>BLSF01000029.1:132073-466716 GCA_012862575.1 Parietichytrium sp. I65-24A
AAGGAGCATCAGCGATCGGTCGCGCGTTGGAGGGGAATACTGTGCTGACTACATTGGAGTACGTGTGACCCTGCCACCGGTTTGGTGAAAAAGCTGAACTTTCTCGGACTTGGTGGCTGACGACTTCATGTCTTTTTGCAATGTTTGCAATGAAATAGTCTTAAATGGAGTGGTATTGGCGATGAAGGAGCATCAGAGATTGTGCGCGGGTTGCAAAAGAATACTGCGCTAACTTCGTTGAAGTACGTGTGACTTTGACAGCGGGTTGGTGGAAAAGGCTTAGTGCCTTGCTAGACTTTCTCGGACTTTGTGGCTGACAATCTCTTGTTTTTCTAGTCTTGGGTGGAATTCTATCGGCGATGAAGGAGCGGGAGAGATCGTCCGCGCGTTGGAGAAGAACTCTGCGCTGACTTCGCTGAAGTACGTGTGACTATGACATCGGTTTGGTGAAAGAGATTAGTCTCTTATTGAACTTTCTCGGACTTCGTGGCTGACGACTTCATGTCCTTTTGTAATGAAACAGTCTTGATGGTAACGAGATTGGCGCTGAAGGGGAATCAGCGATCCGTCGCGCGTTGGGTAAGAACACTGCGCTGACGACGTTGAAGGACATGTGACACTTTGACAAAGGTTTGTTTCCATGAAAAAGAAAACGAGGAAACAAGAAAGAAATGAAAACCAAAGTAAATTCGACGAAAGAGATAAATGAAACGTCAGGGGGAATGAAAAGTATATAACAAGAAAGTCCAAAATTGTTAAACAGTGAGTGGGAATATCAAATTGAGCACCCAGAAATTCAAATATCAAATTGTTATGAGCGTGTCGAGGAACACACTATAGAAGAAAAAGGCAGGCTCGAGTTGAGGAGCTCGTCGCGCTATGCTGCGAATTCTCATTCTTCCGGTACTGAGTCCCCGTATCTACCTACCCTCCCACAAAAAAGGGCCAGCAAGCTCTTGGCGAAAGGCACGTCCTTGTAAAAACTATCGTACAACTGAACATACACAATGGTGGAATTGGACGCGTTTCACCTTATAGTCGGACTTATTGGGGAATAGCAAATCTGGGCTAAATCAACTAAAACAATGGAATAAAAAATTGGTGTGCGCGAAGGCAACAACGACAACAAAAATAAAAACGTGGCCACCACACCAACGACGAATCATTCCAAAAGAACACAGGGAACTCAAAATAGCGAGCTTAAGCTAGCGGCCGTCGAGTATATATTCGATAGCTTGGTTTACATCCTTCACGATCGTCTTTGCGTTCTGGTGGTCGCCGCCCGGCTGGTAGATTCCGGACTCCACCAAGATACTATGCCAGTGGTCACCAGCGTTGTTCGCCCCGAGAATGTCGGCATGCGGGTTGTCCCCAATCATGAAAATCTTCTCAAAGTCTGACTTCTCGTTGCCGCATGCTGCTCGAGCCTGCGAGTCCAGCAGTGTTTGCGCAAAGTCAAATGTGATTTTGTGCGGTTTTCCGTATCTCGTGACGTCCATAGGAGATCCGCCAGAACAAAGTGAGAATAAATTTGACAACGTATGCAGAAAGGCTCCTTGCGCGAAACGCGGGTGCTTATACCGGCAGGCGTAAACAAAATCTTCGTTTGCATTGTACACGGGGACTCTCTGCAGCAAGCTAGTCTTGCCCAAAGCGGGAGCCAGCGGGTCCCTTCCTAACAGAATGTCCATGCAGATCTGCACATCCAAATGCCAGTCCACTGGATCGTGCATCACAAGCAAAGCCTCTACTGGCTCGTCCGCAAACTTGTCGCTCCGATCTGGTTCCGGGGCCTGGCGAAACGCATATAAATCAGGGTGCTGCGCCCAGAATTCCCGCGGCGTAACCACCTTCTTGAACCCGTACTCGCGAGCCACGGCTGATTCATTTCGGCATCCAAGCACCATAACGCGCTTGTCCGCCAGATCCTTCACTAGCGCCTTCATCGGACTGTGCGCGAGCACGACTTGTGTCTCCTCATTCAGAAACCCCTCGTCCAGTCCCAAAATCTGCTCCACTTGCCGCGCCTTGTGCCGTTCGGGATTTCCCCCGCCATTTGTAAGCAAAGTGAACGGTATTCGATTCTCTGCAAGTTTCCGCAGAGACTCTCCTGCGCCAAGAAGGGATTTGCCGCCACGAAGAAGCACGCCGTCAATGTCCAAACACACGCCTCGGAGCATCGTCTATTTTCTCAATCTATTTCCCCAATCTATTTCCCAGCTTGCAACGAGCGCGACCTCACAATCCTTTACCAAATCTATGCTGATCTCCCTAACAAGCTTTCGTTCGGCACCTTCAAGCTCTACAAACACTTCAAAACGTTGTACACTCTGTATACTCTGTACACTCTCTATGGTTTGTATCCTCTATTCGCTTCTTATACTTTGTTGTTTTCGTACTTTTCGAGGTTCACAGAGTGCACAGCTTCTTTCTCTCTCTCTCTTTTTTTTTTTTTTTTTTTTTTGCACACAAACGAAGGCGCAACTCACAGTCAAGCAAGAGTGGCTCTTAGTCTTAGCCACGCAAAAAGAATAAGGGCCAACTCCGTACAATTACGCCGACGTCCGACGGTATCCTACAGCTTGGAGTAGAACGCGATTAGGACCCGCGAGGACGCTTTCGGCAAATTTCCCACCAGTTCTACCACTGTTATAACTGTAGCTACTGACGACTAACCCGCGTTTAGACACATCTATTCACTTTAGACTTTATCATAAAGCTCTCTAAGATTACTTATTAAAGCCCTACTTCAATAATCTTTTCTTAGGGCCATGTTAATGCTGATAAGTAATCTTATTCAAGTGTTAGTAACGTAAGCAATGCTAATCATAAGGACTAGCTAAAAATTGCATTTTGATGACGACAGAAGAGAAGGTACATTTAATATTGAAGATAATTAGATGACGAATGACGTCATTTCACTTCGAGATAGGACATCGCCAATACGAATGCCAAAAGCAAAATGCCGAAGCGAAATGAAAATAAATGTCAGTGCGAATGCATTGATGGGGTCCTCGTTGTCTTTGTCTTCTTTTGGTTGCTGAATTAGAAGAAGCAAGCCCGTGTTTGCTGCACGTGCGAAAAAAGCTCCTTTGAGCAGTCAGCAAAACAAGTGGGCACGAGTTCAACGAGACATATCTCATATCTCATATCTCATATCGCAAATCGCAAATCGCCAAAGTTATCGCAATCGCCGTGGTCTTCAAGGTCGTCAAAGTGTTTGGGTCGAGTCAGCAGCTGGGGACTTTGGGGCTGGGCCTCGGGGAGTACGCTCTTGCTCGGAGGAGTGTGGCGCCTGAGACGAGACGGTGGCTCGCTGGTTTCGCGAGGATGGCGGGAAAGAATGCTCTGCTGCGCAGAGGCTTTGCGATACTGAAAGCGGCATGTGCAATGTTTGGAGCTGCCGTTGGACTGAGGTTGTGGCTGTTGTGGAGATGGAAAAGAAAAATTGATGCTGCCTTCGAAGGGCCACGAGCGGCTTTCTTGATGGGAAATCTTGGCGATTTTAAAGCCCATGGCGGGTACTCGTCGCACTTTTTCGAGTTTCTCCACGCAGGAGGAGGCGATGCCGTTCGATATTGGCTTGGAACGGCTCTGCATGTGTCGCTCACCAACCCGAGTCAAGTGCTGGAAGCATACCGCTTTGCAGACAGCAGGCCACCCACGTCAGTACGATTCTTGAGCTTTTTAGGCAAGCACAGTTTGATTCGTCAACATGGAGCTGGAGCGAAGGCCCTTCGAACACAGTACAGTAGGATGGTTGGCTCGCATGAAGCGCTTCAACAAACTCACGCCCTCACTACTTCGCAGATTGTGAGACACATCAGGGTTTGGAAAGACGAGACCGTTGACGTGAATAAGGAGATGGGCCCACTTTTGTACGATATCATCGGACGTCTGCTTTTCGGGCCTGAGTGGGAGACTTCAACTCGAGGCTCGCGCTTATTTGAGTGCCATGAGTATCTCGTGAGAAACGCCTCACGGTGGGCTTATCTCCCGATTCCGCCACTGTGGAATGCAGACTACAGAGAGTTTCGCGCATCGAGTGAGCGAATGCACCAGCTGTGCGGCGATGCGCTTGACGAGCATTCCAAAAAGCTGTCACTAGCTCGTTCAACCGAGAAACAATTTCCGCCCTCCAAGGACATGGCACTGACGTATCTGCTTACAGCAACGGACGATGACGGACAAGCGGTGTTCAATCGCGAGCAAGCCATCTCAGCATTGCTTGATATTCTTCACGGAGCCTACATTACCACGCACGCAGCCACGTTTTGGCTCTTGTACGACTTGGCCAAAAATGTCGAAGTGCAGCGGAAATTGTACGCAGAAATATTTGACAATCTCGGAAAACGATTGGTTCCAAAGTATGAGGACGTGAAATCTCTACCCTTTCTCGACGCTGTCGTCAGGGAGTCTCTCCGACTACATTGTACGCTGGGAATGAATCAGAGAGCCAATCCGGACAGCGAGATTTACATTGATGGTCGAGCTATTCCCAAAGGCACCACCATCGATGTGCCTCTGTTCTTAATCATGAGGGACGAGCGCTGGTTCGGTCCAGAAACAGAGCACTTTATCCCGGAGAGATTTCTCGGAGACTCTCCAAGCGCACGATGCGCAAGAGAATCCTTTCTCGCCTTTGGGGCGCATAGTCGCATGTGTACTGGACATAATCTTGCAATGACGAAGCTTAAAGCTATTGCTTGCGTTGTTCTTCAAAAATATTTCATCTGCTTGGAGGATCCCGACTCAAGTGGCGAATACGTATTCAAGACGGGGATTTGCAGACCCAAACAGAAGTGCAAGTTCATGTTTCAGTCCCATCCTGAACCATTCAGCGATGGCTTTTAATGACTAGAGAGAGATCCTCAATATTGGCTTTTTTCTTTTTAAATAAATAGAAATGGAGATAGCTCTGGCAGTTCTGTCCTGAGAACGTTTTTGTATCAGTATATATAGTAGTGAAAGAAAGACAGGCTTCAACGTCATGGTCAAGTCATCATGCACAGTTCGTGAAAGCAAAAATGATTGCACGTGCGGCGGAGAACGCGACGCTACACAGCCAAAACCCCGCAGACTTCATTGTTTGGGTCTTGGATCAAAAGCGTGCGCCAAGCGCCGTCATGATCTTTCTTTCCGAATTCAGGAACACTTTCGACGTACTCAAACTGTGTCCTTGTTTTGAGTGATTTAAAATCCTGCAAAACCATTCCAATAGCTTATGCTTTTCACTTTCGTAGGACAATTCACGGCGTCAAAATCATGGCCGATGCAGGCTGCAAGCAGCTACCTGTACGAGCTCAGTATTGTCAATCCGATCCCCGTGAGGCACGGCATGCTAAGGTTGTCATCGACCCCAACATTCACATACTCTGCCATAGCACCGATGAAGCCCGCGACAACGGCGTATTGTAGCATGCCAAAGCCTTCGTCTTTGCCCAGATATTTTGTGTTGTAGAGCCATGCAACTATGGCGCATGTCGCCCACGCCGCAAGACTTCCGGCCATTGACTTGCCTTGACGCTCTTTCCCCAACGCTCGGCCCCTGCGATGCCAGAGAGTGCCCACAATTCCAGCTACGGGATCGCCGAACGCGAGCATGAGGATGCTCAAGTGAAAGATGGGCTTGTCGAACGCCACGCTGCAGATGGCGCTGGCCAGCAGGAAGTAGAACGACCCCGGCACGGCACCGTTAATCTCCCTCTGCCTGGCAATATTGGCAAAATTCTTCACCAAAAAGCTTTGCACAGCGGGCCACCTCAGCCTCGCCAAATGTACCATCATGAACCATGCCGCACACCCCATCAACGTCCCCGTCACCTGCGTTTCGGTCAGCACGCCACAGTCCGCAAGCACCACAAACGCCAGCCCCGTCGCAGCATGCTGAAGTCTTCGCACTAAATGCACGCCTTCCCCGTGCACCTTCCCCGCCTTGCTTCCGTCTCCACTTCCAACTCCATCTCCATCTCCAGCCCCCGTGCTCGTGCTCGACACAGAGCCAAAACTGAGTTTGCCCAACGCGTACTGCAAGAGCAGCGTCACCAACACGCTCGCTGCGACGCCAGCCCACGCGAACTCCATCCTTCGTCCTCACCGTCCCACGCCCGCACTTGCGACCACAATGAGATAACTAACTACACACACACACACATACACTGCCTGGCACACTGGGAAAGCAGTGCATAAAAGTTGTCTCCAAAAGTTGAGCATCAGATCATATCACATCGGAAGAAGCGAGGGCAAGCTGATGGGGACACCGAGTCTGAAGAAGAAGAAGATGATGATGGTGATGATGATGAGGCCAACTGACAATATTCATTCAATTTCAATACTACGTACGAAGAGCGCGACAGCAAAGACATCGCAGCACTTGTGTGGAGCCAATTGACGTGGAGTAGGAGTAGGCGAGATGACGCTCGGTGGTCATATGGCGGTTACGCCGCTGGGGGACCTCTCGTCTAAACGCGAGCGTTGCTACGCTGCTTGGAGCTGCGACGGCAGCAGCAGCAGCAAAGGGAGTAGTAGCAAGTGTTGCGGAAAAGTGAAAAGACGAGCCACACGAGTGGGATTGCGGTGTTCAACACGATGAGCACTGCGATAACAACAAGGGTGTTGTCAACGATGCTCTCAGCGGACGCAGCCAACGGAGGGACAGCGTTCTGGTTCTTCAAGTTCGTGATTGCCTTGGCACGGAAAGCTTTGAAGTGGGCCAAGAACTCGTCCCTCTTCTGCTTGAACTGAGCAGCAGCAACCTTGTAGTTCTTGTTGTACATCTTTCGGAGTGTCTCAAAGTGTGGCTTGACCTCCTTCTCATACTGAGGGCGGAAAGGCTCAAACTGTTTCTCCAGCTGCTCTGAGACAGGTGCGAAATGTGCCTGTGCCTGAGTGCTGAGCTTTTCTACAGAAGGCTGCACGTTGCGCACATAAAAGCTGGACGCCTGGGTAGAAAGATCGTCGTAGTTGTTCATGGCGCTGCTCATGACCTGCAAGTAGATTGGTTCATCGCAGCCGCTGTTCTTGGCTTTGCCTAACTCTTCGTCATGCTTCTTCATCTCCGAGCGGAGCTTCTCCTCGAGTTTCTTGCTCTTGTCCTCTGCTGCCTTTACTTCTTTCAAAGCCTTCTCCAACTGCTTCTTGAGCTCTGCATTGTCGGCAGTCGCGCTGGAATGACTGTCCTTCGCAGAAGCAAGGTCTCCTTCGAGCTTCTCGATGGCCTTGCGAGCCTCTCCGAGTTCAGCAAGAGGTGCTGCGCACTCTTCATCCTGGGCCCCTTCCGCGCACGCTACAAGCGCGAAGACCGCAAAGATCGCTAACGACACACGCATGATTGCTTCAACTTTTTAAAAATCAACTCGAACGAAAAGCCAACAGATCTCTGCCATTCATCCACGCAAGCAAGGCAAAGCCATTCATCCACGCAAGAAAGGCAAAGCAATATGAACGTATGAACGCGTGGCATCCAATTCCCAAGAGCACCAACCACAGCAAGATCATCAAAGAACCATTCCCAGTTTCGCACATTCGCATTCACATTCACATTCACATTATCATAACCGCATCCCATACATCGACCAACATCCAACACACAACCGTTAGCAAACAACGACTCACACATCAACTGAAACAGAATTCGCCCCACACCTCTCTCTCTCTCTCTCTCTCTCTCTCGGCGATATTCGCCGTCCTCGCGGCAAATTTCCCACTTGTATCGGCGCTGAGTTACGCCAGACGGAGCAATTTTAAATCTCGTTCTGTGTTGTTGCACTGTGGAAAACCGCCTCGCAGGCATCGCGATTTTGCGAGTTCGTGAGGGTGTGAGGGGTTGAAGGTGTGAGGGCGTGCACGCGATGCGCAGACTTACCGTACTCGTCGGGTTTTGAGATGCACAACGGGGACTCTCTCTCTCTCTCTCTCTCTCTCTCTGTGTGTCTTTCTCTCTTCTGCTCAACTCCAGGATTTTTGGTGGAGAGAAAAGGATATCCAAGAGTTTCTTTTTTACGGGAATAAATTCGCAATAAATTCGAATTGTTTGGATTTGTTTTTGTTTTTGCTTTGTGTGGAGAATGAGCTGCTTGGGCGGCCTCAGAGGGGTGAGCGACGGTTATTCTGAAAACTTTCAAGAGCTCCCCTCACATCGGGCTGTGAGGCGCGTCACGCATTCCCAGCTGTCCTACCACTCTCCAGCTAATCGAGCCCCCCTCATCACGCGTAGTAGTTCGTCTTCCTCACAATCCTGTGCGGAACGCATCTCTGGACACGGAAAGATTGCGAATACACTGGCTACCACTAAATAAGGTTTACACTAGAAATCAGTGATCGTTATACATTTCGCTGGGAGGGTTAGTTGAGGCTGAGTGATGATGTCTGAGTGGCTTACACATCTGGGACGCGTCATCCAGTCAATGGTTCAAGACATTTCAAGACAATTCAATACTATGAATAGCAGTGTCTAACACATCGCATACGACCCTTGTGCATCACAAATTCGTAAGAAGATTTGAGACGACCATGGACGACGGTTTTTCGCTTACGTGGCAACCTTCTTATGGGCGGAAAGCTGACTTTATGACGCAAGCAACCAACCCTAAGTCTCTCTACTACAGTAGATTACTCGTTTAGTACTGTACAGATAGTGAACTATCAAACTACTGACCACTATCCAATTTCTTTAGCGGCTAATAGTAGCCAGGCTAGCTCTAGATGAATGAGACCACGAACAAATTCACATCGACGATGTTTGGTTGATTCATCGACGATATTTCAGTCGTTGGCTGTTTTATCGACGATGTTTCGCACTTTTAAAGTCAAAGACCGGCGATATAAGTGTAAACTTCGCAAAGCCTTTGCCTGGAGCAAGTATCAGGGGACCATGGAACCGTCGCAACGTTGAAGAGGACGCGGAGAACCCGAATGCACAGTGCAGCAGCGCCTTGGTGATCATACATCGGTAGATGGAACTCAGGTCTTGCGAGTCCGCATCGGCGCTAATGTGCTGACTCGCTGTGCCAGATCTATCTTTGAGCAATGCTCACAGGCATGCAGGCACTTTTGGTCTCTAGTCGCTCGAGCTTCACGTCGAACGTGAACTGATCGTGCCATCTTGATGCCAAATTCACAAAGTCCAGACGCCTCCGGTAGGGATGTTCGCAACAACTCTCTTCAGACTCCTTCGCACGCTCCTCTTTCCTCTCCACCTCTCGCAACATAGCCGGCCATCGCCAACTTCGCTTCCAACCCAATGACTCCCCAGTCACACATTCACATTTCATTCACTTTCATTCACACATTCACATCTCAACGAAATCGAAATCAAATTGAGGAATCACCTTTTTTTGCGTAAATTTGAGAAGAGGAATTACCTTTTTTTGCGTGATTTCGAGAAATTAATTGCAAAATTTTCGGATTTTGGGAAATTAATTGCAAGTGCAAGCAAAGGACAGGTTAGGTAGCGAAAACAATAGTACCAGGTAGGTTAGAAGCATAACTAACTTCTACTTTCTCCAAATTGCCAAAATTGCCATTTATTTCGTAAAATCACGCTAATTTGGTCAAAGCCCCGGAAGAGAAATTAATTTAATTGCAAGTGCAAGCAATCACAATTTATAGGACAAGTTAGGTAGCGAAAACAATTGTACTAGGCAGGTCAGAAGCATAACTAACTTTCTATTTCGCCAAATTGCCATTTGTTTCGTAAAATCACGCTAGTTTGCTCAAAGCCCCAAAGAAATTTATACTTTGCGCCAATCGAACTACCACACCACAGTACTAGTACTCAGTACACAACACACTTCCGCCGCACTTATCGTACTTGAGGGTGTGTACCGTATTGTGAAGGAGGCGTGGGGGGGAGATAGAGGGTATGTCGAGGAAGCGCGGGCGGGACTTGGCGGTGGGCGCGTTGGAGTGCGTGATCTGCCAGAGCGCAGTGGCCTCGGACGGTGCGCATCAGGTGGCGAGCTTGAAGTGCGGGCACGTGTTCGGGCTGGAGTGTATTAGCAAATGGGTGAGGCAGCAGAGGGCCAGCGCCGCGTGCCCGACGTGCTGCACGAAGGCGACGATGAAAGATCTGAGGAAGATTTATTTGCCAGGGAACGCTCTGCCAGTTGATGCTGGTCGAGAAAGTGCACTTGCTCGCGAGCTGGCCGTGGAACGGGACGAGAGGATCAGGCTGGAGCTGGAGAATGCCAAATTGAAGATGGCCAGTTTGAAGACCACGCCAGTGAAAGGGCTTCGAGAAATGGACGAGGGAAACCAAAGAGAAAGGGCGTCTACCGTTGTGATTCGGGAGACGGATCCTGCAGCCAGCAAAAGAATTCAGGAGCTCGAGGCAATTGTGGAAAGATATAGAGTTAGATTGGCCCAAGCGCAAACGAATTCGAAAGGGTCTCGAGCCAGTTTGCAGTTACCAGGGGCTCGTATTTGTGTCGAGCGCGGGGGGCAGCTCGTGGTGTCGAGCACGGGCAACGTTGACCTGATCGATGTTGAGTCGTGGCGTTGCGTTCAAACTATGGCACGGTACCACGAGGGGCAAATCCGTGACCTCAAACAAACCTGGGACAAGATGCTCGTCTCAGGATCTATCGACAGACTCGTCAAGGTGGGATCTCTTAAGGAGGGGCCGGAAAACTGCATCTCGTTTCGCTGTGCGGCCCCGGTATGGTCTTGCGATACGATTGCTGGAACATCAACAGTAGCATGTGGGCTTGCTAATGGGTGCATTTCGATCTTTGACATCAGGAAGAACAGCCCTGACGGCCGTGCACTGAGTAGCATCAAGATTGGCCAGGGGCCAATTCATAGTATGATCGGGTGGTGCCACGGAAATTTGTTGATCGGTTCTTTAAAAGGCATCCAGGCCATAGCTCTCTGTGGTGATATTGCTGGCGGTGTGAAAAATGCTTCTCGAATACTTGGGATCACGGCCAGCGAAATGTGTTTTGCTCTTCAAGGAAGTTTGAGCGCCGATAAGCTTGTTGCTTCCTGTCGATCTACTCAATCCGCCCAATCTAAGCATGTCGTCACAAGCCTTTCAAAGGTTTTGGAGCGGCTGTCTACTTCAGATGCTTCTCAAGCGGACAGCGATAGCCTCCTATTCTCGACGAGCCCTCCGTATGACTCCCAGAAAGGATTTCCGCGAAACTGGCTGTGCAAAGATGGTGATGCATGCGATCTTTTCAGTAGCGCGCTCAACTCTGACGGAACGGAAGGTGTGTTTCAGTGGAATTTAAGCTTGGACAGCGCTGAGGGTCCAATACCAAACTCAAACCCAGTTTGTGGGGACCTCCCACGTGCGCGTTCTCCAAAGGATATCATAGGTGGCATCTGCGGCGCTGGAAGTGGAGCTCTGGCGATCGCGAGGGCTGACGGAATACACCGGGTTCCTCTCAGTGGCTAGTGTACAGACACAGTGTGGCCAGAATGTAAATATGCAATTACGACAACGTTTAAAGAAGAGAACGAGAATTGACATCGTTTCTTTTCTCTACGGAGGCGATGACCACCCCCTTCTTCACATTGCAAGAGAGAGAGAGAGAGAGAGAGAGATCTAGTCGAGCGAAGCTATAAAGCGCTCACGCTGGGGCGTGATTGCAGGAGAATAAATGGTAGTAAATTGTGAATGTAATGTTAAGTCGATTGAGAGCCTTTATTCATGAATGAAAAGAGGTTAGAATTAAGGACTCATTCTTCTGCCTGCTCTAAAATTATAGTGTGCTGGGCTCCAAGGGAAATGCTAGAGACCTTGTAAGCGGTTCCGTCCTTCTTCTTGAGCATGCGTGGGGTAGCCTCATCCTCCGGCTTTCCGTGACCGAGCTGGCCCATGTCGCCAAAGCCCCAGGTGAACAAGTTCCCCTCTTCGGAGATAGCCCCACAGTGAAAACTTCCACAGCTGGCGGAAACAATTTTCACCGAAGGAGTAAAAATCACGTGCTGTGGAGTCCGTGTGTACGATCCTGCGCTCTCGGAACTTTCTCCCTCAACAGCCACTCCAAGCTGATTGTTGTCGGCACGACCGAATGTGTACACCTCACCATCGTGCGTCAGAGCCAGACTCGAGTGCTCACCGCCATCTACGGACGCCACGGCTAAGTGATCCAGGGCATGCACCTGCTGCAGTAGCTCTGTGTCAACTGCTTCGCCCAGCGCAAGCTGACCATACTGGTTGAGGCCACACGCAAACACGCGACTGCGGACTGCTTGGATCACAAATGAGTGATAATGACCTGCAGCCACATACCGCGCGTTGTTGACTGGACTTGAAGATCCCGCATAGATCATTTGGCGCGGCGTGAGATGGTCTTTCCAAATCTGGTCTTTGCGATAAATGCTCTCGCTGTCTTTCAGGGCGCAAACCTTGCGACCGAGCTGTCCACACTCTCCGATTCCCCAAGAATATACGGACCCATCACCGCAAAGAGCAACCGTATGGGAGTTGCCCGATGCGATCTGCGTGGCACCACCATGCTCGCGAATACCACTGACGGCTTCGATCAAGTAAGGATCTTTCTGAGTCCTTCCAAATGAAGTTTTCACATCAGGAGATGGAAACCAGTTTTTCCCGTCCTTGTCCTTGTACGTTCCCCAAGCATACACTCTGCCATCGATCGTAAGCACCACCGTGTGACAGTCTCCAGCACACACAGCCAAGGCGCGAATCCCAGCCAAGCCAGGAACTGGAGCCGGGAAGTTCTCATCGCCATCACGGCCCAGACTGTCGTCGTCACCACAGCCCCAGCTCCACACCTCGCCGTCCTCGGCTCGAACGCAAGCATTGTGCATGCCTCCAGATCCGATTGCCGCCATTGTAAATTTGGCCAGCGTTGGCACCACGCGAGGCCGCAGCTGCGTAGTGATCTCTTCAACCGAGCAGTCAACACCGAGACCAAGCTGTCCGCAATCCCCGGTTCCTACGGCAAGAAGCTGTCCGCGGCAGCTGAACCGCCGCGAGAGCTGATCAGCGTGCGCTACGTAGTCCCTGCATCCCTCCTCCCAAGTTGCAAACGGGTTCGCGCTACGATTGCTCGTCAGCCATTGACGAAACGTCCGATTGAGCTCCCGGAGTTGTCTGGACAGCTCCAAGTCAAGAGCCGAGGATTCGCTCCTCACTCTCTTCCTCCCGCTCTCCGCAAACATCTCAACTCTGTCTGCAATGCAAGGCCAGAATATGTTTTGCATACACATTCCATTTGAATCCAGATGCGCAATCGGAGAAGGAAACAGATGCATTCAACATCGCAATCCACCAACCGCATTCAATTGCCCCGCGGGACCAAAACAACCATCAAATCGATCGATGTCCATCCATCCATCCATCAAATCCAAACAAAACAAAACAAAACAAAACAAAATGATTCCGAATTCCAAATTCCAACCAGAACAAGAACAACAACAACAACAAGCCGCACAAAGAGACACCAATCCACGACACAAAAGAACACGCAAATCATTGCACGTAACAAAGAAACGCAACAACGTCAGTCAACTTCCACATTGGCTTCAACCCAGTCTCACATTCCCCACATTCCCCACACTCCCCACACTTCCCCACACCTACAGCGCGCGTCCCAGCGTCCCAACCACCACACGTTTCCTTCCCGTCCGCACGATCCATCATACACAGCTCACCAGCCAAATCAGGTCCGACCGCGCCACTGTGCGCCTTGTGTACGCGCACAGCCTCGCCTATCGTTCCGCGGACCCTTTATTTGTTCCCGGAATGTTCCGGAACGTACCTTTCCGTACTCCGCGGACACCTCTTTCGCGAGAGAAGCTTGTGAGGGGAGAGTGGACGGCCTTGGCTTCGACTAGAGTTTTGGATAGCTCGGCCTACCGGACGCCTGTGTTAAGCAGTTTCCGGTAGAGACTGGTAGGAGGGACCGTAGTTGGGGAACGCTTCCGTGGGTAGTGTCCGAATAGTTGTTTGTCTAAGAACGAATTTGAAATTCAGAGAAAAAATGATAAACAATTATTTTTAAAATCAATTATTAATCAAATTATTAATTATTTTCATCAAGTTTTACACAGCTCTCGCACGTTTTGCGGTGTACGCGAGGTGTACGCGAGGTGTACGCGGACAGAGAACAGGACCTCTAGCCGGGCGCACTACGTGTGGGACCAATAAACCCTAGCTCACTCACCCAGACGATAGGCGACAGGCGACAGGCGCTAGGCGATCGCCCAGATCGCGCCCCATCGACCCATACCTCGACAGGTAAAAACATACGCGGAAGGAGTGTCCTCGCTCGGAGATATCGTGCTGCGGGAAATTTCGCACGTAAGTATATCGTCACCAGGTTACCGGCGGATTGGTTCCTCAACCTAACGGGATCGGTCTTGGCTTTTTGGCCCAGGCATCGTCAATTATTCTTTCGTTGGTTTTGGTGGATAGATTTCTCTCTCTCTTTCTCTCTCTCTCTCTCTCTCTCTCTCTCTCTCTCTCTCTCTCTCTCTCTCTCTCTCTCTCTCTCTCTCTCTCTCTCTCTCTCTCTCTCTCTCTCTCTCTCTCTCTCTCTCTCTCTCTCTCTCTCTCTCTCTCTCTCTCTCTCTCTCTCTCTCTCTCTCTCTCTCTCTCTCTCTCTCTCTCTCTCTCTCTCTCTCTCTCTCTCTCTCTCTCTCTCTCTCTCTCTCTCTCTCTCTCTCTCTCTCTCTCTCTCTCTCTCTCTCTCTCTCTCTCTCTCTCTCTCTCTCTCTCTCTCTCTCTCTCTCTCTCTCTCTCTCTCTCTCTCTCTCTCTCTCTCTCTCTCTCTCTCTCTCTCTCTCTCTCTCTCTCTCTCTCTCTCTCTCTCTCTCTCTCTCTCTCTCTCTCTCTCTCTCTCTCTCTCTCTCTCTCTCTCTCAAGTTGTCAGAGAAGAGAGAAGACTCTCTCTCAAGTTGTCAGAGAAGAGAGAAGAGAGAAGAAGGCGACTTGTAGTAAATTGAAACTTGAAACCTGAAAATTGAAGATGGCTCGCAATGAAGAGAAAGCTTTGGCGCTGTTGAATAGATGGACTTCGTTCAAGCAGGAGTTGAGATTATCGCAGAATGATAGTAAAGGTGGGAGGCGCGGGCCGCGACTTGCGAGCGAATGTAATGATCTGCATGAGGCGATGAAAGTGCGAGGCAATTTGGCCAAGGAGATCTCTGCCAAGATTACGGAAGTGCAGAATGCCGGGCTAGGCGAGCATCGGCTGAGGGAGCTCAACGATCAGATCAATCGACTCATCAGGGTCAAGCGGAAATGGGAGCAACAGATTCAAAAACTTGGTGGACCGATCTATTCAAAAGGGCAAGATGCGGCCAAGTATCAGTACTTTGGGGCCGCGAGGGAGCTGCCTCAAGTCAGAGAACTTCTCGAAAAGCCCTCTCAGAAGAAATCCGGCACCAAGCGACGAAGGAGGGAAGACATGATCAAAAATATTACCTACGAATACTACGAGTCCATAGACGACGAATCACAAGATACGAATGGCCTCTTTCAAGCAGAGCGAGAGGCAGAAGATAGACTAATGAAGGAGAGCTCGAACCGTGATTTCAACGCGGCTGCAAAGAGGCCACGCCCCGTTCCTGAAAATGTCTCCGAGTTTGAGGCGCTGTTACTGAAAACGATGGATTATGACAAATTGCCATTTTTGACCGAAGCTCAACTAGATGAGCTGGACACTGCAAAGTCGATGGAAAAGATTCTTCTGGAGCGCAAGAAGAAGGAGCTTTTGGCAAAATATTTATTGTGATTTCAATCTCTCCTCTAGCTAATGCAATATGTCTCGAACGATTCCATCCGTGCACTTCCTACCACTTCATTTTTTTTTGGTTTGCGCGACCCGGTCCAAAGTCATTTTCCAAAGCTTATCTTATCAAACTCAATTGCTTGCCGGATCGAAAGATTTATTCAAGTGCAGGCGTGCCAGTGATGCTTTGGCGCACGTTGTGGTTGTGCGTCTGCTGGCGCAAGAAACACACAACCGGTGGCCCTGCAAACCAATAATTTTCTTGGAGGAAACACATTAACTTTTTTTTCAGTTCGTTCGGCATCAATAGATTTTCAATTCGACGAGCAAGAAAGGAACAGAGCGAGGGACGTCTAATCTTGCAAACTATGCACACTCGAAGATGCCTTGTATGGCGAAGGCCCGACGAGGCTGAGTACGATCGGCAGGAGAACGATTCCGTTGAGAGCACTAAACAAAATTGCGAAGAAGAATTCATAAAAGACAACGCGGAAGACATAGCTGTCACTCAGCCCCTGAAGTGCGATGGCTAAAAAGGTTGAAATCGCACCGTTAAAGACGGGCACGCCAACGTCTTCAAGCACTTTGCGCACGCGTTCCACCCGGGTTCCGCTCTCAAGCATGAATCCATAACCAATGTGCGCAGAGTAATCTACGGAAATTCCAACTGCAAGCACCGCACACACTGTAACGACAGTGTCGACTGACAGCCCAAGCATGGCGTTTGTTCCTAGGAGCTCCACAATCGTGAACGCGGTGGACAAGAATACCAAGGATGAGGTGCCCGGATGCCCAATAAGCAAGGAGACAACCACCAGCACAGAGACAAGGGCGAATGCCACATTTTGCGTCAGCTCTTGAGCGATGATCTTGAACGAAGACCAGTCATCCGTGTAAGGAAATGCGTATGGGTATACCGCAAAAGAGAACGCATCGGAAATCTCGTACATCTTATCCATTGCTTTCACGATCTCCTTTGCATTTTCCTGGAAGACACCTTCGTCGTCGATCTCACCGATGGCAATATGCTGCATGCTCGTGCGAACGCGGTGAATTTTGCCATCTTGAAACACAAAGTCACTGGAGTACGAGGACCCGCCGTTAGCATCCTCCAACCACAGTGCCAGGTACGTGTAAAACGTTTCTTCGGAAGCCGGGAAGCGGTTTCCGCCGACGGCTGAATCAACCGGAATGTCATCCAAATTTACTGCGAATGAGGTTGTGTTTGTGCCGTCTGCATACTTTGTGAGGTCTGCAGCGAAGTCCTCCATCCAATACGAAAAGGTTGGGATGATGTATGGAGCTTCCGTTTCATACGTCTCCGGAAAGCGGTACTTGTCAGCGAGGCCGTACAGTTCCGCCTTGTTAGCCAGGTCAAACTCCTTCACCACAACCTGAACGTCAGTTGGCGTTCCTCCGAAATACTCGCCCTGTAAAGTGAATGTCATCTTTAGGTATGAATCATCCGGAATGAAGTTCGAACCAGTGGCTTCCACCGTGAGTTGGGTGACCATGTACGCGCAGGTTGCAACAAATCCAATAGCGAGGGTGATCACGATCCAACGAACAGCTGGCTTGGTGATAATTGGAGTGTACACGGTCCCCATCTTTTTTGACAGAAACCCTTGCTTGTGCTCTTTGGGGCGAATAGAGTCAACCTTCTCGGCACTGCGGCAATCGGTGATACAGCAGAGGAGATCAAGCTTGTTCACTGCCATTCTTCGCTCATTGATGACCATCACTGCCGTGTAGAAGGTGCACAGGTAGAGCCACAAAAATAGTAGCGCAAATGAGGCGTACTTGCCAAAGCTGCTCAAGTCAGGGATGACGGTGAGCGAGCCGATGCCGAATGCCACAACGTTTGTGAGGGAAGACACCGTCAACGAGACGCCAGCGTGCGAGAGGGCTTTCCCTGCGCGAAGCGAAGGAGGGTCTGCAAGATTCGTTCGTCGGAAGGCATTGACGATGATGAAGCACCCGTCAGCGCCAACGCCGAGCACGATGAAGGGCAGAATAGAGTGCGTGTTCCCGTACTTGTAGCCAAGATAGCTTGAAAGCCCAAAGGACGACACAATACCGAGGCCAATGGTCAGGACTCCCGCAAGTGCCACGGAAATCGTGCTGAACACCCTATCACACTTGTACTGGATTACAAAGATGATGAAAGCAATGATGATCATGTAGCTCGCCGACACAATCGCAACATCACTCTGGATTGCTCCTCCGACCTCCTGGGTGAAACTGAAAGTGCTCTGTGGGTAAGCATCGATAAGAGACGACCAATCCCCTTTACTGTCCCCTTGGGTGAGATCGACAAGAGCCTCTTCCCAAGCCAGTGCCGCAGGATCCGTATTGTCCTCGGTAATATTATTCACCAGCAAAATGGTGAAACGCAGTGCTTTGGCGGACTTTGGAGTAACGCCGTCAGATTCAAACTGAATTCCACCGACATAGGTTTCCAGAGTCGACGTTGTGAATTGACTTGCCAAGGTCCCCGGGACATCGTCGTCTGCTGCGAGAGAAGACGCCAGATACCACCAGGCTTGGTACACAGAACCAACAGCGCACTGGTCTCCGATCGGAGTTGTAATTGAAAAGCAAATGTCCTCCAACCCGAGCTTTCCGCGGCCGTCCACGTCCACTTCAATGGCCCGGATCTGGTTGAAGAGCTGGAGGCCAGCCTCCAACACGTCTTTGTCAATGGCGCTCTTGCCGTCCTTCGGGGCGATGACAACGGCAACGAACCGATTTCCGTTTCCCCAGTTTTCGACCACGTCAGCCTTATCGGCTAAGCTTCTAGTGCCTTGTGGAGTGAACAGTTTGGATGTATCACTCTCGGTTTCAAAGCAGCAACCGAGGCCATAACCCATGCCAACGGTGAGCAGCAAGCTCAGCAAGATCGTCGTCCACGGAAATTTCCCCACGGCATGACCGAGGCTGAAGAAAAATCGCGCGAGCAGATCATTCACCGCGGTGGAAGCGCGCACGAGGCACGAATCTCTCCCTGAAGGAGGAGCATGATCCACCTTCTCACCCTCTCTTCTGACGCTCGGGTCGGGTATCGACACGCTCGATTCTGCAGACATGTTGTTGTTTTGGGTCTGCTCACTCAACATGAATGCCCGCTTTTACTTTTACTGCTTCTGCACACTTTCGCGCCTCAGCCGCTTCAACTTGTTCAGCTGGTCTCGCTGCCCAGTTTCCGACTTTTCGACTGGCGAAGACACAAAACTTTTGGTTGAACCCCCACTGCCAAGCGTAAACCTCAAGTTGAAAGAGTCTATCTGCCGCTGTCAAAGCCGTCAACCTTGATCAAAACAACACTGCTCAACGCTTGTTAGTTTCCCACGGCCAGCTTCAACTCTGCGCGAGCGTCTACTTTGACCCTCTTCGCTATCCTTCTTTCCTTCCGCAGCTTACTGCAAGTAACGTGTGCGCTGCTCTCTCTCTTTCTCTGTTTGTTTGGTTTGTTTGTTTGTTTGTTTGTTTGTTTGTTTTTGTTTTTGTTTGTCGTTTGTTGTCCAAGTTTCTAAGTTTCTAAGTTTCTCTGTTTATTGTTTGTTTCTGGGCTGTGTGGTTTCCGCGCTCACTGCGCATTACCAGTCGCGGCGTATCTCAGAGCACATTTGTATGGCCGTCCACGAGGGCAGTATGCGCCTCATCAGCCGAGTCCGGTATCTAAAGCTGACGGCTCCGCTGGCTTAGCTCTCCTTAGGCTCGTATAGGCTGATCGCGTAATTGAGCGTCGGTTTGGCGCACTCCTTCGTAGCCCGAGCGGTAGTACCGAGTACTACTATACCGACAGGATTAGCCAGTACGTTAACGGAGGTGGTAGCATTGTGATAGTCAGTACTATGTGGTGTGGTAAGCTGGGAAGCTCTGATTAGTATTTACTGTTCTGGAAAGCTTTGACTGATAGACTGAAAATGATTGAAAGCTGTGCGCTTCTTCACTGTGTGCAAGGACTCCAAAAGTCGAGAAACTAACCGCCTTCATTCGCGACGCAAGCGAGCTTCTTCGCTGTCAGAACAGAGAACCCTCTGCGAATAAAAAACTTGTTTCACTTTGCAGTTTGCTATGCTGACCAAGTCGAACATTGTGCGCATCATGACGTATGATACATCGACTCACAATGTTCATCTTCTTCAGCGTGAATGTGCATGTAATGTAGTTCTTGCAGCTCCGGCTCTTCCCATCCACATTCTTCCGTTCCGCACAATCTTCACTTGGCAATCTTGTTCGCTGCTGGCACGTGTACGTACAGACACAGACTGTCAGTTCATCGCGACTTATTCGTTTCGCCAACTCGGAGGTTTTGTGCTCTTTGAAAGATGGAGAGCCAAACGCGCAAACCGTCGTGGCGAAGCTTTGGAAGATGACTGTGGCGCGAGTTGAGTGCTGGCTGTCAGAGGTCAGAGCCGCTGCTGCTAGCTCAACTTGAAGAAGGTGCATTAGCACAAGGTGTCTGTCTATAATAAATATACACCGTTCGTTTCACAGTGCCAACCGTTCATCATTTTTTGTTCCAACTCTAAAGCATTAACTCCAAAGTCTACATACAGTCTACAACCTATATTTGAGCCTTTTCACTGAAGATGTGCGTCAGCGAGTTACGGTCAATGGAATAACCTCAGAAACAGCTGATCTGCTGTTCTGTCCTCTTTGCCTTGAGTGATTTATCAAAATCAGGATCAATCAATCTGACAGTGAATTCTGAACTTGTGAATTCTGAATTCCGACAGCGTTGTCATCCGTTGTCAGCATTCGGTGAAAAAGATGCTGCTTTCGCTCAAAGTCTACGCACACTCAGGGGAGCCACTTACTTGCTCATTACTAATGCTATCTACCTACACGTATAGTGGAAACACATACACGCACACACCCATCTACGCACATTAGGCATCTGGATAGTAAGATGGCTTGCAGGGCGACTACTATTTCCGCCATTTGTGTTGCTTAGTAGGATGAGGCTATTTTAAAATACAGAAAATATAAGTTTGGATATAAATCATATCAACGATTACAGTTCCTGGCCAAGTTGCGGGTACGATAAGTCGAAGATGTGTACAGTGGGACGAAAATTCGTCCCAGATCGTAGTTTGGGTAGGAGTCGGCTATGGGTTCTAAGTGAACGTTGAACGAATTGCAAACTTTCGACGTTTGCTTGTGCAATCGTACAGCAATTGCAAAAGAGTGTACAGGAGGTTTGTACATTACAGTGCATAAGTAATTCACGGTTGGCAGTGAGTAAAAAACGAAACTCCTTTGCATTTCCCAGGAACGGAATCGAATTGACATGAATTGACAGACAGCCTGAGGTGGAGCAGTAGTGCGGAAACGTTGAAATTCCATCATTTACATTTGTACTGTAGTTGAAACTCAGAGTTGAGAAACTCTTCCGGAGCTAGATCGGGAGATTTGGCGGCAGCAGCAGTATGGTCTCTCCGCTGTCGTTACGAATTTACAGTCAACCACTCTGACCAAGAGACACAAGCACAGATGCATTGGCACCCCGTATCGCTAGATCAAACATCGTCAATGTCTTTCTAAGAAGCAAGTACTCATGCTCACAGAGCTCGCACCCACTCGCAACCAGCTTAGACCCAAGCTGCTATTGGAAGACTCGACGTCCACAGCACCGAATGTCCTAGAGCTTGTAATGATCACATCCGAAATCCCAAATCCCAGGCAACGTCTCCGCGGACAGCGCAAGGCGAGGCTCGCGGCGTGATGGAGTCCTCGCTGTCTGCACTTGTGTCTCTCTTTGTGTGCGCGGCTGTCCTGGGGCTGTGGAACGTGTTGGGGAACGGCGGCCTGGTTTCAGAAGATGGTGTGCTGAGAACGAGAATAATTGTGAAGACTCAGCACTCTCTGTCGGGAAACTTGCTCCGCGATCATTGGGAAGGACAAGATGCCATTGCGGGCAGAATGGAGCAAGACGGTGGCAAGGAAGAGGACGCAGTCGTTGAGCTGGATGGAAGCGCCGAGAACTTGGAATCTGAGGGAGAAGAGTCGGAGAACTTGAACTTCGAATCTAAGGGAGAAGAGTCGGAGAACTTGGCAAAGCCATTAACAAGTGTTCAGTCTCGCGAGTTCACTCCAGAGCAAATTGCTGAAGCAGTGGAAAGAGTGACAAATATGACAGAGGCCATTGCTGCAGAGGCTCTTGCCAAACTCGAGGAGCTGAACTGGAAGATTGACTGTCTTCCGAAATTTTGTAGCAAAGCAACCAAATTTAGACACGACAAGGGAGACAGCTTGGTGCTCTCCTCCGTCCCAGGCAGCGGGAATACATGGATGCGGAGCATTATCCGCTACGGCACGAAAATATACACTGGGTCGGTTTACAAAGACAAAACGTTGTATGACCGGGGGTTTAAAGCCGAGCTTCTCTCTCCCAACTCTAGAAAAAGTTTTGTAGTAAAGAGCCACTATCCATTTTTGGAGGACTCTCATGATTCATTCCCTTGGGCGAAGGGCGCAATTCGTAAGTGTGGAGAGTTTATTGTCGGCGTGGAATCTCGAGTGAAATTTCTCATGTTGAAAACCGTTGTCCAAACTGTGCCATAGACGTTGTCCGCTCGCCGTTTGACGCGGGCTTGGCGGATTGCAAACGTCGCTACACAGGTCTTCATACCGCAGACATGCGCGCGAAGCGGGTGTGGAATCTATGCCCTGGGTACGTGTCTAGCCAGGCTTCAGACTGGAGGCGTATGATGGCTTTCTGGGAAGGCCAGACCGATGCTGAAATGGCCCGCTTCGCATCTCACGTTGGTCACATCAAGTTGAGCGCAATGACAAATTCCCAGTCATTTAATGGGAAAGACGTCCCCATACTTGCGACAATGTGGTACGAGGATTTCAAAAGCGACTTTGTCCGCTCTTTAGTGTATCTATTTTCGTTTATGCGTGCCATGTATCCCGACCAAGACCTTCCCCCGGTACTAGACTCGGTGGCTTGCGTCGAGCACCACTCGAAATCGCTGGTCAAACTGTACAGGAAGCCGACCAAAGACCTGGCAAATGTTTTCCGCAACAAGACTACAGACTCCGCGAATAAACTAGGAAGCTCGCTATGCGAAAGGTATCAAGATTATTGGAACACAGCGAAATGGGGCCCCTGTAACGGGCTCTTGCAGAAACAGAGAAATTCCACATCCCCCAACTCGTTCGAAAATAGCGGGGCAGCGAGAACGAAGCTCATTGTACAGACTGATGTCTGTCATTGAAAACGTGATTATCATTTTTGACTTGCACAGCTGGGTTCATCGTCCGTTTCCCCTTTATGACCTGCATGCATTTGACTTGCTATGCAGATATGAACTCGGTTTGGCGACTTGTTGTTGAGTCTTCCAGTTGTAATAAAGAAAGAGAATGTTAAACCCTTACGGTGACGGAGGGTGCAGGCGCAGGGGAGAAGAAGGACAAGGGAAAGCAATTTGTAAAATCAAAACATTTTTTTCGGTTGCTTTAAAACACAACAAACTGATTATATAAAAACATCATATTGATTAGCCTCCTGCTTTTGCTCCAACGTGCTTGAGGAGTCGTCCCTCGAGACGGCCTGAGAATCCTCACCTCTATTGCCATTTCCCTCCCCGAAAGGTTGGTAGTGGTCCAAGCTAGCTTCGCCACCGCCGACTTGCGGAGTTGGCACTGCGGGCGGGTCTCCTGGGCCAATTCTAGGGTCCGAAAAGTTCCGAAGCGATACTAAAGTTCTGTGCACAACGCGCATCAGCGGACGCTCCGAGGGATCGTGCTTTTGACACTGCTCCACAAGCTGTGTGAGAGCCGGGCTCCAACCCATCTCAGCTGGAAGCTCCAAGCGCTCGCCTCGACAGACTCGAAAAACTACATCCATGGACTCTACGCCGTCCCACGGACGCTTTCCAGCGAGGACCTCAAACAAAGTCACCCCAAAACTGAACACATCAGACTGTTCCGAGAAGGTCCTAAATCGCATTGCCTCAGGCGCCATCCACTTGATCGGGCCCACATTCTGTGAGAAAAAGGATTGATCCTCGTTAGTGCTTCTCAGTGCAAAATATTTCGTCGGGAGAAGCCAACCACTTACCTGCTTTGTGTACCCCTTACTCTGGTTCATCTCCTTGATCCGAGCAAAGCCAAAGTCGCCCACCCGGACTCTGAAATTTTCGTCCACTAGCAGATTTCTGCTCGCGATATCACGATGAATCACATTTTCGCTGTGCAAATGTAATATTCCAGCGGCAGCATCTATCATCATCTCAATCATCCGATCGTGCGATATTTTTTGCCTCCGGTACCATGGGCCAGGCACAACAAGCATGTCTTCCACACTTCCACGTCGCATCAGCTTGGTCACCACACAAGCTCGTGGAGACAGCAGCACGCCAATGAATGGGACAATGTTCTCGTGGTTGTTCACTCGAGACATCATCGCAGCTTCGTGCTTCAGATCCCATTCTTCACCAGATGGTTTTGCGTCCCCGGAGTCGCCCTGCTTTGTGGTAGACGGCGACCTCATATCTAGTAGCAAGCCTGAGCCACTCTCATAGCCCAGCGCTTTCGGCGTTTTGGTGTTGTTCGTCGAGCTCAGGGTGGTATCGTCCTTTAAGAACAATTTTTCGCTTCCACGCAATTCCTTCACAGCGACCAGCATACCTCTCCACTCAGCAGCACGGACGACGCCAAACGATCCCTCTCCAATGACTTGGCCAAAGGTTAATTCTTGGTGTTGCAAGACTTGGTGGACTGGTACTCCGACGTAGTCTTCTGTTGACCGCTGCGACAAGGCACTCAGAGTTGCAGTGCTCTCGGATGGTTGCAGATCTCTTGGTGGCTCAGAACGAGAAAGTTTTCTCTCCAACTTCTCCCGCAAATTAGCCACGCTAAACTCACGATTTGATTGAACCTGAATCCTTGTGGCTTCTGTTCTGTTTCCTCGATACGCCTTTAAATGAGCACACGTTCGGCCGTCCCGAGGTACCTGATGCTGCATACGCCACTCCACACAGGAGCACTCAAATATATTACCGGACCGCTTGATAGTGTACCGCCTCGGCTCGCCGCTAGGATGATACTTGTTTCCGCTCGTAAAGCCTTCGATGCACACACTGTCCCCGTCCAGTAAATCCGGAGCTAACAGGCCATCCTGCAGCTCTGCGAAAGACACGACTCTCTCCAGAGAGGGCGGAGGGCTGCTAGCTCCCCGCCGGACGATTTTGACCGATGTGGGGTCAGAAGGGGGACCAGGGGTGGATTCTGAAGTTGAAAGTCTGCGCTGTCCTTGACCTGATGACTCTTGCCCTGGCACCGGCGACGGTGGTGGTGTTTGTGGTGACGGAGAAGAAAGCGACATGGTGCTCATTCCATTTTCAATTTTCCATTGCTCGACGGCCTGCATAAATGACCGGCGATATCCTTTCTTCATGCCCAACTCGGTGAGATCTTTTTCATTGATATTGGAAAGCCTTGAAAGCGCATCAAATCCTTCCTCGCATAGCTTCTCGAACCAATCCGCCATATCAAGCTCTGTGAGCCAAGCCTCCAGACGCCGTTTCTCATATTCTTTGCGAGATTGCGCGGGTTGTTCGTCAGAGTCCTGGATGTTCGCTCCAACCTCTGAAGAATCTTCCTCAGCGACTGACCCCCCCAAAATGCCGACTAGGTCGTCCAGATGAAAGTCACGAGCAAAGTCTAAAGCAGTTCGGCCCTTTGCGTCTTTGGCCTCGCAGTCCACGACATTGTTGTCTAAGATGTACCTCACAACTTCAGTGTTGTTACCAACAACCGCACGGTGCAAAATCGTTTCCTTTGTGTGACGGTGTACAAAGATGCGGTACCCAGGCTGCTTCAAAAGCCACTCAAAAATTTCTACGCTCCCGCAATTGGCGGCCTCTAGAAGAGCATTGTCCCCTGTCTTATTATCGAAGACGTCCACGATACGAAAGTACCTCAAGTTCTTCTTGACGACATTCTTGACGCCATTAAAATTCTTCACCTTTATCGCGTCTGTCAGCTGCTTGTATTTTTGCCGCCGCCTCCGCTTATGCATTTGCTTTTTCTCCCTCCACTCATCCAATATGGAAGCCACGATATAGTGTCCTTCACAACGTGCCGCCGCGCTCGGAAAACGTTTGCTGGAGTTTAGTGTGAACGCTGCAAGAGAATCCTCGTCGTGAAGCCTCTCTTGCTTCTCGAAATAGCTCAGAAACCATTGGACCCCCGCCCTCACGCCGCACCGCGCGGCATCATGTAAACAAGTATCTCCGTTCTTGTCTGCTGTACAAATGAAGTTAAAGGTCGCGAAAGGTTGGGTGACCGCCCACTCTAGAAAGCTTATTCTGCAGTTGCGCGCCGCAAAATGAAAAATCGTTTCTCCACGATCCGAAAGGACGGTGGGGTCGAGCTGATGTGACTTGATCATCCAAACCAACTCTTCCCCGAGATCCAGAAACGCGCAAATGTGTGCTGCAGTTTCCCCATTCTTCCCGCGAGCACGCACGTCACAGCCCGCTCGAGCGAGTTCCCTCGCGGCTAGCGCCTGTCCGTTTCTAAGCGCAACGTGGAACGCCCTGTCTCCACTTGAAGACTCGAGCTCCAGCCTGCTGCGAGGTCTACTTCGCTTCTTCACACTGCCAGACCCTCCACCACCGCCGCTCGGGGTGAGTGGTTCTTTGCTATCCAGCTTCTTTTCATGCTCTGCCACAATGTCGAGCAGGCTGACCAATCCCTTCATGTCGCCGCATGCTGCGGCAAGGTGCAACGGGCCCCATCCACTCGAGCCTTTTGGGCACCAATTGATTTCTTCCTCGCTTGCGCTGTTGAGCATTGTGCAGTCTGTCTGTCTTTTTAATTGTTTTTCTTTTTCTATTCAACCGAGGAAAGACAGAAGGTCGAGACGCCAGATCCGCGATCTTGCCAGAAACAAAACCTCGCTCAGCTCGACAGCAACACTTTGCGATTCCGGAGCAATAGTGATAAAGCTTTTACATTCGGAACAAGCGAGCGGACAGCCAAGCAAGATCCACCTCCCCTCCTTGTTGCTCTGATCCCACACCAAGATTGCGCCTCGGCTTCTTGCACCACTTTCCAGAGGGCGCTCTTCCCCGAACGACCTCTTCTCAGGCAATGGTGCGCGCCAAATTCCTCGAAAGCTTTCCCCAAATCCTTCTCAAACTCTTTCCCGTCGAAATTTGCGCGCTTTTTTCCACTTTCCCGAATCTTCAGCGGCAAGACCGCAGACACATATATGAGTGATCGCACTCTACATATATGGTCAGAACGCGGCCCGGTCACCTGCTATCTCCGCCGCGATGAAGGCGACAAAGGCGACGTGTCAATTCTCCCACTCCGAGAAAGCAAACAATGGAAATCCCAATTGAACACAACGTAAAACTCAATCAAGTCGGACGGGACGCAAGAGACTCCGAGAAAGCAAACAATGGAAATCCCAATTGAACACAACGTGAAAATCGATCAAGTCCTCAAGCAAGAGACTCCGAGAAAGCAAACAATGGAAATCCCAATTGAACACAACGTGAAAATCGATCAAGTCCTCAAGCAAGAGACTCCGAGAAAGCAAACAATGGAAAATCCCAATTGAACACAACGTGAAATTCGATCAAGTCCTCAAGCAAGACACTCCGAGAAAGCAAACAATGGAAAATCCCAATCTTCCAACCTCCCAATCTCCCAATTGAACGCAAATTGTAAACGGATCAAGTCGGACGGTAAGCAAGAGACCTGCGCCAACGCAAACAGGAAGCGCGAGCACCTGAGCAGAGCGAGCGACCGAGAAAGGCGGACGTTTTCCAGCCCGCGCTGCTCTCCTGCAGATCTCGCCTGCAGTGTGCCGCGCGCGCCGATCAGCGACGGACGCCGCAGATTTTGTCCTCACCGAACGCAGCGCCCGACCAGGGAGCAGTTCCCTGTTCCTCTATCCTCGCGCACCCTCTCTCTTCCCTCTTTCCCTGCCCTTTCTGCGCTGCCACAGTGGCCACAGGAAGCGCCAGGGAACATTCGCGAATAAGAACGAGGCCTCGAAGAAGCGTTCTCCAATCGTCGTAACAGAGGCCTCTGCGTGACGATGTCCTATGATACTACTATTACAAACCCCTAAGCTCGAGACCCGCAGACCTCGCGCATTTTAATGTTAAGAGTAGACAGGCGGTAGTGCTGGGAATGGTACACACCGTGAAACCACATTTCGTGCGAGCACGAGCACTAAGGGATTCGCTGGCGAGTGCTAAGGAGTAGGTAGGAAACGCAGTGCACTGATGGCGGGAAGCATGTCTCTCGGAGTCCTAATCGGACGGGTAGAAAACGCTACAGGAAGGACAGAGATCGTAACATGCAAGCGTAATGGAAAAGAGCTAATTGGACTAGGACGTGCGGAAAGAAGAAGAAAGAGGAGAGCGAAAAAAATAGAGAGAGAAAAAAAAAAGAGAGAGAGAAAAAGAGAGGGGACAGACGCCCCACAAGTCGGTACCTGCGGGGCGGCAAATAAAATCGATCGCGACTAGAAGTACCCTGGGACGCATACTTTTCTCTTCTCGTTGAGAGCACGCAGGTGAAGCGAAGCATGGTGTTCAGCAAGCTGTGCGTGGCGCTCACCCCCAAGGCCAAGCACCACGGGGACCCCGACGCTCCAGGTGTGGGGCTGTCCCACAGGGCCAGAAAGAGGAAAGATGGAGCGTACGCGCAGGAGGAGGGCGGCGACCCAGTTGCGGATTCGGGTGACGAAGAAGAAGCAGAAGAAGATGATTCTGACGATGTGGACCAAGATTTGGACTCTGATGGTGATGGCGACCAAGATTGTGAGAGTGGGCCAAAGGAAAGTGCGCCAATGCGATTGAAACGAAGTCAGACGCTGGAGAGATATACGAAAGTATTGGCCGAGCACGCAGCGGACGGCGGGTCTTCTAGACTGGCGATGGATGAGATGTTCCAGGAGCGGGAGGAAAGACGCAAACAGTCGGAGATGAAAGATGCCGACCCTGAAGTGCAGCAGCACAGGCGCAAACGCGCGCAGACGCTGAAGAAAACGTTCTTCGAAAAGCTGCAGAGCCAAGGAACGAGAGTGTCGTTTGATTTGTCGGCGCTGCAGATGGAAGATATCGATCTGAGGCCCAGTGGTCGCGTGTCGGTGCTGGATTCGGACGGAACGTTCAACTACACCGCGATGGAGAATGATCTGCGCGAAAAGCTCAAGGAGAGCGAAATGTCGTTGGCGAAAAGCGAGAGAGAACTAGTTGAACTTGAGCGCCAAAAAGTGGCAGAAATGTCAAAGCGATTCTTGTCTCAGCAGGATGCAATGCTAAAGCAGGCCAAGACGGAGAGCTCAAAGGTTTCGCCCAAGTTGAAAAAGCACATTCAGAAGGTGGCTGCAGAGCTGGGCAAGAAACTAAAGGAGAATCATTCGCAATTTGGGGTGAACGCAGATCAAGATAGAAAGGCTAGCTCCCGGCACCATCGCGGCGGCCATCATCTCAAGGAGAAAATCGCGAGCCGCCGCAACTTGCACAAGAATCTCACCGAGGAGGGCGCCAAGGAGCAGGTGGAGTTTGAAGCGCGGGTGTCTCGACTTCGCACCGAGCTCGCCCTTCTTCACAAGCATCTCAGCACGCTGCGCACCGAGAAACACTTCCCGCGAGCAATGCAGTGGAAATTGAAGGTCGATGGTGGAGATGGCATGTTTATTGGCGTTCGAGACCTGGAGGTGGGGAAGATTCTGGGCAACTTCTCCGTCCATACTGGAGAGCACGGCTCGGACAGAGTTAGGCTCACCGTGAAAGACATTCAAGCAGTCGTGGGCATGCTCGATTTCTCCATCCGGGGCGGCAACGCAAAGGCACGGATCCTCGGAGGCCTACTTACCCCTACCATCAATCGTCTTGATCTGGACGTCAAGGGCGAGTGGACTCTGGAGCTCAAATTTGTGGCTGCCGATCAGAAAGGTGGTGAACCGAGGTGGGAGGAGATCAAGGAACACTCGCGATTCAACCTGGACATCTCTCGCAAAGTCACAGGACTGACAACGATGCGGCTTCCTCAGTCATTTTTAAAATCCTTGACCAAAATGCTTATTCCAAAACTCATCAGCGGTGCACTGCGCACGGTTCTTCCTGCGCAAATCGGTATGCTGCTCTCAGAGAGATACAACAATGTCCACGTGGAGGGCAGTATCGATATCAAGGGGGACATGAGTCCTGCCGTTTGGCGCGAGCCTTTAGTGGGGCCGACAAAGATGGCGGCCATGGCGCGGGAGGCACTGGGTATTTCTGAAGAAGAAGCGATCGTGATTGATTTTATGTGCAGAGGAGAGCGTGCAGCGGCTGCAGGTTTTAAGCGCAAAGCGTCTTCTCTTGCGCGGCTCTTCAAATGGCGCCTCAAGTATGCTACTTACAAAATTGCCGAGCTCGAGCCCATGCTCGACCTCGTTCAAAACGACGCAAACGTGCGGTTGCCGCAAGGGTGGTTTGCACAGCTGCTCAAGTACATCACTGTGCTTGCCAAGAAGCCCCTCGATTGCCGTATCCAGCTGAAGAAAGTGGACATGGACTTGGATCTCTCGGAAGCGATCAAGACTGGCGTGGATATCTATCTCTCCACCTTTCAAGCCGCAGCAAATATGGCCCGCGCGGAGAAGGCAAAGGTAGTTGCTCTGAAGCAGTTGGAGGCAGCTGAAGTGCAAGCGCTGGCAATCAACAATGTTGTGAAGACTTATGTGGTGCCGATGATTAATTCGAATGTTCATTTTGATGTAAACGGGATGCTCGTAGGTGGTTTGGAAACAGGGCTCGTCGCCATGGCGCTTCAGAACGCTAGCGCTCAGGCCAAGCTGCCTCCATGGTTCCTCTTCCGGAGTCTTTTGCCAGCGCAAAAGGAGGACCACCGTTTGGAATTCGAGGGCGTGAGCGGCCCTCGCCCAGACGAATACACTTTGCGCATTACTGAGCTTAAGGAGGGTCATAATGGCGAACCCGACTCTGAGATTTCTGTGAGAAACACCAAGATCGAGCTCTTCCCACAGGGATCGCCGCCTGGAACGGTCTTGCTAGATGCAAAAGAGATCCGAGCCTCACTTCAACTCAACGTGTTGGACACTCTGTTGGAGGGCATCAATAATTCAGTTGTGAACGAGGATGATTTGCAAAAGCTGCAGTCATCCTTCCAATTCCCTGAGAGCGCAAATCTGATTCGCGATGCCCAGAGAATTGTTGGGCTCTTCAGAAACTTTGATCAGGACTTGGAGGAAGAAGAGGAAGATCCGCAGCAAAAGCACGCAGCTGAAGTGAGTAAAGTGCTTCCAGGCTTCCTAAGCAAAGACTCTTTTGACACACGCTTCAACTTGAAAGATCTTCGCTTTAGTGTCACCAAGCTAAACGCCGAGACACCCAAGGAAAGTCTGCGCTTGACCGTCAAGCCGCAAAGCGAGAACGACGCCGCTGGAAAGCACTGCGCAAATTTTCACATGCGCATCAACATGCGAGATGTTTTCGACGAGTTCTTGTAAGGTATCATTCGATCTGGTTTGTGTTTCTCTTTTGTTTTGGAGTAGTTAAATTACAGTTCATTTTAATTCGCCTTCCCTTCTATGCTTGTACAGCTCTTGAAGTTCTGTTTCCTCGCGTCGGTCTTCAACTGGCTCACAACGAACCCTGCCCTCCGACTTCACTCGTGTATCTTTCAGTCCGTTGGGGAAGCTTATTTCTTATTGCCTGTGGACAAAATAATGCTGTAATTCTCAATTCTCGGCAAGAGGACGAACCATTCGTTTGCTCGCTCGCATTTTTTTTCTTCAGCCTAAGGCACATGCCTCGAACGCACACATGGCTCGACCTAGACACTTTCGTTACCTGGCGATAAATCGGTGAGTGGCATCGCTAGCTATCGCATGCCAGGGCGGCCTAAATTAGAACACCTAAGCTTGCTCGATTTCGGCTGAGCACGTGTGGGCATGAGCCCATTTTTTCACATTTCGTGACCCCCCTCCCTCCCCTTCACTGTTTGAGTGCTGTAGTGCTGTAGTGCTGCGGAGCCGAGAGTGATTGCCTCCATCCAAAGCCACCACTGCCGGCAATGAAGAAGGTCTGTTTGGTGGAGCCATTCCACCCCACCTCGCGCCGCAGGACGCTGGGATGGATGTGGAAAACGCACAAGGCCGGTCCCCTGGCATGCTGCCCAAGTCACAGATAGAGTGAGTAGCTTACAGGAGGGAGGAGTTCATGGCATAAGATCATGTGTCGTGCGATGGGGGCTCGAGATGGCTCGAGCATTCACCGCCCTACATTCGCACAAAGTTTGTCTCTCCTCCTCCCTCTCCCTCGCTCGGGTTCGATCGACGTATTCGTTGAACAAGGTTTCTACTGGCAAGTAGACGCCTGAGTCAACTCCGGTTCTCGACAAGAGTGATGCGGTGTCCATCGATCCATTGATACTGGCAGTGAGTTATGTACCTTTCGGTCAATAAGTTGACACATTTAACACATTTATGCAGTTATGCAGTTATACATGGATACAGGGAGGCATGGAGAGCTCAGGCTTTTCGCGGCGGTGCAATAGTTGATTGTGATACTTGCGCGGCACGCAGAGATACGCAGAGGTTCCCTTTGGTTGCGGGAGAGAGGCATACCAGCGCCCTGGCCGCATTGCTTATCAGCGTTTCTGGTTCGGAAAATGAAAAGGGAAGAGAGGGAAGAGGGAAGCGGGGACACAAAGCGAATTTGTCCTGAGTTCTGTAAAATTTTGTAAATTGTAAATTACCTACCGAATAAAAAACGACCCTGGTTCTTGTATCATTTATTCCCGTGGTCACCAAGTGCCTCCTTCTTCCTCCTCCTTGTTCCCCCCTTTCCGCTTCCATAGTACAAACTATAGTCCACCCGGCACTACTATCTATTGAATAGGAACACAAGTATCGCTCTTTCTTCCCCCTTTACTAATGTTTGAGTTATGTGTCGTGCATGCTGCGTATTGCTATATTATAACGTATATGAAGGTTAAAAAGAATCAGGCGTTGTGCAGTAGACGAATGTAGCATCGATTAGAAGGAGGCCGAGTGCACACACGTGCCAGCGAGACTCGATAAAGATATCATGACACGGGACCAGGAGGTAGTAAAAGGCGCTTTGGCAGGCGGTTGACCACGATGAAGCATGTGTTCTTCTTTCACTTTTTATTCACTTGTTTCACTTGCTCGGCTTGGGAGCATGAGCATGAATTGAAATAAAGACGTACATTTCAATTTCAACTTTCAATCAACACGAGCTGGAACGGGCTGGCTGCGTGTATCAGTTTACCTCCTTACTCTCAAACTTGCCCATTGGTCGCACTCATTGTCTTGTCGAGAAGGTCGGCGGGCAGGTAGGTATGCGTACTCACTCTCATTACTCACAACCTTATGTCCCGCATTCATTCTTCATTCACTGTCAATTCCTTCATTCTTCATTGTCTACTACTTATTGTTTATTGTTCACTTCAATTGAAAAACGTTTGTTCCCGATCATAGTTTATCCAAATTGCGATTGCAAACTTCACTCTGCCAACACCAATCCGAGGAAAAGCTGCAGCTGGTACCGATACACGAGTAAAGAAAGAAAAAGCAAGAAAGAGGCAGCTAAAGCGGCGCCAGCCAAAGAGGGAGGGAGCGTTTAGAGTAGGATCGACGGAGGGGGGTTTCGTGCGTGCGCGTGTGCACCGCGAGTGCTATGCGCCACTCACTATCATTGACTGATTCGAGCAGAACAGAAGATACGTCGACCTCGACCGTGGCATGCTAGACCTGAACTGATCTTGGGCCAATGATTTCAATGTTTGTTTGCTTGCTCGCCCTCACTCTGAGTTCTGAGTGCTGAGTGGATGGGAGAGAGCTCTCGCGACATCTCTCTCTCCCTCCTCTCCCTCCCATGATGATCAATCCCTTCATCATCGCCTTCATCCCATCAGTTAGTTTTCCACGCGATCGGCGATGAGTTTTAAAGGTTTGTTACGACACCTCTCATCTCACTCACCCACTTGATCGCTCGCGCACTCACCCACTCACCCACCCACTCACCCTCTTCGCTCTCTTGTGCAAGTTACTCACTCGGCATATGTGATCAAGAATGGAATGAACCTCGAAAATCCCATTTTCCATAATTCGATTTACTGTTAACTCATCAATCGGTTTGCACGAATCGCAGATAACCAACTTCTTTGGACAATTCAATGTTTTACAGAATTCAGAATTCAGAGGATTCAGTTAATTGATATGAATTGACAAAGTCCCTCGCTCTCTCCTCTCTCCTCTCTCCTCTCTCCTCTCTCCCCCTTATCCATCCATGCATCCATCCTTCCCTCTCTCTCTCTCTCTCTCACTCTCTCTCTCAGTTTCTCTGCGCTCGTGGCACTCACTCTCTCTCACATTCTGTTTGCTTTGTGCGGTTTATGTCTCGGCTACGTGCACACGTGCGATCGTTGCGAAGAGGAAAAGAGGAAAAGAGGAAGAAGAGTCAGACTATGCATTGGTGCAGTAGTAAACGTTGGCCGACATAGCTTGCGCGATACAAGTACTGAGTAGCATTGCTGGTGAGAGACACTTGAGACATCTTGAGATGAAGGGAAGGGAGGGAAGAGTAGATAGATTGTGCTCAGCAGACCTCAAACGCAGAAGAGCAAGGTTGCAGTGGGCGGGAGCTCGGTAGCAGGTGTGTTCTACGGAGATAGGTTGATCAGATTCTGATTATAGAAGAGAGTTTGCCCGGACGGAAAAGATGACCAGCTTGCTGAAGCGCATGTCCCTCAGGGGAAACAAGGGCTCCGACGCGCAGAAAGCGTTCACTTCCGAGCTGAGCGCAGATGCTGTGGAGTTCTTCAATGACGTGGCCAGGAGGCCATTCTCGCAGCAGGCGGTGGCATTCCTGAACGCGTACTGGGATGAGATCGGCGACCAGGCCGAGTTCATCTTCAGCGTGGCATGGGAGACCATGAAGTACGCTGACATGCACACCAAGGGAGTGTCCTTGATTCACTTGTACGAGGAGGGCACAGATGTGGACTTCAACGTGGGCCTCTACTTTTACGAGCACCTCTGCAAGCGCGTGCTCGATGACCCTGCAGGAGCTCGCTGGCGCGAGGACCCTCAGTTCAAGATCTCCATGCCTGTCATGATGACTGCTATCGTGCGCAAGCAGGAGCTCCGCGACAAGGTGGATGTCAACTTTGACGGCAAGGTCTCATTTCTCGAGTACCTTTTGTACCAGTACCGCGAGGTGACCAACCCAGCGGAGTTCACCCGCCGTGGTATGGCTATTGGCAAGGAGCACCCTAAGGTTCGCGCAGCCCGTCTTGCGCTTGAGGAGGTGAACGCTCGCATCCGCGCGTACGAGGAGGAGAAAGCTCGCCTTGAGGCTGGTTCCAAGCTCGATGGAGTCAAAGGACTCACCGCCAAGCATTCTCTTAGCATGTTGATGAGCTCTCCTCTCGCAGAGGAGCTTCAGACTGCTCTCATCAAGGCAGAGGCTGCTGTGCGCCTTGCTGCAAAGGCTGCTCGCGCCGAGATGGAGGCTGAGTACGAGGCAAGCGGTGGCGCATCTGCAGGAGCAATCTGGTGGATGAACCGCGACCTGGAGGAGAAGAAACGCCTTTACGGCCGCAAGAAGTAAAGCGCTTACTCTCATCTCCTTTGTACGCCTTCTTGCATCTTCAAAGGTCCACCCCTTCCTCTGCCCTCTCTCACCCTCTCTTTTTATTACACAAACCCCGATTCCAACTCCTCCCCCCCCCCCCCCCCTCAAAGAGTGTTGCAAACACTGTGTTGATCGTATATTGTCCAACTGAGCCAAATGTAGTTTGCCCTTGCAGCAGCCCATCAAAACTTTTTGTTGAACATGCCGACAGGTTGCCTGGCAGCAAGTTATGCTAAAGAAATCTTGAAACAAGCTTTTCTCAATTCTCCTCTATGTCACGTGCACAATTTGTGTCTTCCGCTTTGCTTTTTGTTCTCTCGGCCGGAGTTCGGAGTCGGATTGTTCAGGCATGATATACGAGTTTTAATTAAAAAAAACGCAGTGCATTCCGCTATAGGAAAGACTCGTCAATACACGGGCTGAGCAAAGCAATCTATAAAAATGACGCTGGCCGCAACGATGCTAATACCTCGGGCCGGGCTCAGAACTCCACAACCGTTGGGTGCGTTAACACATCCACTCTTTTCCTTTTCAAATCCAAAAAACAGTAAAATACTAATGTTGGGAGTCGATTTAGAAAATAGCAGCGATGGGTCTCTCCGTTTTAAAATGGTATAATAAAACACGCTTATGGCGAAATGCGGTCTAGAAACACGACGACCACAACGAAGCTCGTACCTCAAGAGAGGGCTCAGCGCTGAAAACAGCACTTTCATTCATTTCGACTGCGAGCCGCTCTCAGGCGGGTAATAAACAGTCATCTGCCCTTCTTTCGCGACTACAGCGTCGTTTATATTCCTTACCCGCCACTGTATGTCAAACTCCGGCTCCTTAAAGTCAGTTTCCATCACCCAGTAGTGCACGGCCTTTTGCACTGGCTCATCGGACGCGGCCGGACCGTCACCTTCGTGCTCGAGCTGCTCCGTGTTGAACGCCTCTTCCGCAGATATTTTAAACGCCGCCACAATGCGGCGCGGCGGTTTGCCCATCACATTCACGCCAGCCAGGCTCAGTTCCGGACCAAGCATTCCTGCCAGAACGTGGTATCTCACCTCATCCGGGTCAAACAGCCCAAACAACTTGCCAGCCTTATCCGCAGACCCTTCTTCCACCCATGCTTCCAGCAGCTCCGCACGTGCAGATCTCACATCCAGCTTCACGCGAGCCTTTGCATCTCTATACAACTGCATTTGCTGAGTCATTAGCGCAGCCAGCGGCGGCGCAGCCACATCCAATTCTTCGAAATCCGCAATCTTTCCAAACGGCATTCTCGTTTCCAATCTCCGTGAACTTTCCGCGGCATTGACATTGACATCGACATTGGCATCGACATCGTCCACATCTCCGCCGTTTGTCCCATCTTGGAACACTTTGGCCAGAAACATGTACGCAGCTTGTGCGCCAGCTTCCATTTGTTCCTTGCCGGCAGCTTTCTCGAGAACCCATTCTTGCGCCGCCGCGGCGTGCCCTGCTTCCGACCGTGTATGGAACCCATTGTCGTGCGCCGCGGCCACCTCTTTCGCTACGAGTTCCTGTGACACCAGTCCCCATGGGAACGCACGCCTCAGCTCTTCCGCCGGATGCGCGTTCCCCGCAGCGGACTCGACGAACAACGATTCGTTCAGCGCCGCCAAAGGGAACCGCCACGCGCGCCACGTGGAGAGACGTCTGTGAGCGGATTTCGCGGATTTCGCGGATTGTGCGAAATTAGCGAATTTTGCGGAGTTCGCGCGCACGGTCGCGCGGGCCAGCATTTTTCACCGTTTGAAAAGGGCGAGGTGAGGACTCGGAGGGTGCGCGGGGGACGTGGCCGGAAGGCGCGATTGAAGTACGTCGCGGGAGAACGTAGTGGAAGGGTACTCAGAAGGGTGTACTCGGCGTACGCCGCGGGGAGGTGGTCATGTACTACTACTCCCACAGAGAATCAGTCAAGAGCTAATAATTGGATTTCAAGATTCCGAATAATTTGTGTGAACGCGGAAGAAGAAATGAAGGTTTGAATACGGCTGGATGACACCGGAATTAGGACAGGGACGTTTTCTTCTTCCTTCGCAGGAGCGAAAAATAATGCATGAACGTCTTCTGCTTTTTGCTGACTGTGAGTGGTTGCGAAGGCATGGCCAACCAATTGGACGTCTCTTTTTGAGTTTCGAAACTCGTAGACTTTGTTTAAAATTACAAGTCTTTGAGCTTTGCAACGACGCCAAACGTTGAGGGTTTCATGATGTTTCATGCCAAACTTGAGTCAATCAATCCATCATTCACAGTCAATCCCAAGCGTAAACTCGTGTCTTAAATTTGTCTAACCATTTTACTGAGTATAAATAGCGTCAATTAAAGCTTGGGTCCCTCTTTGTGTGAAGAAATGGAGTGCGGACAGGACGGGTACTCGAGTACTGGTACATACGCGGACAGGCGTGGAGGAACGTTCCTGTACTGGGAAGAAACGTTCGGAGGACGTTCTCCGGAACAGCACCTCGCAAGCGATAGGGTCCGCGCTTGTGTTGGGGTTGGGTTGCGTAGATTCTATATGCGCCGAAAATGAGCGGCGCAGACTGGGGCGCGGCAGTTCAGGTGAGTGGCTCGTTTTGTCTTTGCTTCTTGCTTCTTGCTTCTTGCTTCTTGCTTCTTGCTTCTTGCTTTGCCTTCAACGCAACGAATTTTAGTCATTTGCTTGGAGCGTGGCACATAGTTCACCGATGGATCGCTTCGTTTGTGTCCAGCCTCTATGGTCGACAATGATGATGATGATGATGATGATAATGATGATGTTGATGATAATGATGGTGATGATGATGGTGATGATGGTAAAGCTCACGTGATGTTTGACTGTCCTTGCCATCGGCGCTGCCGCCGTTCCATGTGTCTATCCGCGGTCATCTCCAAAGGCTGAGCTCGGCGTGGGCAATCTATCAGCGCCGAAAAGGCAGACTCGCGGCGACGTGGAAAAGCGCGAGAGGCGACAAAAAGCTCGGAGATGGACGGCCTATTCTGGGCTTGATGCCCTGCAAAGAAAGGTGGAGAGCAGGCTGGAGCGGCTGGAGAGTACAAACTTTGGCGACCCGCTCATGGAGGGCGACAAGGACGACGACCCAGATGCAGACAACAGTGACGACTTCCAGGATCCTGGCAGCGATCAGGAATCTGATGACTCCATCTCCAGCGAAGACGACGCCGATGACGACGAGGAAACATACGTTAGTGGCAAGACGTCCAAAGCGCGTAAGAAGAAGGCCAAAAAGAAGGTGCCGAAAAAGAAGAAAAAGAAGAGCCCGTCGCTCTCCGGCGCTAGCTCAGGGACCAAGGATAGAGGGGATGGTCGTCAGAAGACTGCGAAGGCTCCGGCCGCCGCAAAGAAGCAAAAGAGGGTCAAGTCGCTCAGCGAGATGCTCCTAGACGAGAACGCAAAGAAGCTTGCGGCTGCAAAGTCTCTCTCCGACCTGGACGAACCGGACTATTTCTCGGCAGCTGCCCCTCGTCCAAAGTATCCCCCGCTTAAACTGTGTACAGTCTTTAACGTTGCTGCGCCGTACAAAGACCCGGAGAGCGGCTTGCTGTATTCCAACGCAAGAGCTTTTGACCAACTAAAGGAGCAACCCCCAGCATGGGTTCGCGCCACCGCTAATGCCCCCTTCCATGAAGCGCTTCGCCTCATTGCGGATGAAAGAGCCAAAGCCAGGGAAAGGCTCCTGGTCCTCAAGGCGGCCGGTTTGGATGACGAATAGCAACGTGTATTTACAGATGATGCGAGTCGATCGAATAGGGAAAAACAAAAAACAAGAATCATAAAAAGGAAGTGGCGGCAAAGTTTCCAAGTCAGAGGCGTTGTACAGAATAGATTTCTGAAAAGCACAGATCGCTTGTCATAGGGCGGGTATGGCACACCAAACCGCATATCTCGGAGCACCGACTATTCTTTTGTTCCGGTTCCCCACAGTTCCGAAAGACTCGCTCTCTCTTTGACGGAGGAGGTTGAAACTTAAATTTGGTATCAGATAGTATGTTAGTTTACAAAAAGTAAAAAAGAATACATTGGCTAGGTCAACGCAATGATTTTGACAAAACTCGCGAATATGAGGATTGCCGCGGCCGCAAAAAGCGGCGACCAATCCTTTAGCAGCCCCAATGGCGACGCAAGTGTGGCGTACACATGAGATTGCGCCTTGTCACCCCCTGACAAGAACTCAAATGGGCTGCCTCGGAATGCAACATCCTTTTCAAAAGACTTGACCTTCTCCGGCCCCGAAAAACTGGAACCATTCACCGGCTCTTCGACTTTTCTGGAGGAGTCAGTGCTGAGTCTTCGCGCTTCTTTGCGAACTTGCTGGAGCTCTTTGAGAGCATGACAACGCGCCTCGCGCGCAGAGTCCCTGTCAGCGATCACTCTAGAGAGCTCCATCTGCAGATTTTGGCAGATTGACTCAAATTGCGAACTCTTGTGCTTTTCAGCATCCAAAAGCGGCTGGGACAGATTGATCTGGTACTCCAAATCTTCAACTTGTTTCTCCAGTTTCCTTATTTGGGCCGCATTTTCACGAAGCATGGCACGCTTGCTTTCCTCAAAACGAGCAATCTCCTTCTCCTTTTGCTGACGCCATATAATTGCAAGCTCGCCCTCCTCCGCTCTACTCTTTAAAGCCTTGATTTGCTCTTCGAGTTGTTGGGTGGTTTGCTGCGACTGGCGCTGCTCGCGACGTAAATTCTCCGCTTCCTTCTCCAGTTGCTGCTTGGACTCTTGGAGGGTGAGCAGCTCGTTCTTTAAATGTGACTCTTTTTTCCAGGCATTTATTTTGGTCTCCTCAGACAACTTTGCAGAAAACGCAAGCTCGTTCTTGAGAGCATTCACCTGTTGCACGGCATCGCGATACTTGGTTTGAAGGCTCTCCTGGGCTTTCTCGCTTTGTGTCCTAAAATGCCGAATCTCGTCATTGGCCCGGGCTTGCATCGTCTCAAGCTTCAGGACCATCTCCTGCAGCGACTCCTCCAGTTTGCGGACATTCTTCTTATGTTCCTCCTGCATCGATTTCGACGCTTCGCGATTGGATGCGGTTTCAGACGCCAACTTGTCTTTTTCCGTGCTAAGATCTGCCTCAAGTTGAGCAATTGCTTGGTCCTTTTCTTGAACGAGCTCCTTCTGCTGCTCGTAAGCCTCTCTAGAATTCTGCAACTCGCTTTGGCATTCCGCCAATTCCTTCGCGGTAGTCTCGCCGTGGCATCTAGCTTCGTCAAGAGCCGAGGTTTTCTTCCGCAGCTCCTCCTGAAGCTCCTCTATCTGCTGGTGCAGCTCGCGCACGGAGGATTCATACGCGTGAATGTGCACCGCGGACTCAGCGTGCTCAGTCTGCAGCTCACGAATGCGGTCTTTAAGCTCATCGCGCTCATCAACCAGGTCAAGTTCGTCTTTGGCCATTGCTTCTAGCTTCCTCTGTAGGTCGCGAATCGTAGCCTCCAATTCACATTCCTTCTCTGCCCGGGCGGCGCTACTGCCGCGCAAGTCGTCTTCCAGCGCGCAAATTCTAGCCTGCATCTCGATGATGCGGTCCTCCGAAACGCGTGCTCGCTCGCCTGCCTGCGCGACTTCCCCGGCGCTCAATTCGGCGGCAGACTTGGCGCCACAAAGTTGCTTCTCCATCTCTCGCAGCTCCTGCCTTAGCCCTTCCGCCACGGACTGCAAATTTTCCACGCTCTCATGGGCTTGAGCTTCGGGCTCAGGCATCTGAACCTGAATCTGACTCGGAGAATCTCCCAAGTCGCTATTGGATTCGGGGCACTCCTTCATCTCCATGCGCGGCGTTGCGACTGCACTTCGAGACACTTGCGATTTGTCTGGCTCGTGCGATTGACCAGATTCATTCGACTCGCTGGGCATACCCAGGCCCGAGTGTTCGTCGCGGCTCTCCGGCCGTGTCTCTCGCGCATCTCCGTAATCAGGCGCACTGGAAAGATCGTCACCGTCGTCAACCGAAATGGCTGCCCACTCTTCCCAGTTCTTGCTGTCTCCACGGGAACCGCGCGTCGCCGATTCGCCCCAACCTCGCGCATTGTCCCCATCATCATCTCGCGACGTTTCCGATGCCGATGACAAACTCGCATCATCCGCAGCAACATCTAATTTACACTTGCCTCGCGTGGCGTAACCCAGTGGGCCCCGCGCACTTCTGGCCGCCAGCTGGCCCAGCATCATGCGCGGTGCGGCGCTCCCTCTCCTGGAACCCTGAAACCTAAACCCTGAAACCTTAAACCCCTGAAACCTAAACTCTAAAACTCTAAAATCTGAAACCTAGGCGCCGCAGTCTGGTCCTTACTTCCTCTATTCTTTCCTTCCTTCCCTCACGTCCGTCGATGTGCTCGTCGGAAGTGAGCGATCGATCGATGGATGTATGGATGTATGGATGGATGTATGGATGGATCACTCCGCACAATCAAGATGTGGTCAATGCAAGCAAGTGGAGCAAAGCAAGTGGAGCAAAGCAAGTGAAGCAAGTGAAGGGATCAATGAAATGAAACTCCGGTGTCAAAATCCGTTCCGCAAGCAATCGGCCTGCGCTCGTGGTGTTCGTCTTGAGTGACTGCCCGCGCTCTCCGTGCCACCACTACACGAACGCGCTTTGCCTTTCTCTCTCTCTCTCTCTCTTTCTTTCTTTCTTTCTTTCTTTCTTTCTTTCCTTCTCTCTCTTCCTCTCTCATCTCTCTCGTCTTAGTCAGTTTCTCTCTCTCTTTGAAGTAACTTCTCACTCACTCACTCACTCACTCACTCACTTGCTCACTCACAAGCTCATTGTGCTTAGGGTAAGGTTAGGCCAGCCTCTAGACACTCTAGACTACGAATAATTGTCGCGCGAAAATGAGCGAGACCCAAGGGGCACCGTATGGTTTATAGTAGATGTGGATAGGACGCAGGGGCTAGTTGAAGGGTATGCGAAATGGGTATATGCTACTCGCTGATTTATAGGGGCTTGGTATGGATTAGTGGTCGCTTAATAGAGCTCGGGAGCTAGTGAGAGTGGTATGTGATTCTACGGTGTGAGCAGTAGGGTGGCCCTACCGTTTTGACCGCCAAGTTATGACTCGCTTTCACTGCTGGTACTGGCCAGCTAGTGAATAACAGTAGGCCTCTAATGCTGGTCGTAAGTTTCTATGGCATTCTATAGGAGTGCTGCAGGCTTGAGGGTCAGTACACTGCTATCGTTAACTATTAGTAGGATGGAGTTGTGTACAATCTAGCTCGTAGCATATTCGCAGTAGTTGTCAATAAGTTTCAACTACTCCAAGTCAAAGTACACAGTAGTAACAGTGCTGTAGCACGGAATCTAAAAAGGTTATTTTTTAAGCTATCGAGTGTTTGGCTAACTATGCGTAAATTACAATGCGACTGAGAGAGTTGTAAGTTGTTTTTCATTCATGTACATGTATGCATTTAGAACAATCATCACTCATGAAAGGAAACCGAAGCTGTTCGAGTTGGCTGGCTGGAGCAACCACTGTTTCGATTGAAAGGCAGTTCAAACAGTCCAGGCGCGAAGTTGTCGATGTGAAGCAGCGCAGTGCCACAGTGTGGTCACGTTCAACGTGTTCCAACCGTCTTTTTGGATAGTCAGACTTCAGGAGCGTCAGTACGTGGACGAGTATTTGAGCGTTAGATGACGATCGAAGCGCATCGATCGGTTCGCACCTAGCAGCGAAGCATCTTCGATGGATTGTCATTGAGTTGATTGACTGGCATCTCAAATAGGGCTGCAAGAATTTCGTGTTCACGGAGTTCACAGCCAGGATCTGGGCGTTCTGGACGTCTGGGATTCTTGTCGTTCTGATCGCAGGCTGAGGCTGGTCTCGCCCTACGAGACCGTACATGCCCGCCAGGTGTGAGGCTGTGGAGGTGTGGAGGTATGAGTGAGTTGCTGTGGGAAACGCTCGCACTCTTGTTGGTCGACCAGAAAGTAATCAAGATTTTGGTGCTGGAGTTTTGCTGACTTCGCTTGCGTTGGTGCTGGATGTTTTTTGCTCGTTGGCAGTTAATTCACAGTTTGGGTTCTCCTTGTGATGTGAGAAAGTATATTTTGGAACTTTCTGGCGAGGCTTGAAGAGCGAAACATCAACCGAAACACTCTGCGCACCTTGAGATTAGGTATTAATTTTAAAGCGTTTTGAATTCTGAACGAAAGGAGGGTTTTGTGTACTAGTACTTGTCAAATCTTGCGCAAGATGGGTTGTGCGGGGCTTGACGGTTAGACGAGGTGCACAATGTGCTCTTTAATCAGGAAAGACACCACGCGAATTTTGTCAGCATTCCCAAGCGGGTGTGGCAGCGACCGAACAAGGATCGATTCTGTTGGATCCGAGGTGAGGATCGCCTCGATTGTTTCTGCATCCTCAGCGTCGAACTCGAGGCCCCGCTGGTCGATCTCATGATAGGTGGTGGTGTTTTTGCACGAATGGTACACAATGGCAGCATCGTCCTCGACCGTAAGGGTCGCGACACCTCTCGCAGAGAGGATGATCTGCGAGCTAGCTTTGACTTCCGGCTCTTCGTCTTCGTCTTCACCTTGCATCTCTTCGACCTTCTCGCTGGAAGGCAAACCCTTGAGGACCCCGAGCGGACGGTGGCGGTCGTGCTGGAAGCGCACTGCCATCCTGTCCGCGATAACGTCGAAGTTGATGTTTGGAAGCACGCACTCTGCAATTAGACGGGTCACTTTTTCAGCAAACTCCTCACGGCGCGCATCACCGTCTTTGTCCCCGTGCATGATGCCCATATACTCTTGATAATCCCGGGGCAGGGTCTGGCGCATCGGAGCACAGTCCTGGACAATATCAGTGCCACAGGTCTTTGTGACCGCATGATTGAGTGCGAGCGAGATGAAGTCGGCAAAGCTGTTGTGTTGATTTGCCGAGAACGTGATGTGGAGCGAGTGCTCCGAACCAAGGGCTTTGGCGTGGTGCACCATGCCTCGCGGCACGTATAGAAAGTCGCCAGGTTCAAGGGTGGTTTGAATAGCGACCTTTAAGTGCTTGCGCACCTGCTCTTCGGTAAAGTCCTTGCTGCTCTCCAGCGGAAGCTGCGGAAATTGCTCTTCCGGAAACTCTTCCTCGCCTTCACTCTCGTCTTCGTTACTTTCTCCGTCTTCCATCTTGCCATCCTCGGCGGTCTCCCCGGCCTTTTCCTTTTGCTCGTTTTCTGCCACCTTTTTCTTACTTTGAAAACTTTGATAGACGGTCCATTGTTTTTTGCCCTCCAGCTGCAAGATGAACGCGTCAATGTCGTCATAGTGCGGCGCAAACCCCTGGGAGGCTTTCGGTGTCAGGTAAGCGTTTGCGCCGCCCCCAGAGCCCCAGAACCCCTCAAACGCCGCAATGATCTTCCAGACCAGGTCGCTGTGGTTCTGTGGCCGCAGTAGCCGGAGCGAGCACTTTTCTGGTCCGCTAAACAGCTTCCAGACCTTTTCGGCGTCAGCTACGGCTGTTGTGTCTGTGTACAGAGTTTTGCGTTCGCCGTCCTGGTATTGCGTTATGGAGAAGTCTTTGGTGTAGTGCAGTTTCTTCGCCTTGAGCGCGTCGCGAATAAGCTGCGAGGAAAGAAGGCCATCAAAATACGAGCGCTGGTCGGACCTCTTCACCAGAAGAGGCGACTTTTCAAAGTGTTTTTCCATAAAGGTTTCGAATGACGTTGGAGCCATCATCCATTTGAGCACTTCTTTGCCAGCGCCCGCCAGACTTTCTTCAGAGGCAAAGATCTGCTCCAGCTTGCTCGCCTTGGCGCCATCGGCGCTCTTGCTTTTCTTTGCCTTCGCAGCGCTCTCTTTGGACGCGGCTTTCAATGGCGCCTTTGCCTTGGCAGCCGCGACAACTGGTGCCTGCTCATCCTCTTCGCTGCTGGAATCAGCCTCCACATCCGCTGCTTTTGGCCCGTTCGAACCCCCAAATCTTCCGTACACAGCTGCCTTCTTTGCCTTCTTTTTCTGTGCGCGGCGCTTGTTTTTCTCCTGTCGCTTGCGCTTCTTATCTTCGACGTCCATGACTTTTTCGCGTTATCGAAAACCCTCACAACAAGCTCGATATCCCTGATGTTTAACTGCGCGTACGATGAAACGGACACACCAGTTCGGCTTGACTCCTATGGAATTGGAACGGCAAGTCGCTGAACCAAGTGCAGTACTCGAGTACACTCTCGCACATGTACACGTACGTGTACTGCGTACGTTCCGGTACGCTGCTTCGATTCAAGTTGGAAACTAAAGTAAAGTGGGGAGGCAATGTCCACTCATTTCTATTAGCGCCAGAGTACGGCTGGAATAGTCTTTACCGTGAGGGTAGTGACGGTGACAAAATGATCTCCATCGCTCTGTCGATCAACGTAGCGAGCGGGAAACAATCAAACGACAGGCTCATGCTCACAGACCTTTCGGTTCCCTCTGAGTTCTGAAGTGGGAGCATTGAGTGTGTAATGTATTTGTTTCTGGTGTCGAAAAATGCTTCATAGAACCAGAGAACTTCAAGAAAACTGTGGAATACACGAGCACAGGACAAGCGAAACATCGCTGCAGTCGGTTGTATATTTACTCTTTGAGAAGACCATCTACTGTGCTAATAAGCTCTAAGCTCGTTCACATTTCAGGTATAGCACCGGAACTCATCCGAACTCCGAAGTTAAGCCCTGACAAGCTAGGTTAGTACTACCGTAGGGGACTAGGTGGGAAGCCCTAGTGACGAGCTTTTTTATCTCTTTTTTTGACAAAAATGAAAGAAACACACAGTGCAAACACACTCACTTATTTTGCCTCTTTCGCATTCCGTCCATTACTTCTATCGATCAAAAATGTCAAAGATGTCAAAAATGTCAAAGAGGTTCCTGAGGAAGTTCAAAAACCGATGTGAACTGTGGTGGCAATGCTCACTCGCTTCTATTAGCGCCAGAGTACGGCTGGAATAGTCTTTACCGTGAGGGTAGTGGCCGTGACAAAATGATCTCCATCGCTCTGTCGATCAACGTAGCGAGCGGGAAACAATCAAACGACAGGCTCATGCTCACAGACCTTTCGGTTCCCTCTGAGTTCTGAAGTGGGAGCATTGAGCGTGTAATGTATTTGTTTATGGTATCGAAAAATGCTTCATAGAACCAGAGAAGAAAACTGTGGAATACACGAGCACAGGACAAGCGAAACATCGCTGCAGTCGGTTGTATATTTACTCTTTGAGGAGACCACCTACTGTGCTAATAAGCTCTAAGCTCGTTCACATTTCAGGTATAGCACCGGAACTCATCCGAACTCCGAAGTTAAGCCCTGACAAGCTAGGTCAGTACTACCGTAGGGGACTAGGTGGGAAGCCCTAGTGACGAGCTTTTTTTATCTCTCTTTTTGACAAAAATGTTCATGAAAAAATGAAAGAAACACACAGTGCAAACACACTCACTTATTTTGCCTCTTTCGCATTCCGTCCATTACTTCTATCGATCAAAAATGTCAAAGATGTCAAAAATGTCAAAAATGTCAAAGAGGTTCCCGAGGAAGTTCAAAAACCAATGTGAACTGGGGTGGCAATTGTGACAATGCCCACTCGCTTCTATTAGCGCCAGAGTACGGCTGGAATAGTCTTTACCGTGAGGGTAGTTACGGTAACAAAATGATCTCCATCGCTCTGTCGATCAACGTAGCGACCGAGAAACAATCACACGACACGCATATGCTCACAGACCTTTCGGTTCTCTCTGAGTTCTGAAGTGGGAGCATTGAGCGTGTAATGTATTTGTTTATGGTATCGAAAAATGCTTCATAGAACCAGAGAAGAAAACTGTGGAATACACGAGCACAGGACAAGCGAAACATCGCTGCAGTCGGTTGTATATTTACTCTTTGAGGAGACCACCTACTGTGCTAATAAGCTCTAAGCTCGTTCACATTTCAGGTATAGCACCGGAACTCATCCGAACTCCGAAGTTAAGCCCTGACAAGCTAGGTCAGTACTACCGTAGGGGACTAGGTGGGAAGCCCTAGTGACGAGCTTTTTTTATCTCTCTTTTTGACAAAAATGTTCATGAAAAAATGAAAGAAACACACAGTGCAAACACACTCACTTATTTTGCCTCTTTCGCATTCCGTCCATTACTTCTATCGATCAAAAATGTCAAAGATGTCAAAAATGTCAAAAATGTCAAAGAGGTTCCCGAGGAAGTTCAAAAACCAATGTGAACTGGGGTGGCAATTGTGACAATGCCCACTCGCTTCTATTAGCGCCAGAGTACGGCTGGAATAGTCTTTACCGTGAGGGTAGTGGCTGTGACAAAATGATCTCCATCGCTCTGTCGATCAACGTAGCGAGCGGGAAACAATCAAACGACAGGCTCATGCTCACAGACCTTTCGGTTCCCTCTGAGTTCTGAAGTGGGAGCATTGAGTGTGTAATGTATTTGTTTCTGGTGTCGAAAAATGCTTCATAGAACCAGAGAACTTCAAGAAAACTGTGGAATACACGAGCACAGGACAAGCGAAACATCGCTGCAGTCGGTTGTATATTTACTCTTTGAGAAGACCATCTACTGTGCTAATAAGCTCTAAGCTCGTTCACATTTCAGGTATAGCACCGGAACTCATCCGAACTCCGAAGTTAAGCCCTGACAAGCTAGGTTAGTACTACCGTAGGGGACTAGGTGGGAAGCCCTAGTGACGAGCTTTTTTATCTCTTTTTTTGACAAAAATGAAAGAAACACACAGTGCAAACACACTCACTTATTTTGCCTCTTTCGCATTCCGTCCATTACTTCTATCGATCAAAAATGTCAAAGATGTCAAAAATGTCAAAGAGGTTCCTGAGGAAGTTCAAAAACCGATGTGAACTGTGGTGGCAATGCTCACTCGCTTCTATTAGCGCCAGAGTACGGCTGGAATAGTCTTTACCGTGAGGGTAGTGGCCGTGACAAAATGATCTCCATCGCTCTGTCGATCAACGTAGCGAGCGGGAAACAATCAAACGACAGGCTCATGCTCACAGACCTTTCGGTTCCCTCTGAGTTCTGAAGTGGGAGCATTGAGCGTGTAACGTATTTGTTTCTGGTGTCGAAAAATGCTTCATAGAACCAGAGAACTTCAAGAAAACTGTGGAATACACGAGCACAGGACAAGCGAAACATCGCTGCAGTCGGTTGTATATTTACTCTTTAAGAAGACCACCTACTGTGCTAATAAGCTCTAAGCTCGTTCATATTTCAGGTATAGCACCGGAACTCATCCGAACTCCGAAGTTAAGCCCTGACAAGCTAGGTTAGTACTACCGTAGGGGACTAGGTGGGAAGCCCTAGTGACGAGCTTTTTTATCTCTCTTTTTTTTGACAAATGAAAAAATGAAAGCAAACATACTCATTTATTTTGCCTCTTTCGCATTCCGTCCACTACTTTTATCGATCAAAAATGTCAAAGATGTCAAAAATGTCAAAGAGGTTCATGAGAAGTTCAAAAACCGATGTGAACTGGGAGGCAATTGTGACAATGCCCACTCGCTTCTATTAGCGCCAGAGTACGGCTGGAATAGTCTTTACCGTGAGGGTAGTGGCTGTGACAAAATGATCTCCATCGCTCTGTCGATCAACGTAGCGAGCGGGAAACAATCAAACGACAGGCTCATGCTCACAGACCTTTCGGTTCCCTCTGAGTTCTGAAGTGGGAGCATTGAGTGTGTAATGTATTTGTTTATGGTATCGAAAAATGCTTCATAGAACCAGAGAACTTCAAGAAAACTGTGGAATACACGAGCACAGGACAAGCGAAACATCGCTGCAGTCGGTTGTATATTTACTCTTTGAGAAGACCACCTACTGTGCTAATAAGCTCTAAGCTCGTTCACATTTCAGGTATAGCACCGGAACTCATCCGAACTCCGAAGTTAAGCCCTGACAAGCTAGGTCAGTACTACCGTAGGGGACTAGGTGGGAAGCCCTAGTGACGAGCTTTTTATCTCCCTTTTTTATTTATATCCCTTGTTTTTGACATTTTTTTTGACAAATGAAAAAATGAAAGCAACATACTTTGTTTTGCCTCGTTCCCACTCCGTCCAAGTTTCTGACAACGCGAGTCGGAGCTGCTGTCACTGCCGTCATTTGCAAGTTCCTTGATTTCAATTCTTTGAGTCGAAAAGGCTTCGACATCGTCCACCTAAACTCTGAATTGACAGTAAATTCTAGCACAAACCCCTCCAGTCTTACGCACGAGCGACGCCCACAATCTGCGGCTTGCGTCAGCAGCCTGCACATCAGAATTCAGAAGATCAACTTGAATACTGCAGCACGTGAGTCCATCTCGAACAGTGTATTGAGTACTCACTGTCAGTAAATCTCAGTGCTCGAGCACGTACTTGCGGCATCTTCACAGGCACCATCACCGTGGCCATCATAGATTGATTGATTGATCAATCATCGATATCATCGATATCATCGAGGTCGACCGAGCTCGGCGTGGAGGATTCGCACCGAAGGACGCAGCTCCTGTCGTTTGATTGGTTTCTTTCGGAGAGGAGAGACTCGCGTGGTACGCACGGCGCAGACAGTGTTGTGTGCTCGAGCTCTCTTTATCTCGCAGAGATACATACACACGGGGCAGGAGAGCCCGGAAGAGATCGACAGAGACAGCAAGAGCGTGGAGCTTCAACGAGTCGAGGAAAAGCAAGCGGATACGGCGGGTTTTTATTTGATATCACTGCACGAACATCATGGCGCAGCGACGCGACGACAGAGATGCAGTGGCAGGCATCTTCGGAATGGTGCAAGACCTCCTCCGCCAAGACGCGGACTCTGGCGGGCAGTCTCTTCCCGACGCAGACAAGGTCTTTCTTGCGAACGCTCGGCAACGCATTGCCACGGGCGGGCTGGCCGGCGGGTTGCTGGTGGGCGGCATGGCGATGGTGGCATTGAGAAACGCTCGCGGAATGGTGCGTTTCCCGGGCGTCGTGACGGCGTGGATCGTGGGCTCGGGCACAGGCAGATTTGTCGGCGTGGACAGCGCTATGGATGAGATGCTGCATCTGCAGCCGCCGAGCGTGCTGGGCCCGCGAAGCAGAGAGATCGCCGCGCAACATGCGGAGCCAAGGGGGCTGTTCGCGACGAGGTACAGAATTGATGTGGCCATGAATGCGATCAACTCGACGAATGCGGAGCTCGGCGACGACAGTTCGTCGCTGGAGTCATCCCTGGGGAAAGGCGAGGAGTTTCTTAAGGATTACTTTGATACCGGCAAGAAGGAGCCCACTGCGGAGTATCAGTCTCCGTCGATGCAAAATATGTCGACAGAGTCGTTTGATGCGCAACAGAATGGGCGAGAGGATCCGTTCAGGTCGCAATACCCGCCGGAAGAGCCAGCACATGATCCGTTCCGCAGTAATCGCGGCCCGGACGACAGCAACTTTAGGCCAGACTCCGCGGACCCGTTCTCGCACTCGGACAGGAGACTGTACGAGGACCTCGAGGACATGGACAACAGGAAACGGTTTGGAGGGGAGCACCAGCCGCCTCATCGCACATGGGATGACCTCCGCCGCGAGCATGCCAGGTGATGTCTTCTCAGCCTGCCTTACTTTCCGGACGATGTCTATCTTTACAACAGATACCACACCTACAACAGTCTTTAAACTATTGGGCACGATGTGAGCATTGTGCGTCAGGTCAACACAAAGCCATTCACCTTTTTTTAATATTATAAACTTGTCGTTCTACTTCCCGGTTTTGATCGAGAAGTATAGCCACATATCTTTTCTACGTGCTTTTTTTCTGGAGATGGAGACTTTAAAGAAATCGAAAGCACGCCTCTTCAAATTTGAGTTGACAAAATGAGCGCTATCTTACGGTGGAAAAACGGAGAGATGAATGATTCGTCTTCGTACTATTTCACAAATGATCTATCCCGGTAGAGTGAGAACCCGCGCACAGGTATGGTAGATTTCTAATTTTAAAACACGGCCTTTCACCTGCAAAGTGGTGCGTTGGCGTAGCGAGGTTATCTGGATTGCAAGAATCGCTCTTCATAGCAGCGGTACAGACAAATAAAATTCTAGCTCGGGGCACGCACGAGATTTGCTCATGCGGGTTTATCCACAGCGTATACGCCGTGTAAAGGATGGGAATGCCCTAATTGCTTCCAAAAGGCACCTCAAGAGGACAAGAGGGAAAGAGCCTCTTTTCACTTGTGCTTTTCTTTTTACCGCAACACGTCCTTCACCATCATTGGTGCACCAGACCACTTGTGAAATGAAGAAATTCTCTCCGGAATCTCCTCTCCGCGGTCTTGTCTCTCCTTCAAGTCTTCGTACAGATCTGGGATCGATGCACTGAGGCGGCGACGGAGAACTGTAATTGTCCTCGAAAAAGTGCTGATCCTGGTCCCCATGTACCGATGGGCGCGAGCGCATATTAGCTGCTCAGCTAAGCCGAACAAGTCGTTTCGAATGGAAGTGCTCGGCGTGCGCAACGTGTAGTCAATAAGCCACTTGCGAGTGGACTCGGTCTTGAGCAGGTCCTCCTGGAATACTACATGGTCAAAGTACTCGATCAGGGGCTTGAAGTACGCGCTCTCGCGGCCCTCTTCAGACGCGACATAGACCGGGACTTCTTTGGCGAACCCAAGCTTGATGGCCTGCTTGACGTACTTGGAGGCGTCAGAGTTGTGTTTCTTGCTCCGAGAAGCATAGTCTCCGAGACGGATGTGAAATGAGTTATAGTTGTTACCCATGATGTCGCGTGCAACAGTCGCAGCCAGCTCTTGAAGGTAAGGTGCATAGCGGGCGTTTTCCCAATACTTGCCGTTCAGCCAGCGGCTGGTAAAGAAGCGGCCGCGCATCCACGCGATCTGTTTGCTTGATCTTCGTGCCGCGGAAGTGATCTCTTTGTAGACATTTGGGTCATGAGGATTCATGAGCCCTTCTCCGGGCAGGGAAATGACCTTGACCCTCTTGTTCTTGAGGTGGTCTTTCATGAAGACCTCCACGGTGGTGTTGATTGGAAGCATTTGTACGCCAGAGACCTTTTGCATATGGTTGAAGTCCAAAGCGTGATCCATGGGAACGAGCTCCTCTTGCTTGAGACGCAAGTAGCCGCGGTACAAGTTGCTGTGTCTTCCGTTGCCGGGGACAATAAGGATGCGCTTGAGCTTCCTGCTCAGAGTAATGGCATTGACGAGACATATGAGCTGGTTACTGAACCCGCCAGATGGCGAATACAAAAAGTACTTTTTGCCGTCCTCGAGAACATTGTATTCGACATCGCTCGTTCGGGGCAAGCTTGATATCTCACGGGTAATGTTGCGAGCAACGTGAATAGATGAGATCTCGTCTCCGCTCTCGTCTCCGGCTTCCTCGCGGTTAGGCTCTCCAACTTGGGCATTTTCTTCACCCATCTCCTCCTCCAATGTATCGAGGACAGTCTTCTGGTAGACAAACATCGAATCGGGCTCCATGGTCTCATCCGTAATGTCGTCCTCCGTCCGCTCGTCCGAGAGGTCCATACTATCAGCTTCCGTCGAGGTCATGAGCGAGTCGAACCCGCCGCTTTCCTTGCCAACGGTGAGCAGCATCCACACGATCATCACGAAGGTCGCAATCTTCGTCCATGACGTCTTGCTGGCCGATGCCTGCGCCGTTTCTTCACTGCTCCCCTTGCTGCTCTCGCCCACCAGCATCCTCGTCTCTTCCTCGTTATCTTCCCCCATCTCCACTCGCCTGCCTGCCTATCTGCCTGTCTTCGTTCGCCAACAAAATACAACAACCAACCAACAACCAACAACCTCGCCCGCGCCAAGCAAAAGCAAAAGCTTTCTTGCAGACACTTGACACTTGGCACTTGGCACTTGCCTCTGGACACTTTGACGCTTGACGCTTGGCGCTGCGCAGACCCGGGACCACCGGCGACTGACACTGACAAGGAGAAAGAGATGGAGATGGAGACGACCAGCTATGGAGATTATGTTATAGGCTGTTGCCTCAGTTGCCTCTGTCTCTTGTATTTGTTCGCTGTTTCTACTGTCTCGCTGTGGCACCTGAGAGAGAGAACAGAGATATGTAGTACCACTGAGTGCACGGAGAGAGATGTATCATGCAGAGAGAGAGAGAGAGTGCAGAGAGAAGAGAGGAGAGAGAGTGGGGCTGTGGCTGACTTGGCTGACTGATTGATTTCGTTCGTTGGAGTAATTGATTGATTGTTGCAAATTGTTATTTGCGGAATTCAGAATTCAGAACAAAGTCAGTGTGGACTGTGAGTTGGTTGACAGTGAGTTCTGTTAGTTCTGTTATGTTTTGTTCTTTACAACGTGGAAGCTGACGTTTGTTCACAAGAAGCTTAGCTCAATGAATAGCTTTTCTCTATTCTCTCCACGACGCTCTTCTACGCCAAACTATAAGAACGTATAATACCCTCGAAATAATAAATTCAGATACGGAGGGACAGGACACACATTGAGACAAAGAGTGCGAGGGGAGCTAGTGTCGTATTAGACGTATTCATAGCGAGCAGAGTGAAGGAGTTTCGAATCAATGATCACATCTCGCTCTCCCTTCTCTCCCTTCTCTCCCTTCAACTAGTCTCGCTAATGATGTATTTAGGAGAGGGGTAGCTGTTGTCTTACCTCTCTTTGGGAGATGACAGACGTACGATTGTGGTATCGGCAGTTACAGACTACTATGCGGACGATAGTCCAGGCTTACTAGGTCGCGGGTTGGCGTAAGGTGTAATAGCATAAAGGTTAGCAGTGCTGGGTCTGGGATTCATCCGCATTCATTCTCTGAGAGCGAATAATGCCGCAGTAGGTACCTACTATGGACACTTAAGCATGGCACTAGTGTCGACGTTGCCATTGTCGGCTCTCGCAACGGCGTACAGAGTGCGTGCTGTGCAAGCTCAATTATACAATAATGGTAGATGTCAGTAGGCTAGGGACACCCTTCTCCCGCGGGACGCTCTCCGTTTCGGAGAGTTAGTAGTGGTAGGTGACTGCTAGAGGGATAGTTTCGGCGTGGATTAGCCCGGAATTCGCTGTGGCATTTTTAGTTTAGTCAATCATTTGTTGTTGATTGTTGGTTGAAATTGCAATGCTCATGCTCATCAAGTGAATTTTTGACTGTGAAAAAACGAGACGTGCGACAGTTGTGTTTCTCTGCTTTTCTCTGCTTCCGATGATCTCAATCAAAGGTAAAGTCAAAAGTTGATCCACTGTCATCATGATTTGCCTTGCTCTCTCCGTGCCACAGTGACTCAAATCGACTCGATTCCAGGCAACTGTTCTGGTTCCTACTCCGCGGCAAGTATTGAGTACTGAGTACTGAGTATTGAGTACTGTTGTGGCTCGAGCTGGACCACCTGGACCCGGAGCGGATACTGCAGTAGCCAGGGCTTTCCGGTTTCTGGTTTCCGATCCGGAGTTACTTTGGAGACAGTGCGAGTACAGATTGGCCGGCACACTGTCCACTCTATCAGTGGATTGACCGCGTGTTGGACCGCTGCTGGCGCCGAGTCGGAAGCGCTCCGATGCCTTTTTTTGCTGCTTTGGGAATCTTGCAATAGTTTTTTTTGGGTCAAGGTGATTCTCGCATGATCTCACATGAAGCTTTGGAAGCATTCCCTAACCATGGGTTCCGCAAACTTGGAGCTCCAGTTAGGTGCTGGGATAGTCGAAAAGGTCAAGAGAATCCAGTTGTGCGCCAGGTCTGGTGCGAGAGTATTGTTGATGGCGAACATCATCATAACAGATATGAGTAGCACGACTAACTAGAGTATCCGCAGAATTAAAATGTACAATACAGGAGCCGTGACATGTCGTCCCATCCCTCCCAAACATCCCAGTCGAGTCTTGTGAGCTGACCCACTATCTGCGACGAAGGGACTCCTTTACTGGATGCTTGAGCATGCTTGAGCACTGTTTGGAGCTTGCAGTATTGACTTTTCCTATTTCCAAAATTGATGGGACTGGCGTTTCTTGAATGTGAGCTGAGCAGAATCTTTCACATGTTCAAAAATTTTCTCACCATCTTATTTCATCCCAATATTGTCCCAGTAGGAGCTCTATGACGACGCGACGTAGGAGGAAAATCACCGATGATGGAAATTGCGTTCCGCATTCGTTGAGGGCAAACTTTTGTCACCCCACCTTCCGATAGGGTTTGTTTACGCTGCACTTCGTGGCTCCACTTGAACTTTTGTCATAAAATCGAAATTTAAAAGTGCGACAATGTTTTAGTCTTCGTTTTTCATACTTCTTTTTTTTTAACCAGAAGAGTCTTGTTTGCAAATATAGAGGGTTTTGACTCGGCTCCACGTACCTAAATGGACAAAATACACAAGAGAAGCTACAAGCCAGACATCGATTATGCTTCGATCTTCGAGGATCCCCAAGACGTTAATGCCTCCTTCCGTTTCGAGTGGTCAATTGGAGGGTCCTCAGCCAACAGTTCCGGTAGAACAGTCTGCAGCTGATGTCTCTGAGAAACGATCTGCTTACTAAATGTGGACACAGAAGTGCCGACGAATTTCTGCGCCCGTGTACACAGCAGCTGATCCACCAAACCAAACAAGCTGCTTCGAATGGACGTCTGAGGGAGACGGGAGTTGAAGTCCTCCAACCACATTTTGACCACAGGGTAATTTGACAGATCTTTGGATCGAACCACGTTTTCCCAAGCACGGTAAACTGGCTTAAAGTAAACTTTGGAGCCAGAGTCTGTTGCCAAGTACACTGGAACATCCTTTTCGAATCCCAAGCTCTTGGCAGTGCGAGCGAACTTTCTTGCGTCTGTGCTGTATAGCTTGGCTTTCTTTGTGTAGTCACCAAGGCGCACGTGGAAGGCATTATACGTCCCATTCAGCGCCTCCTGGGCGATGACACGCGAGAATTCGCGAAGGTATGGCGCGTACCGAACGAATTTTTGAGCCTGTGACAGCGAGGCCAGGTACTTTCCGTAGAACCTTCCGTACGCCCACACAAATTGTTTTTTCGATGCGACAATCTTCTTTACAAGCCCGTCCGTGTAAACATGCGGGGCCTTCCTTAACCCAACGCTCTTGATGCGTTCAAAGTGGAGCCTTTCGTTGCTTGCCATCTCTCCGCCAAGTACATCCATGTGGAATTGCTTGAAGGTGGTATTGATGGGCTGAAGCTCTACCCCAGTCATCTCCTCGAGGTAGTCCAGATCCAGGGCGTGGTCGAATGGAACAACTTCGCTTTGCAGCAGCGCGTAGAAGCCAAAGTACATGTTGCTGTGTTTTCCTTTTGGTGGAACAAGGAGGGTTCTGTTCGATACCTTGGCAACGTAAATTGCAGACAAAAGGCACAAGAGCTGATTTGAAAAGCCTCCAGACGCAGAATAGATAAAGTACTTCTTGTTCGGGTCAATCACATTGTACTCTCGCTTGCTCGTGCGCGGCAAAGCTGAAACCTGACGGTCTGGATCCTCCTCAGTGTTCCCGATTAGGCTTGTAAAGTTGATAAATGACTCGTAGTCCTCATCCTCGCCTTCCTCCTCCCTCGTTCTCTGCGTGGTGACCTTGGTCACCTTGTGCATTTTGAAGAAAGCCTGGTTGTCACCTGCTTCGATGGCCGTATTCTCCTTAAACATATCCATCCACGTCCACGCGCTCAGGACCAATACCAAGAACATCATGAACGCAATCACCGATGTGTACCTGAGTTTCTCCGCAAAGTCATCCGAGTTGCTCTTCCCCCTGCTCCGGTTTCCCGATCCCAGCGCCACCATCTCATCGAGCTCCTTCTTGTACTCCATCTGCCAAATGCCAAATGCCAAATGCCAAATGCCGCGCAAACTGCCAACAAGTCCGCCCACGCACTACAAGATCACTACAGCCAACAAGACTTGGCGTTCCTGGCGCTCGGACTTTTGCGCCTTCTCGAGTCGACTAAGTTTAGGCAAATAAGAGAGTGCGTTGCGTGTCCTCGCGCACACCTCTGGGCCCTTTCTTTCTTCTAACCTGTCCTCCTTCTGTCAATATGCGCTCTCTCTATTCCTCTTCTCCTCCTCTTTCGTTCTCCTTTTCTCTTGTCTCTCTTTTCTCTCTTTTCTCTCTTTCTCTCTTTCACTCTTTTCTCTCTTTCTGTCTTTCTCTCTGTCTCTCTTGTCTCTCTGTCTCCTTTGCTTCCGTACCTCAACGAACGGGGGTCCTACCATGTCCTAACAATTGCGCTAATCGCGCCACACCCGAGTGCTAGCAGCTAAGAGTTTGTTTGGTGTTACGGGATGGTTAGGTGAGTGGATAGGACTCTGTACACTGTCGGAGGGGGTGGTAGGAGTTTAGGCTAGGGAAGTGACTTTCGTCGACTTTATGTGTGGGATGAGTGTTGGTTGGCGGAGCTAGTGCTCAGTATTAACAGAGAATACTTTAGTCTAATAGGTAGCTAGGTAGAGTAGGCCAGGAAGAGATTGGGGGTTGCATGTAATGCATGGTAATTCATTTTTGTGTGAAAAGACTCGGATCAAACATATGATCAAACGACCCAACCGAGCCTTACGCGGCAAGTTTATGCTTTGTTCTTTAGATTGGTGTAACTTATTCTCACATAACATCACATAACAAACGAAGGAAACAAACAAACCGTTCGTTAAGTTTTTCGACTTGGAGATTGATGGTCGGCTCCTGCTCGGGTCTGGTGCAAGAATAGCAGGCTGGTGGGCACCTGGTACCAGACAGCGTGTAGAAGGGGAACGCAACTACGAAGGTGCGGAACGCTTTTACAGGAGGGAACAGACATCGAATCGAAAAATATCGAAAATCATTGACTGTGAAAACACAACATCGAATAACATCATCGAATAAGCGATTAACATCGAATAACATCGAAACTTTGACAATTTGATAACTCTGATTGATTTGAGAAAAAGGTTGCAACGTTGTTGTTGTGTCTTTTGCGTCAGTAACAAGTTAGCGTCCGAAAATGCAGGTAAGAGAGAAAGACGGGGACCTGAACGTACGCTCAACCCCGGTTAATTTCTTTGCGTCACCGCCGGTTCCCCTCTGCCTGTTTCGTGTGTATTCTCGCCATCTTCGCTAACACTCAGCGCCAAGTTTCTCAGGCGGGCGAGAAAGAAACTGCCTTTGCTTCTTCGTCTGTTTGTTTGTTTGTTTGTTTGTTTTTCGTTGACCAAAAGTGTTTCGAGACCGAAAAAAATCTGATGTTGCATCACGTTTCCGGGTCCATCGAGTACTCGTTAACAGCCAGCGCAACATAAACTTAGACTGCATTTCACGCTCATCTTCCAACCCAGCACTCGGTACCCGCCGATCGTCAGTGAGGTGTTACATGCACTAGTGCACAAGCGCGAGGCAAGTTGCCGGTAGCGCCGGCCTCGCGTTCTCAACGCGGGAGTGGTCCATTGGCTGCTGCGGTGATATGATATGGGCCTGAGTACTGCCACAAACTCGTCAGAAACACGAAGTGAAACTATTTGAAACTGGCTGGATGGAATTTAATTTTTTCAATTGAAAAGCACCGGGCGCCAGAAAAGCAAGATGGAGAGTGCACTTCCGGTGTAAAACAAAGCCAAAGCAAAACAATTTTAAGAACTCTTTAAAAAAAATTAGAAGATCCTTTTCGTTTGCACTTCTTGTCTGTGGACGGCTACTCATTCAAAAAGTACATGTGGGCGTCCCAGAGTGGTAGGGAGCATTACCTCTTTCGGTAGGTGTTGCTGCCGTTGTAGTTGCCCGAGTGACTGTGAAAGCGAGTTGACTGACTGACTGACTGACGTTGAGTTTCTTCTCAACCAAAATTCACAGTCAATCGTTAAATGACAGCGAACGAAATGCCCGAAAGTGTAAGTTGCCCTCTTCAGGACTAATACCTCACAGGATGGAGTTTCGATCTGTCCCGAATGAACTCAAGTGTTTTCCCTGGGATGCGTTGGATAGGAAACTCTGGAAACTCAATGAAAAATCTAGCAGAGGAGATACTGAACGATTATCATCTTCCATCTTCTCAGCCCAAAAAAAAGGGTTAAAAGTCAGCACTCGAGTGGCAGCTTTGGCTGGATGGAAGATATGGATGGACTGTATAGACCACAAATGCTCTCGCCAGCCCATAATTACAAGTCCACGAGGATTACGATTGTCTCGAACACAACCGTGAGCGTGATAGCACAGCCGTTATGTTATCATAGTTCTACTACTATACGATCCCAACACCGGAAAAATAGAAAGACAGAAAGAAAGAAAGAAAGAAAGAAAGGTTGTATCACTCTATCCCAAGCAAAAACTAAAACGATACTCACATGGCAATACCCGACCGTTTTCAGACTCAGAAGACTGCAGATTAGTAGACATTGGCAGATCCGAAGCCGAAGAACGGGTTGGGTTGGTTGGGTAGTCCAGCTCGAGTCGTTCGAAACTCCCAGCCGGAGAGGTATCCGTGCCGCAAGAGCAGCGACCCGGGCAGCCTCAAAGTTGGCAGATTGAACGATCGAACTGTTGAAGTGAACGAAAGGCAAGGCAGCGGAGAAGCTTTCGCGAGGAGGATGACTCGTAAGAGCCTTGAGGAAGAGCTTGTGGAGCGAGCAGAGGAGAACAGCTGCACAGGTGGGGAAGCAGAGGATGTGTACCACAGCACGTTCGGCCCGATGCGCTCGTGCAAGTCGCAATTGGAATTGGCGCGAAATTGGGTTTCGACGCGGTCCAGTATTTGCAAAGAGTCGGTTTCGCAAAAGCTAAAGTCGGCTGGGTTGCCCTTCAGTCGAGCAATCAAAGGACTTCGCCAAGGCTCTCATGAAGACTTCCACGAAGACTTTCCGGGGAGCAACAGCTCCGACGAAGAGCCAACTTGCTTTCGGAAAGCGGGCCAGTATTTCGAGCTTGTTTTGGCGAAGGCTAAAGAGAGTGGCTCAGCTCTCTTCCGGAAGAAGCAGACGGGACAGTCCAAGGCTTTACTTTTCTTATTCGCGCTTTGCCTTCTTAGTTTGCTTGGCGTTGTTTTGGAGACACCAGAGGTTATTCGAGTCTCGGCTTTTACCTCCGTTCTCATTTCTCACAAGACCATGGTATACGGCCCGAGCGGGGAGCAAGTTTCAGCTCGATCCTTTTTTAACGATGAAAAGTGGTACCTGGCCTCACTACCGCAGCCAAAGGAATCCGAGACCATGCCTTCTCTCATCCGGACTTCGTCTCGCCAATACAATCAACTCAGCCCTGACAAGAAGTACATCCTGTATACACCTTCAGGTGGATTCAACAACCAGATCATGTGTCTTCTCAGCGCATTGTACCTTGGGCAGCGCTACAATCGAGCGGTGATTGTACCGCCATTTGGGCGGCATTCCTCGCTTTTCCACAACTACATCAAATTAGATGGGGATCAACTCATCCCAATGGATCACGTTGTTGACTTTCCATTCCTCGAAAGTTCACTCGGAGTGGAAGTAGTTCCGTTGAACATTTCTTTGACGGAATTTAAATCATCTCCGAATTTTCTCAACATGACCGACTCTGAACCGACTCCGCCCCACATTTACTATATCCCCATCACGCAAAAGCAGAACCTACGTCACTCGACCTCTTCAAAGATGCGCAAGCTTTCTCATAAAGTGCGCGACACCCAAAAACGGATCGTCTTTTTCTACGGGGCGTTTTATAATCGCCTGTGGGTGAAGAAACAGATTCGCGCGGGAATCCGCTACGCGCCTTACTTTCAGATGTTCTCTCAGGCAGTCATGAACCGAGTCTTTCACGGAGAGCTGAACGCGATGCACATTAGGGTCGGGGACAAATCTGACCAAGCCTATCGAATGAGCAAAGATGCTCACGCATTCGTAGATCGCGGTGACAGTATCGGCGTGCGATTCAAAAAGCCTGTCTACATCGCCAGCGACGAGGATAAGACATCCGAATACTTTGCACCAATCTTGCAGGCGTACGAGAAACCTGTTTTTCTAAAAGACTTGAGAGAAGACAGACGACTAGCGTCGTGGTTTGCAGACTTTGACAAGAGAATTCCTGTGGGTCACCTCCGCGGCGACCTTTTGGGTGTCCTGGATCAGCTCATATGCATGCGTGCAAAGCGATTCATCGGCACGATGCTTTCGAGTTTTACAGAGACAATCTTATTTGGACGTCTCTATCTCGGTATCACAGTTCCTGACATGGTGAAAACGCTCGGAAACACTGTGATTAAAGCTGGGGATTCCTTGAAGTTCGACCCGGCCAGGGTCACCGTTGCCATCCACTGGGACGGAAAGATCAAATTTATTCGGAACGACTCCCCGGAAAATGCACTAAACTATATGCCAACCATTCCAGATTCGTGAAAAGCCTGTCAGGAAGGGTGAATATAATACGTGCTTCTCGGAAAGTCACGAAATTGCATCGGACTGTGTATTCTCCTCAGCAGCAAAGCAAGGGGATGAGTTACATAGATACTCTTTAAGCGGTTACTGCACTGAACATCCCCATTTCAGATATGAAGATAATTTCAATGAAGACTTCACAATTACATTCGAGCAAGAGAAGCGGGAAGTTTGCTTTTTCTGTCCAAGCGACTCTAGACAAACACACTCACACACACACAGAGAGAGAGAGAGAGGCTCCACGGAGCAAAAAGAATATATTTTACGATAATGCTTTCAACATTTGCAAACTCGGCCATCCACTTTACCTGGATCCGAGGCCATTACCCCCGGCAGGCGGCTGGGCATTTGCAGCTCGATCTTCGCGATTTTGCATGTACACCCAAGAAATAAGAGCGAATGCAAGGCCATAGCGAGGACCAGCGAGCATTGCAGCCGCAGCTGCCAGGAAAAGCACCACGAAAGGAATCTTCTGCTCTTGCATGCCCATCATGGAGGGGATCGTGAACACTCTACCTTCCACGCCAAGCATGCGAGCCACCGGAGTGAATATGCCATCAGGGCCCTCTTGTCCCCCGGTAAAACCTTGCGCAACACCGCTCGGCTGCTGCCCGATTTGGCCAAAACCGCCTTGGCCTCGCTGGTTCTGATTCTGAGCTGGCTGCTGCGGCGGCGAAGCCCCTGTCCGTCTCATAGCTTTCGCTCGGGGACTACGTTTACGCCCCAGGTTAGATCAAGCGTCACAAGTTTCAACGTTCCAAATTCCCAAAGTCAGACTTCGCAATTCGGTGTCCAATCTTCAACGCTCACGACTCGGCGTCTGCGGCCCAGCGTAGCGTGGTGCAGAACTTACTCGGAGTCGTCCACAATCTCGCCATTGATGATGACCACCATTCTGACGATCCGAAATTCCTCTTCTCGGAACAGAACGCACAACTTTTCGCTTCTTCCTTTGCTTTTGCTTCTCCTTCACCTTCTTCTTCGTCTCCGCCTTCTCCTTCTCCTTTTCCCTCCCCTCTCGTGTTACTTGCCCTCTCGGCTTCGCATTTCACACAGAGGCGTTCTGGTCTGGAATACATAGTAGTACCGAGATATTTACCAGTTTGGTTATGATGTTATGAGATGGTGATGGAATGTGATGGGAAAGGGAATAAATAGGCTGTGCAAGTGTGTGAGCAAAAAGGCGGGCTGGGGAGGCTGGGGCAATCGAGACAAGACAAAATGTGGACGTGTGAACAATGTATCAGTAAGATTCAAAATTCAGATTCAGAACTCAGAAGAAAAGGTAAGAGATGACAATGTTGTACAGAGAATTGCCACGGGTGATGCGGCCGCTGGCTAATGCCCGCCGCTGGCCTGTCAATCCATGGCAACGCCAGGCCGACGCGGGCCCGGCGATTGGATATAGACTTTAGTGTCTAGACGTTGGTCATGTTAAATGATGGCTCGGCGTTGTCAGCACGTGGTGCTTCGGTCAAAGTAACTTTGGACGCACGATCAGACTTTCCAGCCTTGCCTGCTTCGTCGCTGTTTTCCCTCGGCTTGAAGATGAACAGAACAATTCCGATCATCGTGATGAGCACGCCGAGAGGAAAGAGCACGATCTGTTTGAGCGAGAAATTGTCAAACTCGCCGTAATAGAGAGCGCCCATGGACACGCTCAGGAAAATGTACGAGGCATTGTACAACGGAAAGACCAGAACAGCGTCGTACCTGCTCATGCCCTTATTAAGAAGGGAGATCTGGCTGATCGCGAATACTAAAGTGAGAATAATGAAAAGATACGGGTATCCGCTCTCCCAGGCATTTTCGCCTCCATCGAAGACAGCGGTCTTCATTAGCACACCCACGCTTTTGAAAAAAATATTCTGCATGGCGCCGAAGCCACCGCTGACAAAACCGTAGTAAAATGGCCTTGCGGTGAAGTTGACAAAGCGCAACACTTGAAAGCACGCCCTACGCATCGAAGAATCCGTCTTCTCCGTCTCGTCAGTGGTTTCCAATGAAGAGGTTACGTGTGCATTGCTGGAAGTGTCTGACGCGGTGTGCTGAACGGCATCCTGCACGGTAACCCCTTCGACGTCCACGACCTCCACCTTGACCCCGTCCACTACATTGGGCTCCTGCATGCCCTCATTTTCCACAGGTAGTGCAGGCTCACTGCTAACCGAATCCCTCTTGGCGCGGAGCGGGTCAGTCTTGTGCAAACTGAGAAGCATAAGCGCCATGATGGCTCCCAAACTTGTGAATCCAATGATAAAAGCCGTTCCCTTGAAGGCTTCCAAAAGCTCGTCAAGGGTGTAACTTTCGTCGTCGTGATTGCCAGTGACAGTGGTCAAGGTGGTGCCGACGAAGACGACGATGCTGGCGTAAATGTCCATGCGATAGAGCTTCTCCTTCAGAATGAGCGGTGCAAAGAACTGATTCATAATAAGCGTGAGGCCGGCGAACGGCACCACGAGTGACTGCGCCGCGAACGAGTACGCAAAAAAGTCAAATGGGAATGGAAACAGTCCCATCATGATGAACGACGCCCACCAACAAGGACTGCACACAATCCCGGCAATCACAGGGTACTTTCTATCGTCCGGCAGCGCCTGGTTCTGATTATGCGCATACTTTTGAAAGATCAGACCCAGGCATGACAGCACGCTCGACGCGAATGAGAATGACACCCCAATCACCCAATCATTTTCCCCCATTTTTCACAGAAGCCTTCTACTATCCTCACGCCGCACGCCGATATCCCGACCTTCTCGCTCTCGGCACTATCTTTCCCACCAACGCGAGAGCACCAAAGCCTCCTCCAAGGTCCACAATTCACAGTCCACAGAGTCCACAGTCCACAGTAATCAACGATATCAACCTGCTCGCACTCCTCGCAGTCTCCCACAACGCCGTCCGTCACAAGACTGCCTTCGCGCACGTCCCCGCGTACGCTTCAACTGTCCCAGCGTCCCAGCGTCCCAGCTCGGACTGACTCGAAACTTGTACGCGATCACGTTTTCACGTTTGCGTTCTGTTGTCTGCTGTCTTCGTTCTGCTTTTTCTTTCTGCTTTCTTTGTGGTGGAACTGAGAACTGAGAACTGAGAGCTTTCTAGGTTTCTTTTTCACTTTTTCTTTCTCTTGTTTCGGAGTGCTTCCCTCTGTGCTCACAGTGCTCACGCTTCACTTCTTTCCGTTCACTTTGGCGCCAGTGCTAGCGCATGGGAGTAGCAAGGGATAAGCAGTACCGGTGCTCCCTCACTCGGGATGATGTGAGTGGCGCGGGAACGCCTATCGAAGCGTACCACAATGGATTAGCGAGAAGAGAAAGAGAAGAGAGAGAGAGAGAGAGACAGAAGTTTAGTGGCGGGTGAGCAGGGAGCAGGAAAGGGAAGGATGGTGGGTAGTGGATGATAAGATTTTGATAGTGTATGTTAGCAGCTGTGTTCCTTGCTCGTTCTTTTTTTCCATTTAGCCCATGTGAGTTAGTGAGTGAGCGAATGAGTGGCACGATGGTTTGACAGAGGCGCACTGTTCGTTAAAAATGTATTTCTTTGTCCTCTTCCCTCTGGCAGTAACTCCTGAATTCTGAAATGTGCTTGAGACCGCGAGGAATGGATTACGAGAAGTTACATCTTCACTGCCAATTCGCTCCAAAAGAAGAAGAAGGAGGGAAACAAACAATTCATTTATTTGTTTTCACTGAAAAAAATATGCTTTTAAAAATTGGCAAGCAATCTCACATAAGAGCTTCTACAATAGCGGGTCTCTCACCTAGCCATATCCTAGTAGTGCTCGTCACGGTTGCAGTCTCTGCTGTATTTGAGCGAGATATCCGGCGGGCGCTATACTTGTCGCTATTACGGCGCTAGTGCTTCTGGTTTTCAACGCGGCGGCACCAAAGATCGACAGAATCGATAGAGCTTTGACTTTTAGTAGTATATATATGCGAAGTCTTACGAGACGGGTTTGAGCTTGAAACATCTCGAAACTTGCGAAAGAGGAGTTGGAATTTAGGTGGTTTTTGGTTGGCTTGAACCAACTGCTACCTTTTATAATAGATACGAGAATAGAACCTCCGCTTACGCTGGGTTGGGCCCTACTCGGAGAAACCTTCTGGCTTGGGATTCTTCCGGAACACGGGCGCGCTAGGATAAGGTGGTAACAGTCCAATGGCTTCTTGTTTTTTCAAGATGAACTCTGGCATGAACGACTGACTGTAAAAAAGCAGATTGTACGGAAGAGGAGTGCAAAAATTGCGTCCAACAAGACAACTTCTCATACTTTCGTGGTGGTTTTACATAATCGCAATTGGAAACAGAACAGGATAGACTTCGGAACCGCATTTGTGAACACACAAGTGACAGTGACAGCTGTGAGAATCAATCACGGAAGGCATAGAAACACGCTATCTAAATAGCTAGCTAGGCCTTCTTAGCCCAACTTCGGAAGTTTCAAATTTCGACACATTAGTTTCCCCGTAAGTCCTTTCCGGTTGAGTGGACAAGGGTGGTACATACATGCAGCTATTCAATTTCCGTAGAGTCACCAACGAACAAAAAAATAAAAGGAGTGGCGGGCTGGCTGAGAATTCGAAAGAGGGGAGCAAGTGGTTTTAAAATTAGTGAGCGAGTGAACGAATGATTTTCTCAATCAAGAAGCAAGGTGTTGCTTGAACCAGTCGACCGAAGTGAGTGGCTCGGAACGACTCGGCCAAACTCACGAAATCGCCTGCCTTAGGCTCTTCCTTATCCAGATGCGTAGTACACTGAGCAGTGCCATACTAGCATGCCATCGCAACGAACTTCCGACGCGCCGACATTTTTTGGCTTTCTCCCGATCAAAGGCTGAGACAGTCGAAACAGTCGAAGCATCGTCCTATCTAGACCGTCCTTGCAATGCAAATGTGTTGTGCAAGTTGCACGAAAATTAGGGCGAGGGAGAGAAGGAAGAAAGAGAATTTTTCGACAACTATTTCAACTCTTTCTTTGTTCTCTGCTATAACATCCAAATTGTGTTTTACAATTTGGCATTTTTCTCGAGAGCCGTCTCGGAAGGAATGCCTCGTCAGGGATGATGCGAAGGTCGAGATTACGCGAACAGCAGCTTCTTTTTGTGCTCCAGAGCTCTGTCATGCGGGGCTTGAGCCGTAACCACTTAGTACTGAGTACCGTTGGCGGAACATCAAGTCCGGGTGACAACCCACCTGCTACTTTTTGAAAGGTTGGGGGATCAATTTCAGCTTCTTTTGGTGGGGCCATGGCGGAGATTCTGGCAGGCGCTGAACGATAATTTCATAGGCGTTCTCAACGCCGACTTGCGCGAAAGCAACATCAAGTCGACGTGCTGGTCATCGGAGCCGTGGAAAGAGGAAGTCCTTTCGAGAGCTCTCTTTTGTTCCCTGTTTGGAACTAGGACCCGGTTCGAGCGCTTGGGTTGCCTCAATTGCATCCTTCGGTTCCCGCGAAGCTTATGTCTTGGGCAATTGTCAGCTCGGTCAGAGCTTGGAGCTGGGGGCTGGGGCTTTCAGGATTTGCGAATTGCGAATTGCGAATTTGAAGATTGAAGATTGAAGATTGAAGATTGAAGATTGAAGATTGAAGATTGAAGATTGAAGATTGAAGATTGAAGATTGAAGATTGAAGATTGAAGATTGAACATTGAACATTGAACATTGAACATTGAACATTGAACATTGAACATTGAACATTGAACATTGAACATTGAACATTGAAGATTGAAGACCCGATCCTTATGTTCGTCGCACATGGATCCCACGTGCATGGGTTCTGAACATCCAAATCTACCAACTCGCGTTCGCCCCGACAGTGCAGTCTGCTTAGTGTGACTCGCCATCGCTCTGTCGTTCATTTATCGCTCTCTGCTCTGCTCTCTGCTCTCTGCTCTCTGCTCTCTGCTCTCCCACACATTCTCTGTTGAGCATCAATGTTTCTTCGCTTCGGCGATCCGTTTCACTAACCGTCCGTCGTCGGCCTAACTCTACCTACTGAGAACCTTGCCCTCCTTCCACCTGCAACAAAGATACTGGCATGCAAAGAAAAACATACACGTGCGCACCCCCGAGGACCCCTTCCCCACAGCTAGAACCTCAGCGCCATATCGTAGTGTGTACGGTGGAGTCGATAGCACGCACATTGGCGGAAGAACGCTCGTCGTGGGACAGCGTTGCAGGGCGAGGAAGGGAAGGAAGTGCGGGTGTGTATGAGTTTGGTGAAAATGCGAGCAACTGTGGCCGGATTGGCGCGGAATAGCGCAGTTTTGGCGGCGCAAGGTGCGGGCAGGGGTTCGTGCGGAGCGCCGAGATGGCAGCAGGCAGGAATTGTGCGCAATTGGCGCAGGAGATTGTGCACAAGCGAAAAGCAGAAGAGCGAGGCTTCGAAAGCAGAGCAAGCAGCTAGCGGCGAGCCGACGGAAGGGAACCCGAGCATGACGCCCATCGATGTGGTGGGACTATTGGTGGCCAGCTTCGCTTCCTTCGGTTTCTTGTACAACGAGTTCAAAGACATGGAGCCCATGCCGAAGAAGACAAAGAAAGTCGAAGCTCCCGAAACCGCGCCTGTTGAGGCTGGCGAAGCTGCGCCAAAGTCTGCGTGAGTCGAACGCATCGTCGCTGCGAGGATGACTTTGCGTCTCCTTGCAGCGTTGCAGCGGAGGCTGCGTGGGTTTATCATGTAGATATCTCGCAATAGTGTCATGATGAGGTACAGCTTGTGTCTCTTCCATCTCTCGTTAAAATCGTCGTTTGTCAATTTCTTGCAACCTGGATTGCGTTCTTTGTTTTCGACGCTCTTGTGGTTCTCCTCGAGGCTGTTGGGTTGTCTCCGTGAGCCTCGACGGGGAACTCCTGATTCCCTTCCATGTCCCTCCTTAAACTGAAGAATTCAGACCAAAAAAAAAAGTACGACAAAATTCCTTTAATTCAACACTTTGCGTAGAATGAATGAGCATGCCGTCCGGCGAATTGAGAGGCTAACGGACTGCGCGCACGAAGTGCTGCTCGCCGGGTTTCGCTGTGACATCGCGGACCCAGGCGTCGAATCGTTTCCTGTGCGAAACAAATGCTTCACCAAACTGAACTGACTCACGCGCGCCGCCGAGTGGTCAAGCCATGCTTTAGCTCGTTGTGTTGCTCTTGGCCACGGTGTCACCAAGCCATCCCGACACGAACAGTGTAAGAGCGATCCCACTACTTGCGGCTTCACATACTCCGAGCCACAAGGCAGAAAATATCTTGACTTGCGCTTGGAACGAACGACCTATTCAACCTCCTCGTCCACTTTGCGGGAGCCGCGTCCGCTGCATAGTCTAAGGACTTGATGAATCAACTTGATTCCATGCGCTTTTTGGAAATCAAACACCCGACGCTACTCTGACTTGGGCGGTACTCCGAAGCACGTTCGTAACCGCGTAGGGAAACCTGAACCCTGCTGGTAGCGCCGTGTTCAAGCCGTTCAAATATGCTTGAGTGTGCACGTTCACGTACGTACAGTAGTTGTTCGTCTGGAAAGCCCCTGATGGCCCCACACTTGGAGAAAATTCTTTCTGTGCAGCAGCCAAGAGCCTGGTCGACTCCATCATTGATCGTTCCAATTCTTCCATTCCACAAGTTCAGTATCAGTAGCCTCCCGCAAGCTTCCCTGCGAGAGCTCAGCACACGTCGCGCACGCTTTCAAGTGAAAGTTCTTCTCACTGTCACTGTCACATCAAGCCACGCGAAGAGGGAGGAGCCGATGCCAGATGATGCCAGCCCGATGAGAAAAAAACTTGTTGCGCGAGTTGCGGGATCGGATCCAACATGGTGTGCCGAGCCAACCAACATCTCGGGGGCGTTTCTCCTCGCTGCTCAAGCGAGCGCACTAGTGTCCTTCCCCAGAAACCCCGGGAACACGCCCAGCTGTTCGGTAGGGAACGGCAGCACTCGCTGTAACTGTGGTGCACGGCCACATCAAGTGGGACGCTAAGTTTCGCCTGTGTCGCCGGCAGCGGACCATAGTGGTCTTTCAATACGAGTGTTTCGAATGTTTCGAAGCAGCGAACCAAGCAACAGCTTGTGCCCACTGTGTCCTGGCAGGACAAGCTGACATGGAGCCGCNCTGGTAGCGCCGTGTTCAAGCCGTTCAAATATGCTTGAGTGTGCACGTTCACGTACGTACAGTAGTTGTTCGTCTGGAAAGCCCCTGATGGCCCCACACTTGGAGAAAATTCTTTCTGTGCAGCAGCCAAGAGCCTGGTCGACTCCATCATTGATCGTTCCAATTCTTCCATTCCACAAGTTCAGTATCAGTAGCCTCCCGCAAGCTTCCCTGCGAGAGCTCAGCACACGTCGCGCACGCTTTCAAGTGAAAGTTCTTCTCACTGTCACTGTCACATCAAGCCACGCGAAGAGGGAGGAGCCGATGCCAGATGATGCCAGCCTGATGAGAAAAAAACTTGTTGCGCGAGTTGCGGGATCGGATCCAACATGGTGTGCCGAGCCAACCAACATCTCGGGGGCGTTTCTCCTCGCTGCTCAAGCGAGCGCACTAGTGTCCTTCCCCAGAAACCCCGGGAACACGCCCAGCTGTTCGGTAGGGAACGGCAGCACTCGCTGTAACTGTGGTGCACGGCCACATCAAGTGGGACGCTAAGTTTCGCCTGTGTCGCCGGCAGCGGACCATAGTGGTCTTTCAATACGAGTGTTTCGAATGTTTCGAAGCAGCGAACCAAGCAACAGCTTGTGCCCACTGAGTCCTGGCAGGACAAGCTGACATGGAGCCGCTCCCTGCTTGGAATGCAAGTAAGGAAGCAATAAAGCAAGGAAGGTGAATGCCGGTAGTACTTGAGCCTCGAGGGACGATGAACGACAAAGCAGAAGGACTCGCCATCGCCTCGGAACTGACAGAAACGCTCAGAAACTCTCGGAAACTCCAGCAATAAATAAACCTTCTGCATCGACCAGTCAATCGCCGCATCCGAGTCAAGCTTGTACAGGAGACGAATGGAAACGAATGGAGACGATCGCGACAACGTTGCTCTCATTTTCCAACTTGAAGTTTACAATATTACAAATTGTTCAGAGAATATTTGATTTTCAACCAAGAGAGTCAATCAGTCACACTTGTCACACTCATCCGATCCTCTCCTTTTTTGATCGATCGGAAAGCAAAGAAAAGAAGGCGAAAGACAATGAATGAAAGCAATGAAACTTACTTTCGCAAAGTGAGATTCATTCTTAGCGACATGATTCGACAGTTGCGGTAGCATACACCGCTGCAAGCTCAGCCACTACAGTCGCCCCCGGTCATCGACCCTAAACACTAGCACTTTGCCGTTCGGTGCCCGTGGTTTCGCGGAACTGCTTTTTGCCGGCACTGCACATCGCACCATATGGGCGCCTACCCGTATCCTACGCGAACGGTTTGGTTGCTTGCGGCGGTACGAGATAGTACGAGTGCCAGCGATTGCAGTGAGGATATGGGCTCGCTAAAAGAGACACACACACATGCACAATGAGAGAAAGAGTGTTTTATTATGTTGTTGAAAGTACTAGCACCGGTACGTATTGCAAGTAGCGGAAGGCGACAAAGAAAGAAAGCAAGATGGAGCGCTTTGAAAAGGTGGAGCGCTTGCATGGCGGCAGACCTCAATCACAAGGTGACTCGGCTAACAAACAGCGACGAGTTTCGCATAAACTGTAAAGAAATTCACGCGAGAGAAGAGAGAAGGGATAAGAGGTGGCCGGCCAACACGATGATGCCTTCGAGCCGCGCGACGTCGCCCCTGTGCGGCGGGAAAGCCAAGGATGAGGAGAGGAGCTATGGAAACATCTCCACTGTGCAGAAGGTGAAGCATTACTTAAAACAGAGCCCGGCGTCGTTCTACTTTATGGTGATCACGATGGTGCTCCTGGCTGCCAATTTGTTCGTGTTCGCCAGTCGCCCAGGCACTGGGTCGCAGATTGCCTCCTCGAGTGACCAAGCTGGCGATGCTGTGAGCGCCAACCGCAAAGTCGGTTTCTACAACAACGGCGAAAACGATGGCACCAACGAATACAACGACGACGAAAACCGCATTCCACCAAACTTTGTCCACGACGATCGCGACGAGGACGGTGGCGATTTTGGTGCTCCTGAAGAGCTGACAGATGACTCTGTCCAGGAGGACGAAGAGGTTGACCGACTTGGACTTCGTGGTGCAGCTTCCATCGAGGAGGCCCTCCGCCAACCGTTCCCAAACCTCCTCGAGATGACTGATGAGGAGCTGTTCGAAAATTACGCCGAGCTACAGTCTTCTCCAGACATCTTCGTGCCAAGCTTTCCGCAGAAGCGCAACGAGTGGTGGGGTGTTCAGGACTACGTGCGCATGTACCAGCGCCATCCAATCAAGCGATACATTCCAATCTTGAGAAGGGATATTCAAATTAACATGGAGACCTTCACCCAGCGCTTCAGAAAGACCGGACAGCCTCTCCTGTTCAGAATGGACAACCTGCGAAAGGCTGGCTTTACCACTCACGCGTGGACTTTTGAGGAGCTCCGCGAGATGTTCCCTTATGACCGAGCGATGGATGGCAAGACCTTTTCGCAGTACCGCCCGAATGCTCGTATTGACAACCAGGAGATCGATCTCGGCCCAGGTCTCGCGGCCATTCAGGGCGACGGGGATATCGTTCGCAAAAACGGTCTTCGCAACTTTCCTCGCAACATGAAAGTGAAGCCAGAGTCCTTGCGCAAGCTCGGAGTGGAGTGGCCGCCACTCATTCCATCACGCTGGCGCCAGAGACCTAGTCTGTGGATGGGAACTTCCACCAGCGGCACCGCGTTCCACTCTGACTGCTGCGACAACTTTGTGGCCATGATTGCCGGCACCAAGCGTATCACCCTTGCGCCACCGTCTGACTTTCACCTCCTTTCACCAAGATGCGTCGGTAAAAACAAGGGCTTGTGCTACGCCAACATCCCCGAGCCAAACAAACCCGGCGTCAGCTCCTCCCACTACAACAAGATGATCGTGGACGTCAAGCCAGGCGAGATCCTCTGGATGCCAGCGGGCTGGTTCCATCACATTGAGAACCTCGGGCCAACTCTCATGTACAACACGTGGTCCTTCGGCGAGCAGACCGCCGGAGTCGTTTCTTGCAACAAGAGATGGGCGCCTTGAGCTCGCGTCTCTCTTTGACTTGTGAATTTCCTCCTCATTGCCTTGTCCGCGGTCGCCTGTCGCGTCGCGGGCAGGCTCTCGTGTGTATAGTAAATATTCAGCCTTCCATATGGAAAAGCAAACCAACTTTTTAAAATAACGTACTCAGTACTATCTGTTTACAAGTAAGCAGAACAAAGCTTTTGCAGAGCAGACGCTTGTTTCAACCCTCGACTCTTACGAGACCCTTGCACTCGTTCCACGTCGGCATCTCTTCTCAGCGTTTGCCATTCCTCAGGCCCCGCAGTTCTGACTGTGAGTGCTATGTGCTAGTACCGCAGCTTGCTTCTTTCGACCTGAAGCTGGCTGGCATTGTCCAAAGCTGTGCACTTTGTTTTCCTTCTCTTTCTTCTCTTACACCTGACCACGATGATCTTTCAAGACGCTCGACTTTGGAAGGCCTAACGTGGAACGCGCTTCTCAAGGACGCGAATGAGACTGCATAATCTCCACATTCTGTTCTGCAATCTTTGCTGTTACTTTGCACGACAATCTCGAATTCTTTCTGATGTTTGGGCAAACGTGAGCTGATTGCTCTTCGGGACATCCGATCTCCTTCCAAGTGAAGCCACGAAGTGAGAGCGTAAACAAACCCTATCGGAAGGTGGGGTGATCTCCTTCGCGATCGTGATCGGGATCAAAAACAATAAACTGTGCATGCAATGGTTTATTTCCCTTGACCTATTGCTCCGAGCGGACACTTTTGTTGCGGTTACATCGTCGCACGCGCCTTGGTCGTGAAGCTAGCTGCTAGAGGGCGGCTGGCCCATGAAATCTCCGCAGGAACAATCCGTTTGGAGGAGTGTTTCGAAGTTCTAAAGTTCAAGTTGATGTAACAGTGAGTTCAAGTGTTTTTAGTTAGCTTTGTTATTCTGAACTGCAAATATGGAGCCCATCGAAGTTTTGAACCGTGAATGAATGTCTCGTGACAAATCGCCGTGAAAAGTTCCTCGCAAAAAGAACAACAAACGAATTGCACCAACATCTTGAAACAACGACAGCAATCAACAATCATCTCAAGAGCCTGGAGAATGTTGCGCAAGAACAGGCTTGCTGGTGCTCAAGGCACGACGGAGCAAATTCGTGCGGAGAATAGTCTAGTAAGTAACAATCGAGACTATTCGAGAGTATGTAATCCTGGATAGAGTACCCAGTAGCAGTACTTTTCTTGGAATTTCGGAAGTTTTCGACTTCGCAATGTGCCCGGAATTTGGGTTGCGGAAATTGGGACATTGTCTTTCTTCTCTACAGTTGCTCTGAATTCTGTTTCCTTTTCCTGCTCATCGCCAAGTTCTTCGAACGGAGTTTTCTGTTGTAAATTATTTTGTTTGACCCACGTGGTTTGACCTATTTTTATAATTCCAACGATTCCAACGCGGACATTTTCGCGGAGAAAGCAGCGTGTTACTACTCGTTGTCACTAATAGTGCCTAATTCAACTGACTGTAAGAATCTGTGAACAAGGCCAAAGATAAGATTAAAGTAAGATGGCCGCAGCAAGGCTTATCTTAGCCAATTCCACCATTCCTTACCGCGAGACAGCATGAGACAGCCTCGTTCGGAAAAATAATCAGCGGATTTTAGGCTCCGTTAAACGCCGCCGCCCAACTTGCGTGCATTGGTGATACTCTTCGATCGGTGGCGTTTAAGATTTAACAGCCCGCCTTGTAATGTCTCTCAAAGGAACGTAGCGCACAGAGGCACAGCCTCCTGAACGGGGAGAACACGTCGAGGAAGTATGAGGATCTTATGGAATCGCATGGGTGTGGCAATAGCTCACTATGAAACGAAAGAGTGGCGGATGCGGTTGAGTTTGAGTTGGTTTGGGAAAGGCAACAGACCCCAAATCAGAGCAACAGAAAGCAACAGAAACAAAGCAATCCAAAAAGCGGAAATCGAGCCAGAGCTAGCGGATTAGCGGATAGCAGAGAAAGGGACGAGTCGGCAAAGTGGCGCTTAACAAAAGTTGGAGACACCTCTCGCAGTTCAGGAAAATGTTCTTCCGTCAACTCTTCGACCGCGAAAGCTGCACTTACACCTACATCCTCGGAGATGAGGAGACCCGCGAGGCCCTTTTGATCGACCCAGTGCTGGAGCTGGTGGACAGGGATACCGAGCAGCTCAAAGAGCTGGACTTTGACCTCAAGTACTGCCTCAACACCCACGTGCACGCTGATCACATCACCGGCTCCGGGGAGCTCAAGAAGAAATGGCCTGGGTGCAAGAGCGTTCTAGGCGCTAGCGGTAATCCGAGTGCCATGGCAGATATCAAGGTCGACAAGGACGACACCCTTTCCATGGGCTCCATCAACGTCAAGTTTTTGAGCACCCCGGGGCACACCAACGGCTGCCACAGCTTTTACGTGGAGGACGGGGAGTCCAAGTACGTCTTCACCGGTGATGCAGTCCTGATCCGCGGATGTGGCCGCACTGACTTTCAGCAGGGAGACTCCAACCAGCTGTACCATAGCGTGATGGACAACATCTTCTCCCTCCCGGACGAAACCTTGTTGTACCCAGCCCACGACTACCGCGGAAGATTGGTGAGCACGGTGGGCGAGGAGAAAAAGTTTAACCCGCGCCTCACCAAGAACGAGAAGGAGTTTGTCGACATTATGACCAACTTGAACCTGCCAAACCCTGCCAAGATTGACATTGCAGTGCCAGCAAACCTCGTGTGCGGTCTGCATGAGCTGTATGACAAAAAGTGAGCTGTGGAACCATTCGTACATACCTGCCGGTATCCCTTTCACCTTCATCACCTTCTGAATCCTAACAAAAGAGAGAAAATAAATATTGTCAAAGTCGCATTCTCATTTCCTCTCTGTTTCATCATTTTCCTTTCTCCTTGGAGTGGAAGGAGTGCAAAGGAAGAGCATACCCACGAGAAATTTCAAAGCGTACACCGAGTTCTACTTCCTCACACTTTTAGGGCAACGCTGACATGTTCGGAGCTCGGGAGGACGGAGATTTCCAACGGCGAACGGGATCTCAATGTGGCAGGGTTTACAGCTACACCACCATCGTTCGCTTCCAATTGGTGAATGATGCTACGGTCTGTGTATCTTAGCTCCTTGTACTCTGTACTCATCCGATGAATGGCAGCAGTCTTCTCTTTCTTTTTCTGTGCGCTTACTGGTGAACAGTCATACTTGACCTCTCAGCTCGACTTCGGAAAAGAAATTTTACCAGTAGATTTTAATTGCTGCCATCCAAATCCGACAAGAACAAATCTGGTAGTTTAGAATCACTCGATAACGGAGCACAATGCGAATCTCATCCGCAATCATGGGCGGGCTCTCTGCGCTTTTGAGCGCGGTAAGTGCTTATCCTGCACCATCTTCAGCACCGATGTTTGCCAACGGTGGTATCAGAACTGTCCAGCGGTGTTTAAGATATCTACCCAATGCAAGAGGCATTTGCTGCAGTAAAAACGGATGGAACGTTGGTATGCCGGGGCAGCGTTTCATATGGAGGAGACTGTAATGGCATCACGAGCTACTGAGTATATATAATTGCTTGATTCTCTACGGAGAGAGAAAGAAGTTATGTCCTTGAAAAATTATAAATGGTTACTAAAGTTGCGCTCTCTATCAACTCCAGAGGCTTGTGCGCCGCTTATGCTTTTCGCACCCACGCTCGTGCGAACCTGTTACTTGAGCTTGACGGAGCCTCCGGCGATCAGATCTACGAGAAATACGGAAGACATGGCCACGACCAAGACCCTGGAGACAAGAAAGAAAAAAAGTGCGAAAAGCGCCATGAACTCACAGTTGGTCAGAGCCACGCACACACGTCACCCCGAGATTTCTGTTGCACAACTTACCCCCCCAACACAAGTGGAACCGTCTCCGAGGTCATGTCCGTGTAGTCCAGCTTTTGGATCTTTCTATTCCTGAAACTAAAAATATACACAGAGTATAAAGCAAACACGATGGCCACCGGCATAAGAATCACTCCAATCCACTGCGCTCCCATCGCGCGTCAGTCCCCGTTATATTATTACTCGCAAACCTTTTCATTCCTACGGCGCCGCGCCAATCACTCACCCACAATATCTCCGTGTGCGCGGACACTTCACCGTTACCGTCCACGCCCGTCTCAGTGCTACGATTATCAGTAGCTGCGCCTAGCATTCCGGCGGAAATGGAGCCCAACGTCACCGCCATTTTGACCCACGACACGTACGTCCTCTCGTTCGCGAGCACCACTTTGGGCTCCACGAATTTAGGTTGAGACATCTTTCCTTTGCTCTGCCTACGCTCCGAGTGCGCAATACTTACAGATCTTGGGAGACCGTAGCTCCGGGCTAGTCGCGGGTACTCGCGGCCCGGGTACTCGAGTACACGTGCGGTAACTTGGGATAGACGATGATAGACTGCAGCTACGCTGGCAAGTAGGAGGCTGATCACACTGATCACATTTGGGCCAAGGCCCCTCTCAAGGTGAATCTTCCAAACACGATTATGACTCGATTATCAACTACAATAATTGGTTGGAAGCGCTCATTGATCGTGAACAGAAGAAGAGCTCCCCGCATTGTTGAGCTGATCTTTCTATTCTACTTTTAATCTTTCTTGCTTTCTTCGCTCACTTGACTCGCTGTCTTCTCTCCTTTCTTTCCTCATTCATTCGAGCATTCTTCACTGCACAGAACTGAACTGGACTGGACTGAACAGTAGACAACAACGAGCAGCAAGATTGAAATCGATGAACGCTGAACAATGACTCTTTTGAAGAGAGCTGTCCAGCGAATACTGAACTTGGATTGTGACAAAGCAGCGTTGTGACCAAGAGACCGTGACTCTCTTCGCACACGGCGGGCGATCTTGCGATGGAGATGGCGATGGAGACGGATGGATCATGTTGGATGGATGGCCTCTGCAACTCAACTCAACAACTACCTCTAGGCCAGACGACAAACCAACTCATACGTATCCATAGTATCCATCGCGAAAGCTCCCGGCGAAAGTGAGATTTGGCGAGGAGCCAAGTGAACAACAACAAGTGACCACTTGTAGCTACGTTCATTTAGTGCGGGAATGACAAGGACAGCAAGAGTTTGGCTCCGAGAAACGCTGGTCGTGGCGCACACTGCGGCTGAGGAAGAGACCTACCTGTTATAGTCGGCGAGTGGTACAGGTCCTGTACCGGTACTAGTACCTACGGCCGCGGCGAAAGTGAGAAAAGGCGACTTGCAGTTTGCTCAGCTTGTTGCTTGGCGTTGTTGTTGGATGCAGAGAGTTCGGGACTGACTGTGAGACGACGCCTTGTGTGGAGAAGGGTCTTCCGCAATCCCTCTACTCATCGTCCCCGTCCCCGTGCATTTGGTTGAGCTCGTCTGGTACAGGTCACTTTCGCTACAAGACCAGACCGTGGTCGTCGGCTCCGGCTCAAAAGAGCTCTTGCTTGAGCTTGGTTTGGGGTCCACGGGTCCACGGCACCAGAAGCAGTTGCCCAACTCCGCCCGCGAGACAGAAAATTATCGCTTGATCGTCGTGAGCATAAACTGCCTCTGGGCAAGATGCGAGCTTTGTGCGCATGGGCGGCGTTGGTTCACATCGGACTGCTGCGTTTTGCGCGAGCAGTGCTGACCCGCGACTCGGCGGAGGCGTTGGCAGAAAGCTCACCGGCGGTGCTGCCCTTTTGGAGGCTCGCTGAAGTGAATGGAATCTCGCCGCGAGCAAGAAGAGAGGCGCTGCTGCAGACCTGGGAGTCGGGAAATGCTCTTGTGCTGTATGGAGGTGTGGATGACGATGGACATGTCTTGTCGGATGTGTGGACATTTGATTTGAACTCGACTCTTTGGACCAATGTTGTGGAGGATGGCGTCACCTCCTCGCAACCTTTGCCGAGATTCTCCACCGTTGGCGGGGTGAGCAAAGATGGTCGGCTGATCATATTTGGGGGCGAGACTGACAATAACGTCATTCTGAATGACGTCTGGGCGCTGCAGCTGGGGACTGAATCGCCGAGTTGGACTGAGCTGAACGCCGGCGAAGGCAGCGGTGTGCCCGAACCTCGATACGGCCACGCGGGGGGTCTCGTAGCCATTGACGACGACGAGTACCTTCTTACGTCGCACGGATTCGACGGGAAGAGCAGGTGGCAGAATTCGTTCGCCTTTGCGTTGGAATCCAACACCTGGATTGAATTGACTCCCAACGACCAGATCCCCACCGCGCGATGCCTTGTGGCAGGCTCTGCGATGAGCAGTCCTTCCCTTCCAAGAACCGCTCGCCTGGGCATGTATGGCGGATGCGGCTCTGGCGGATATGGACCTTGCCCGAGCAGCGAGATGTGGGTACTTACTGTGACCAAAACATCGAGTGGCTCACTTGCAGCAAGCTGGGACATGGCCTCGACCTGTACCAATGCGCGAAATTATGGTGCCATGGCCGCAGACCCTACGTTCGAGGGCGGAACTTTCTTCATGTACGGTGGGTCTGGCGGTCCGCTTGTGAGCCAGGATCTTCCCGGGCAGATCAACACCCTCAACATGGACGAGTTTCAGTGGTCACAAAACGTGTTGCTTGGCGAGCAGCCATCTCAACCCAGCGGAAACCGCCAATCGGCAATGGCAGTCGCCCCTGGGCAGCGCCTGTGGCTTTTCTTAGGGGGCACGAACGAGTTGTACCAGATTGATTACTCGAACTTGAAATCTTTCGCCCTCTTTGACCAGGAGGAGTGTCACCGGGACCCGATTCCTGGATGGCGAACGGCTCACGGGGTCCTCATGGGTTTGTCGTGGGGCTTTCTTCTTCCAATCGGAGTGCTCATCGCTCGCTTCGGGCGCGTCAAGAACCCACTTTGGTTCAAGCTACACCGCGGAATCCAGGTCACTGGGGTGATACTCTCGACGGCCGGTTTTGTAGTAGCCATTCTCATGGTGTCTACGGGAAAGTTTGCTGCGGTCCCTCATGCGTTTTTCGGCATTATAGCAACCGTGCTTGGGATCCAGCAACCGATCAACGCAGCCTTCAGGCCCCATGTCCATCCGGATACCCCGAAGGAAAAGAAAAGAATCATTTGGGAGTATTGGCACAAGTACAGCGGCAGAGTGGCGTTGTTCTTTGGTATTATCAATCCATTCTGGGGTATATCGTACCTGGCGGGAACCAACTCGGCAGGGTTTTATGTCTACAGCGTGTGGGTCGGCCTGTACGTGCTCGTTTTCCTTTACCTGACGGGTCGCGGACTACCGTACGAGAAGAATGGCCCGAGCGCGTTTGCACAATGGATCAACCGCCATTTGTGCTGTTTTCTCGCACCATGGGATGACTCCTTCCAAGCTCGCTCCCAGCAAGTGAGCAAGCCTTCCAAGCCTGCCCAAACACACGGGATCCAGGACGAAGGAGTTCCTTCCGTGTCGATTGAAGTTGACGGCAAATCCACGCAGCTCGAGTAGAAAAGTTTGGTATTCGCAACTTCTTTAACCCCCTCTCTCTGTTCGAAACAATTTAGCCACACCGAGTATATCGCGAGAAGTTCAGAATTCAGAAAAAATGAATTACACAACTTGATTGAGAGAACAGTGAATACAACAAAAAAAATTCCAAACGCCGACTTTTCTCCTTCTTGTAATTACAATATCGCACGACGCGAACTAATTTTATTCCTATCTCGCCGCTTCAATTAATCAAATCCGCTGATATTGGCATTGGGCGTGCAAACATGCCAACCTCGATACTGCCTGCGTGTTGTATGTAATACACAGTAAGCTGCTCTGGGTCTAATCCCGCCGCAGCGCCGCTTCAAACATCTCCAGTGTAATCTCGTTGAGATCCCGCTGCACAGACATGATGGCAGCGCGCTCGCATAGTGCAGTGAGTTCAGCGCCGCTGAACCCTTCCGTAGCCTCCGCGAGCTGTTCAGTCTCGACTTCTGCGGCGAACCGGCCAATCTCGCGGCGAATATTCTCAAGAATAGCCCGGCGTCCATCAGCGTCGGGAAGGGGCACCAGGAGTTTGCGGTCAAAGCGGCCGGGCCTGAGCAACGCTGGGTCTATGGCCTCCGGCATATTGGTAGCAGCCAAGAGGATCACGCCTTCCACGCGTCGATCAGTCTCCAGCAGAAACTGCGATACAAGCTTCCGGCCGACTTCGCCCACTTGCTCCCTGTCTCCAAATAGAGCCTGGAACTCGTCAAAGAAAACGACACAAGGGGCAACTTTGCGCGCCACCGCGAAAATCTGTTCCACGGCCTTTTCGCTCTCACCAACATGCCCTCGCACCACATCGCTTACTGCCACATTAAGAAAGCTGGCGCCGCACTCCTTGGCAACTGCGCTCGCGAGCAACGTCTTGCCCGTTCCCGGCGGCCCGTACAGCAGAACGCCAGAGGAGCGGCGGATACCAAGCTCGCGAAACTGCGCCGCATAAAGCGCGGGCCACACGACCGCCTCCTGCAGCGTCTGCTTCGCCTCTTGGAGACCGCCAATGCCTTCCCACCCGACACGCAGCGACTGCGCCGGGACCAGCTTCCACGCGCTCCTTCCGCCGCCAGAGCCCGCCAGAGAGTGCGGCACGTGTTTGCGCGCCGCGGCCAGCAATCGCCGCGCAACATTCGCGCGCTGTTCCGCCTCCTGTCCAACCTCCAGCGCGCTCTGTCGCTCGCCAGCTTGCTCGAGCTCACATTCACATTCACATTCAGAACTAGTGCTCGCACAGTCGCGAGCAAGTGCACGCTGGCGTGCGTCCCCTTGTGCCGCTTGTCCGCCTTCGCCACTGTGTTGGCGACTACTTTGCTCTGGCCGTTCTACTTGGCCGTCTGAGCAGAGCTCTTGCTGTCGTCTCCGTTCGCTCGACATTGACATCGACATCGACATTGACATTGACATTGACATCGACAGCGGCTGCACGAGGTGGCACACGTGCGCCACGTCTGCTTGCGACCACCCGTGGCTCGCTGCCGCTAGTTCCTGCAACGTTCTCGCATCCAGGCCCGCACCTACCGCACCTAACCATCTTCGCGCCTCTGTCTCCCACAGCAACGCTCGGTCGTGAGAGTGAGAGAGCAGCTGCGGGCGCTTAACGGGCGCGGACAGTCTGCTGCGTACGGCATCGTGCAGCGTCGACGCGTCTTCCACAGCGAGGACCAGCACCGTACGTTTCTGTCCGCGGACACTGTCCATCGTCTCCGCCAACGTCAGCACGCTCTCCGCCAAGCTCTGCTTGCTCGCCACCACGTCCGCGTCGCATAATACTACCACCACCGCCGCCTCCGCTGGCGAAGTGTACGCGGGGTCCGCGGTGTACGCGGTGTACGCGGGGTGTGGGTGCGCGGACACCTCAGCTGTGGGGAGGCGAAGAGCCGTGGAGAGGGCGCGGCGCAGACGCTTGTCCGCCTCGGGACCAGGGCGTGCGCGGACACGGATGAGCGTCGGCAGCGTCGCATGGGACGAGTGGGACGAGTGGGACGCCTTGGGGGAATGCGTACCCCACAGCGCCAGCGAAGCCGCCTGCTGCGGGGACGCGCACCCCTCCACACACTCGCAGCGTCCCATCCTCTCTCTTTCTCTCTCTCTTTCTTTCTCTCTTTCTTTCTTGCGAAGAGGTCCTCGCGCACCTACCGCTGCGCGGACGACGGACCTTAGCGCCCCGCTAGACGGTCCTATAGCGGACGTCGCCAGCTGTGGGGGACGGTCAACTGTGTACCTGTGGGGGACGGCAAGAAGCGCGGCGTAGGATAGCGGGCTTAGTGGTTTACTACACTCATTGACTAGCAGTCAGAACCTGTGGGCCAGCGAGACCCAGCGAGGCACGCTCCGTGTACGCGGGGATACTCCAGTTCTAATACCGTACCTGCGGGGGAAGAAGGAAGGAAGGAAGAGAGAGAGAGAGAGAGAGAGAGAGAGAGAGAGTCGGGGCGTTTTCGCACAGGTGTGGGGAAGGAGTGAGGACACGCGATAGTCTCAAGAGTAGCAGCTCTTTTTGTGTTGTTGTTGTTGTTGTTGTTGTTGTTGTTGTTGTTGTTGTTATTGTTGTTGTTGTTGTTGGTTGGCTCCCTCGTCTCTCGCGGTCGCACGGCTCTCTCGACGGGAGAATGAGTGGTGGTGGATGGTGGTGGTGGAGAAGCTGCGACAGAGAGCGTGGGCCCAGTGACCGGTGAGTTGGGCATGAGAATATGGCGGAGACCCGCGAGAGATTGGTTCCCTTCCAGTTCTGCTGCCACAGCCGATGCCAAAGCCAATGCCAATGCCAATGCTATTGTCGCTGATTCCAATGCCAATGCTGATGCCAATGCCAATGCTGATGCTGCCAGTCGACACAATGGAAACGGGTCAAATGGATCGCCAGAACGTGGGGGAGAGCAGCAAGGAGAGGCGGGAGGATGTGGCGAGAGAGACGGAGATGAAGAGCGTGGTGCGTGGTTGGAGCTTCCGGCGCCATGGTTCGAAGATGACATGACAGGGGCCGTAGAACTTCACAAGTCTTTTCGCGGGGCTGGAGACGTCAAGGAGGTCGTTGTGCAAGAACATCGCGTGCTCGTTTGGATCGAGTTTCGGAGGAAACCAGCCGCAGCAAGACCGGAGGCAGAGAAAGGGACTGATGATGCGAATGCAGATATGAAAGCCGCAGCTAACGAGTCCAGTATGAAAGAAGCTGCAAGTGAAGCTGTACTGCAAAACTCGGAAAAGCCCAAACCAACGCGCACTGGGTGGGGGGCCGGATCAAGGGTGCGAACGCGCGACAGATTCTCTTGCTTTGTGAGTTGGCTTGTGGAACGGCTTGGATCCGACCATCTGCGCCACGGCTCTGGAGTTTTAGACGTGGCCGGAGGCAAAGGCGACTTGGCGTTCAGACTTGTCAACTATTGCAGGGTGCCTACAACCATCGTTGACCCGAGACCAATGGACGTCTCCAGAATGCTCAAGCTGCTCACGAGGAAGCAGATCAAGAGGCTCTTGGCTGAAAGCCCGGGCTCTGGCGCGGAGCGAATCGTAAAAGTGCCCATGCCAAATCACATCAGGTGCTACTTTTGGCACCCCCTCCAGCTTGAACCTGAGACGGGGCATGCGACTCAGGCGCACTATGCCGGGGAGGAGCTTGAAAACTCGCTGCAGGAGCGGCTCAAGTTGGCTGGTGCATTACAAACTTGTTCGGCAATTGTAGGGATGCATTCAGACCAAGCGACGGAGCCAATCGTCGATTTTGGGCTGGAGCTCTTGAAACCGTTTGCTACGGTGCCGTGCTGCGTGTTTCCCAACTTTTTCCAACACCGCCAGCACATACGAAAGTATTCCGAGTTTGTAGAATTTCTGGTCAAGAAAGACGAGAGCAAAATCAGGCGAGAGACCCTGCCCTTCGCTGGGCGCAATGACGTAATCTTTGCGAATTTCGAAAGGATATCAGAAGCGGTGATGGATATCAACGCCGAGAGGTCAGAAAATCCTGTCAACTCCGGGTCTCTAGTGGCAGATCGAAATCTTCACGGCTCTGAAGACACCGTGCGAACAGGCAGCTTCGATGCCGAGGAACCCGAAGTTGACCTGACCGCGAACGTAGCCAAAAATGTAAGTACCAGCAATCCTTCATCGAGTCTTAAAGAGACGAAAAAGCAATACGAAGACAACTGCCGCCCAAACTATGCACATGCTGACGGTATTATCATTCCCTCCTGGTCACCTTTAGCAAAGCATCTAATAGAGTCGGGCGAAGATCATGGTGACTTGTATGACTGCCTTGAATCTGTACTCGCTGCATGTTCGCAGGCTGACAACATCGACAGTGCGCCACCAGTGGAGACCACGACCCCATCTCCTGTGAAACGCCAAGATCCACCGCTAAGCGACGCAAGTCAGTACCCTAAAGAGTTCACGTTGCCGACGATGCTGAAGGACGACTTTTCACGGGCCCCTTCGCAGCTCTCGAGACCAGCCAAATTCACAAGCTGGGCTGTTCTGGTTTTGGTTCTTGCTTGGTTACCCTCCAAAGACTACCGGTGGATCTCTTTCCTGATTTCGTTTGGAGTCGTTGCGGTAATAGCGCTGGACAGTTCTTTAACCATCGATGCGCGCTTGCAACATCGTATATTCGAGGTCGAGAGAATCCTCGTTAGGGCTAGAAGGGTAATTCGCCTCTGCGAGCTGGCCAAGCGCGGGTATAGAATCGACTCGCGCCAGCTTCCGCCAATAACACGGATTGAGAGCAACGATGTACTAAAGCAAGGCACACGAGCTATCTTGGAATGTGTCCCTCTTCGCCTAAGCCTTGCCATGTCTGTCCAAATGGCCTGCAATGCGTTTGCTGTTCCTGGCAGTCCGACACCCTCCGCGCTTCTAGGAGGTACGGAGGTGCCTCTTCTTGCGGAACTGGACGAAATGCTCCAGACCTACGCAAAAAGGCGTTCACAGTACTTTTCTTGTGTCTCAGGTATGCAGCTCTCTACAAAACGGGAGACCTATGCGAGACTAGAAACTGCGCAGTACCATTTGATGGAATCTTTGAGTCAAGCAAATGGTTCGATCGACTCTCCAGAGGCCGTTCCTGTACAATCTACTAAACATTTGAGGAAATCAAAACATGGCGGAACTGAACATCAGCACATGCAAAATCTAGTGTCTCACACGCATCGTCTTTATCTCTCGTTGTTTTCAGCTCAACAAAAGCTTCAGACCGACAGCTATGACCCCGAGAAGTGGGTGAATGATCACGTCGAGAAACTACAAAAGCTGGTGGAAGATAACTTTGCGGACGTGAAGCGCGATCTCGAGGCATTACGGCGTCTGCGACAGAAAACTCGCACTGGCAAAAACTTTCAAGAAGAGCGCATTGATGATGAGGACAATTCCGACATTGCAGACTTGCCGACTGAAGAAGGACCGGTGTACCGTGAAAAAGAACTACCGGCGATAACCGAGGTATATCAGGGTATTGTCACAACCGAAGACGCGGAAAGGTGGGCCAAAAAGAAGAAAGGGTCCTCCTGGACTGAGATGCCAGAAGAAACACCTGCAACCGAAGACATGTTTAGTGAGCTGATGGAGATCTTGAATACAAACCACGCCAAGCTCGCCCCGGAACGTGTTGTCCGTGGTCAGGAACATCAAAATCTGTTTGACGAAGAGCCTCAATCGACCACCACGCCTGCAGACATCGCTCAACTAGATAGCGAAAAGAATCAGGAGAACTTTGCTTGCCAAGACTTTGCCCCACAACAAGCTCTATTCGGGGAGCTGTCGCAGATGATGCTGGCTGGACGCATTAGGGACTCGGGCAACAAAGAAGAAGTATTCCATAGCGATTCAGAATCCGATTCAGAGTCTGACAAAGACGGTCCTCATTTGAGCGTGCCGTTTACGCAATTGTTTGATGTCGTTGCCCATGGAAAGGCAAATGATTGAAAGCGGCAAATGTCCGAATCTTTTTTTCAAGACAGAGCAAGCTCTTTCCAAGGAGCGTCGCGCGAGGAAATGATAGCTGGTTCACACCCAGGACGAGAAAAAAATGATCAAACTTGTTCATATTGAAGATAAAAGAGAATCAAACCACGTTGATCTAGTTAACAGAGTCTTTTGTCTTGGACGGATTGGAGGCAATAGAAGAGTATCAGTCGTCGTAATCGTTCTTCTGATACAGATATATCTCGCGGATGTCTTCCTTGTTGTAATTCCGCTTGCAAGTAGGGCATTTGCGATTTCTCTTCGCTAGGTTTTCCTCAAGAGCTTTCCGAGAAAACATGTGGCAACATTTAATGATGATTGAGTCCTTCCAATACTCACTGCGTAGTGGGCATCTCAGCGCATTCTCCATCATTGTGGTTCGGTAATCTACTTGGCTCGGGTCTAACATAGCGGACGTTTTGGCCTTCTCCAGCCGCTTTTTCAACTTCTTCTTCTCCTCCTCTGCGCGGTCCCTAGCAAATACGGCATCTTCCTTTGCGGTTCTAAACTCTTTATTGCTCTTTTCCAGATCTTGCAGCTTTGTGAGGTTTTGAGCCGCATTCGCCTCGAGAGACTCGAGTGTCTTTTTCAAAGCCTCATTTTCGCTCCCAACCAATGCAAATCGAATTTGTGCTGTCTTGGCCAGGCCCTCCGCAGAACGCGAAGCTTCAAGAGCGGACTCAAGCCTCTTTTCGAGATTCTCAAAATCCGCGTCAGCTGCGAGCCGAATCTTCTTTTCCTCTTCTAACTCCTTTTTCAAAAGCTTGAGCTGATTTTTCATTTTCATGGACTGCTCGTTCAATTCCACAACTTTGCCTCCCCACCGTTTCACCTCCACATCCTTCTCCTCAACGCGCTTAAGCAGGCGAACGTTCTGTTCTGTGTTGGTTTTCAGCGCCTCGGACACCTGCTGAATCTCGGTGATGAGCGCATCTGCGTATGCGTTGGCGGCTTTCAGCTCCTCCCTTGCAGCAGCAAGATCAGCTTCCAGCATGGCATTTTCTTGTTTGGCCTTTTCGGCCGGCCAAGTCTTCGCCAGCAGATCTTCCAGCCGCTTGCGCATTTCGACTGCTGTGGGGGATTCGCGCAACCGCACGAGCTCTTCGCTTAACCTCTTTTTCTCCAGCTCGAGACTCTCCACCACGATTCGATATTCATTAGACTTTTCCTCGGCGCGCAAAAGAGTTTTCAATTCTGTGCGCGCTGATTCCAGCTTTGTGCGCAAGGTTCCAATCGCCCCATCCCTTTCCATGATGGACTTGAGAAGGTCCTCTTCGCGAGCAACCAGGTTCTTAGAGGCGGTGTTCTCGAACTCAAAGAGCGCTTTCTTCGCCTCTGCAGCTAGCTTTTGTGCTTGTGCAGCTTCCTGCTGTGAACGATTGAGGTCGGCTTGAAGGCGACAGTACTCTTCCTTAATCTTGTTCATCCCTTCCTCGTCGAGGGCTTGCCCTGCCATCGCAGCGACCGGAAGGCCGTCTTGAGAGGTCAACTCCGGCTTTGGAGGCTCGACGGGGGTGGCTCGCAGTGTCTCTAGTTCTTGCAAGAGAGCTTTCTTCTCGGAAATATGCTTTTCCACTTCTGCGAGGCGATCAGCGGCAAGTTTTTCCATTTGCTGCAGCTCGCCAGAGTCGACCTTTTCGCCTTCTTCCTTGATCGCGGCGTGCGAAGAATTCTGCTTTCCTTGCGCTTCGTTTGTCGGGCCATTTTCTCCTGCTGAAACTCCGTTTTGGCTTGCCAAAGGCGGTCTGTTGACTGGGAGACCCATCTTGTCCACCATTGCAACAATCTCCGTCGCGTTCAGGGCTTCAGAGCACACAGCGGCAAGCCGACGCTGCATCACATCTCTCTCGTTGCAGACATCTTCATATCGAATGAAAAGGTCGCGTATCTGGTCTCGGAGGCTTTGCAAGCGATCCACATATAAGGCGCACTCAGATTCGGCTTTTCGCAGCTTTAACTTGAGAGAGACCGAGTCTTCGTTCTGGTTTAGAATTCTCTTCACGACTTCTTCAGTAACACCGCCTTCGCTTTTCAAAATAGTTTCGTTGATCTTGCGAAGCAAGGCAAGCATCAGGTTTACGTGCTTGGATGTCTGCTCGTCCACCAATTTGGGAACATTCGAGAGCGACTTTTCGAGGGCTTTTCGAGCCCTCGCGCGGTCGTCCAAGTCTTTGCCACCGTCTTCGTCCTCGTCGTCGTCTTCTTCTTCAGCCTCATAGGTGGCATCGTCCGGGATGAGCCCTGCTGCATTTTTTAAAATTCTTCTGTGCAAGTCAATGCCGTACATCTGCTCGATAAAATCCTTTCCGCTCTTGGCTCTGTCACTGTCCGCTGCAGTGCCGTTTTCCTCGGAGTCCCCCTCAACGCTAGACAAACTAGCGATTTGCTGAAGGGATTCGTCTCGCTTGCCAAGAATCTCCATCGCCGACTTGATAAACTCTTCCATTGACCTGTTTACAGAGCTGAGGCAGCCGTTCACGTTGGCTTTGTGTTTTTCAAGAAAGGCAGCTTGATCTTTTGCGCGCTTGAGCTTTGACCGAAGTCGTTTCGCCATCACAGCCAACTCGCGGTTTTTGTGCACGAGAACATCTGCAGACGACGACACGGCGGGCAGATCCGGAGCGGGATTGAACTTTTTGCGCTTTTTGCGGGTTTTATCGACGCCTTCAGCAGACTTGATCGTACTCTCCCCCATCTCTGCGTCCGCGTTGGCCTCCTCGCCCTCGACAGCGGACGACGAAGTCGATCCATCAAGCTTCCGCTTCATATTTTCAGGTGGTCCAAGTCAGCACAACTTGTCACTCTCCTTGACTGTGTCGCAAGAACGATATTGCAAAAGTCAATTTTCAGCTATAATCTCTACCCACTTCACCCTCGGCTCAGCATTCAGACCATCCGCACAAATGCCAAAAGTGCAGAATTCAGAACGGTCTTCCGTGGCGCCGTAATCCAACCAGTGGTGGGAGCGCCGCCGGATACAATCCAGTGCGCGACTATTTGCAATCGAAGATCGTGCTCGATATGGGCTCTTGACACACTCAACACTCAGTCACGCGACGTCTGGCGTGCAAAGATCAGCGACGCCTTCTACCAATCGATCCTCCTCAAACTACCTCGCCACCTACACAAAGCCGTCCCAGCCGCAGCTCTGACGAACAACTGTTCCACCGTAGAGAGACTTCCCCAATTAGCGGAATGCGCGGATCTTGTGCTTCGACCGAGCTCTTCAACGCCGGCCGGAGCGCCCTTCAACTCCGCGACTCTGTGTGGATATGTGTGGATACTGCCACACACGGATGCACCCTATTCTCCCGAGCCGGCCGCACGCTCTGCGCAAGCGTTCGCGAACGTTCGTAGCCACCCGACCCCCTACCCGACGGGCGTTTCCCAGCCAACTGAATACTGGTGTCCTGCAGATCGGACCTGCAAAAGCGTTGCACGTGGTAACTGCGCGTTCTCTGGATGCTCAGTACTGAGTACTCTGCCTTTCGATTCTTTCGATTCTCGATCATCGATTTTGTTGTTCTGTTGATTTGAAAGGCCAGTGCAGCCACGCCCAAGTCCGCGATCTGCGTAGAGCGTGCACCGAGGGGACACTGGGCCACGCACTGGGCGAGCGTTCGCGTGCTCGCGAACTCTTCGCTCGGGACTGCGAGGGATGGACGGTGGCGGAGGGCTAGTGTGCGGATAGGAGGTTGGGGTAGAGCCTCGAGTGGCGTTCCTTCCTGTTCTTTCGTTGAAGGATGGAATGGAATCGGGAATGGACTGGCCATGACACATGACATGACATGACATGGATTGCAAGAAGCTATTGGAGTTTGAGTTTTCTGTGCAGGCAACCTCTGAAAAAAAAGGTTTGTTCTCTGCGTTTCTTCAAGTGTGCTCTTTCTCCTCTCGGCCAAGCTGAAAAGAAAGGTGGGAAAGGAGTTGGGGCTGTTTTCGTTGAAACTATATGTGCTTTTCAAGAAAGGTACTTTTTGGATTTGTGTGTTTTTACATCATGAGTGAGCCCGATGGACATTTATTTGGGAACTAAAAAGTTGGGCCACTTTGAAAGAGCAGGGAAAGCGAGTTCCAGATCGAGGATCATGAATCCGGCTAGAGAGCTATTCGAAATTAGTCGCGTTCAGTGCGCTTCAACAGGCAATAAAGCTGACTATCAAGTTCAATGTTGTTCAAATTGCGCTGGTCCCCGACCAGTTTCATGAGCATTCCTCCATACGACGCGTACAAGGCAATCCGATGCTCACCTTCATACTCGTACTTGAACACCTTCCCGTGCATGCCATAGTCAAACTTGTCCAGCAGCGTGGGCTCTCCGCTCTGATTGTACACCTTGTTATCCGGTTTGCCTTCCATGTCGAGTGTGCTTGCCAGAGCCATCTGGACCCTCTCCTTTGCCTTGAGCGGGAACAACTGGCATTGCACATCGATCACGAGATCCATCTCAAAGGTGACTCCCTTCGCCACCACACGTGCCACTATTTCACCAGCCGCACAAGAGATACAAGGCACCCGTCAGCATAATCAGCATTCCCAGCAATCCGTCCGTACCGCCAGGCACTGTGCTACATGCAGCAGGCAGCACTCATTCCCCACCCTAGACTTACCATTGTAAAACTGCGTGGAAGACTTGCCTTTGGGGTTGATCTCCTCCACCTCAAAGGTGTCCTCGAACAGAATTCCGCTTTGAGCCATCCCTCTTGCTGCGCGATCCGCGTACGTTTGCAGGTAATAAAAATAACTTGCCCTCTCCCTTGATGGCTTTTCCGCCTCTCGAGCGACCTCCCAGTCTACCAAATCTGGACGCAATCTCGCTCCTTCTTTCGCTCTCCTCTTCGCACGCTCGCACGCAGGCAACCACCGCCAGTCGGAGTCTTAAGGGAATTCTTTCGGATTTTGACTGATTGTTTTGATCGATTGATTGATTGATTGATTGATTGATTAATTGATTGATAGGTGAGGTGGACAGTCGATGTACTAATAATATGATTGACTCTCAATACCAACCTGAAAGAGCTGCCCAAGCTCAAAAGTCTCAAAAGACCGCAAGTCAGAATCAATTGCATCCACTGTCCTCAAAGCTGCGGCTTTCGTCGGCGGCGATGAACCTTGAACACTGAACACTGAACACCATGCTTCAACAAACGACATCGTCGTTCGCATAAGCTCAGTTCACATTGTTCACATCTCACTTCTCTCAATCACTCACTCACTCTGGTACTGACAGTGTGAGTACCTGGTACTGAGTACCACTCTGACTGCAAGTCTCTGTCTCTGTCTATCTCTGTCTGGTGTGCACCACCCATTCAAGCTCATTCTCAAGCTCCTTCGAGCCAGGTAGTTTTTTGGCGGTCCGCGAGAGCACAGTCAGAGCGGCTCTGTGGGAGGTTGGGAAGATGTCCGAGGGAGAGGACAAGGCGGGAGCTGTGAGCGCAGGTGAGATGGAGGTGGAAGAGAGCGCGGACGTCACGGAGGAGACGCTAAGTCTGTGGGAGCTAAGCGGGCAAGAAGCTGCGCTGAGCGAGGAGACTCTGAATAGCATCGTTGGGCTGCTGGAGAAGGCGGACTCGAGCTACCAGGAGCCGTCAACGGGCACAAGCATTCTCATGCGAGCTGCGGCGAACAACCACGTCAAGCTCGTGGAGAAGCTCCTGGAAAGTGGCGCGCCGTGGAACGCGTTGGACCAGAGAGGGAAGTGCGCTGGGGAATATGCGCTGGACCGCGGGCACCAGGCGGTGGTGGACATTTTGGTCAACGCTGGCGTCCGTGCCGAGCTTGTTCTCGGCATGATAGAGTCGAAGGCGCTGGAACGCGGTCCTGCCGCGAATGAGGATTATCTTACCTCAAACGTGGAGTATACAGGTGATGAACAAAAACTGATGGATCAAGGCGGCGACGCTGTGATGATGGAATGGGAGAGGCCTTTGATGAAGGTACATGCCCAGGTCCTCTGTTGCCCAGACGGAGAGCTTACGAGCCCTGAGAGTGGCGGATGCGAAAGACACATCGTGAATGTCGGTTTTGGGATGGGAATCTTCGATGGCTATGTTCAAGGCTTCGGAGCCAAGCAGCACACCATAATCGAAGCGCATCCTGGTGTACACAAGCGAATGCTTGAGCTTGGCTGGGACAAAAAGCCTGGCGTAAGGATCCTCTTTGGCAGATGGCAAGACATGATGGACAAAATTGAAGACGGTTCAGTGGATGGCGTGTTCTTTGACACATTCGGAGAACACTATTCGGACATGAAGGTTTTCCACAAGGAGATGGTGCGCGTGCTGCGGACAGGTGGGATCTACTCGTTCTTCAATGGGCTATGTCCTCGGAACATCTTCTTTCACGGCGTTGCGTGTCAAGTCGTGCAGCTTGAAATGGATGCTCTGGGGTTAAGTTGCGATTTTCACCAAGTGCCGGTGGAGGAGACCACCCACGAGGAAAGCACGTGGGATGGAGTAAAACGCCGCTACTGGTGGAGCGACACATATTACTTGCCTGTTTGTATAAAACGTTGAATGTCTAACAGTAAATCATACTTTATCAATTTCTCGACTGCTTTTCATTAGAAAGAGACTTGGAAGAACGAGTTCACCACCGCACCATGGTAGCGGGGTTTACCGCTACTCACTATCATTCGCTTCCGCTTGATTGAGCTGCGAATTCGCAGTCCATTCACTAAGGGGGCGTCAAAATCTTCTTTGGCAAGAAATAAGATTTCACATCTTTGAAAGGGAAAGGGCAGTCAAACACAGGAACACACATACACAGGAACACCCTCCGCCTTTCCGGTGCTCAAATCCGACCCGGAGCATGTCACGCAAAAAAAAAAAAAAAGGTTTCCGAAGACGGGAAATAGCACCGATTCCCACCTCTTCGAGGTCACAGAACAGACGTTTTCGAGCAAAGAAACATATTCACTCGTGTGAATGTCTTGTCTATACCCATGCGAGATGATCAAATGCGCACAAGCAAGCTCGCACTAGTGAGGACAGCAAGAGCGACATGCACCTCCGACGGGGTTCTCATGGACCAGCCCTCAGTATAGTATAGCTCGGCGCGAAAGAGCACAAAGACGTGGCGCTGGAGAAAGGCGCAAAGCAAAGCAACGCAAAGCAAAAGCACACCCAATCTAAGAGTGTGCTGGAAGCTTCGCCAACCGACACAGGAGACTATTGAAATTTTAACAGCCGAGCTTTGATTTGAGCATCGAGCTTTGCAATCTGAGGTTCAAACACCTCTCTCGAAAAGTCAACGAAGAGCGTGGACCCGAGCTCCAAACCAAGCTTTCCGGTCCAAGCTCTACTGTTTAGCATCCCTGGTTCCATCACAATCGGAATCATTAAACTTGAGCCTTTTTTGTTGCACGCAAATGTGAACTCTTTTCTGCAATTGTCCTTCGCATCTCCGCTATTGACTTTGCTTGCGTATCGCTTCGTAATGAAAACGACTACAATGGCCGAGTTTTCTATGGCTGCACTAATTTCATCTGAAATATCTCCAGAAATACGCTGTTCATCAAACCAGGTCACGTACCCAAGATTTTGTAATGCTTTGTTGATGCCCGAAACTCGAGCATGATTGTCGCGACCAAGCGCATCTATGCCCCAGTCGTGTGTAAGGAAGACGTGGAAGAGATGCGGCTTGCCGTGCACGACGGTGCTAATAATCGCAGCCTCTTTCTTGAAGCTGATTTTTTTCTTGACGACACTGAGCTTGCGCTCGAGCTTGCTTGGCGCGGACGTATCGATCATTCGAGTGGATCCGGTGCTCAGATGCCCCTTCGCCTTCCTTGTGTTGTGGTCCACAGATGTCGATGACAATGCCCGTGGCCGATGCGGGATGCGTGTTTCTGCAGCAGCAATCGTTACTTGAGCGACGTTTTCTCTTAGATTGGCGAGGTTGATGGCTCTGGAGAGGTAGTTTTGCAGACTTAGGGGGTCCTTGAGTAGTATACGAACCTCTGAGGTCTGCTCGTCGACGTCTAGGTAAGCAAGTTTAACGAGCCCAGGAGTGTCCGAATCGAGGTCAAGTCCGACGATGTCGACCATCGCGATTGTATTTATGTACGTCCCGGCCAAGTACGTACGAGCGATAAAGATGTCGGACTCTGAGACAGCAACATGTACATAGAGCAAAACGTCCAACATCTCAATCGCAAGCAGCCCTAAGCACACTGCGCAAGCTGCCCCACCAGCTATAAATAACGCCATTACGATGGTCGAAATATCGACCGCGTAAACCCCCAAATAAATCAACACCGTGGCGCCAAACGAGCCCAAAAGCCACAACACCAACAGAATCATCAAGCACCCGCAGCTCCTCACCTTGACGTGCTCAAACTCCTGGCACACGTCGTACCCGTCAAACACCTCATTGTATCTTCCCACCAACGCCGCCTGCGGCACAGCCTCGCTCGACAGCACCGTCATACTATTCCGCTGCAGCGGGCCCAGGTGCGACAGCCTGTTCGCCTCATCGCCCTCCCCACCCTGAGGGTCCACTACTACGTTCACCGCCCCACCACCGCTCTGCGTCGGCGAAGGCGAAGGCGTCCGCGCCATGCTCTCCTTTTTCACCCTTCCTCCCACTGTTCTCTGTTCTCTGTTCTCTGCACTCTGCACTCTGTACCCAGTACTCTGCACTCCGTACCTCCCTCCGCTCCTCACCGAGCCGCCCGCGCGGACACTGGCGCTTCGAGCGAGGACGCTCCCCTAAGCTGCTCCCCCTTCCTTCTCCTTCCTTCTCCTTCTCCGCCAGGCGGTGGTGTACGCGCAGCGTTTGCGGTGGTGTATGTACAATGGCGTGGTTCTAGAATTAGTGCCAATTCACTGCAAAAATCACAGGTCAATTTATTGTGGCATTTTTTCTTCTTTCTGGTCACACATGGTCACATGGTCACATGGTCACACAGGGGCGTGTACGCTGTCTAGGGAATACGCTACACTCCGTAGCCGCGTGTGTGCAAGGGAAAGGAGAGGTAAGCTTAAACGCGGCTACGCGCTTCCGTAGTCTCACAATAAGTACGAAACCCTCGCCTGCTAGAGGGACAGCTAACAATACTGGTACGGTGCGCCCGACCGCTAGCGATGCCTATCTTTCGGCAATAACAAATGGGTTGCTATCTCTGGACCGTGGCATTAATAGTTGTCTGTAAGTGGAACTACATGCCCTCTCTGGGGCTACGGCTGCGGCTAGGAGTCGGTGGGATGGGTGTGCGAGTAGGTGTGCGCTAGGTTATAATGTAATGGCTGTTTCGAAAGTTGACGGAGGTCGTGCGAAGTTGCTGTCTTTTTGTACTTGTAGTTGTTCACTGTCAACATCTGTCAACCATCTCCAATTGAGATAATCGATTTCGATTTGAGATGAAGAAGGCGGAAAAAGTGCCACCGGGTTCGGTGAATTGCTTGTGATTCTAGCTCTCACTGTCAGTACTCGTAACCACAAAAGTTTGCCTGACAAGGAATACCCCGCATCTCACCAGAGAAACTTCTCGAGTGAGAGTGAGTGCAGTACGTACCCGTTCGTACAAGCGTCGGCGATCAGGTCTCTGTTCACGAGCAGCTCCTTGTTCGAAATATTAAAAAATTTTGAATCGAAAGAAAACGTTGCGAAACATTGCGAAACCAGCGAAAGAAACCTGTGGAAGCATCTTTTCCGTGGAAATTGATCATCGATGGCATTCGACCAACTTGAACGGCAAAGCGTGAGCGGTGAGTAGCGGTGAGTAGCAGTGAGCGCGTGGTCAATGGTTTCCCTCAGTCGATTCCTTGGAGGAGCGGATCATCGAGACGATCGAAACTTCTCACAGAGTTCAGAGTTGAATTAAAATGCGAAGGATTCGACCTGAGGACTTGCAGCAACCGGAGCGGGGCAAAAGGAGCAAGAGGAACAAGAGGAATAAGAGAAGCAAGGCGCCTCAAGACTACTCAGGGCGATGAGCTCTCGCTTGTTGGCTCTCAATCGAAATGGCAAGCGAAGCGGCAAGGACTCCGTCTCCCCTTCCACGAGCAATCGTTTCGCTCCGGTCTGAAGGTGGCGCGGGCTTTGATTCAACAGCCCACCCACCACCCACCATCTTGCCTGCATTCGGCAAATACAGTAGAAGAGATTTCGTGAGCAAGCCATCTCCAAGCCGTTGACAGATGGAGTGTGACACACATACGCACCACATTTGACACATCTGACACATCCGACTTGGCAGTCTTGGCAGAGGCCAATTGTAGGGCGGGTCGAACGATGCCAAACGAGACGATACGGGACGCCCGGTGAGACACGGCCGGTTCGTTTGAGCGACTGTATACATCCCCACGCTCTTTACTACTGTGAGGTCGTTCTCACTTGGGGACTTCTCTCCAAAGAGCCGAAATCCGAATGGCCTGGCCTCGTGACTTTCGCGCCGACTTGCGATGTGGCGACGAAAAGACACCGCTGTGTACGCCCGTCTGCGAGATCTATCTCTCAGCCCTGCCCCTATTTAAAAAGGCGGGTGTGAGGCACATCGGAATTGCGAGCGTTGCAGGTGCAGGCCGAAAGCCCACGCCCACGCCCACTCAGCAGGTCGCCTCCGGATTCGCGTTATTTCTTATTTGAAATAACAGCGCGGAACTCGGCAACGTGCAGCACTGGCATGCGCTGACCTGCTCGGAGCAAAAAGAAAGAAAGAAAGTCGATCTCGCGAGACCAGAAAGAAAAAGCGCGCCAAGCTTGTATCGCCGGCATCGCCACCCTGGTCAAGAGTCATCGCCCATTTCTGTCAACCGCTGCACTCCTCAAGTCTGATCCATAGTCAATCAATTGATCAATCAATCAGTCATTCAATGTATCATCTGAATTCTGACTGCGACCTCTGCACTCTGCATGTGCTCTGCATTCTCTTGTGTAAATTTTCAGAGTTGGAAATCGTATTTTTAAAACAGTAAAGCCGAAACGAACTTCATAAGCGTTATCGCATCCCATCACTCGGCAATGCACACGTTCGTCTCTTGATTGAGCAGTGCAGAGCAAACCAGAGCACAACAAAACACAGTGGCTGCCACGTCCCTGTGATTCGCCCGCCCGCTAAGACCACAGCTTTTCCTACCACTTGTCTGTCAGCCAAGCTATAGAACATAGACCATAGATCATAGCTCTAGCCAGCGAGCCTCGCATAGTCGCTGAAACCAAAAAGTATTTGTTCGGGTTTGCGAAAAGAGGGCAAACCATCGGTATCGAGATAGATAGACTGAGAGAGACAGAGAGCGGGCGCCACTGCTGCATGCTGTCAAGGTCAGTGGTTGTCAGATGTTGTCAGTATTTGTTAATAGTGTGAGGTGAGCGAAAAAGCAAAGGTGTTTCGCCATCTCTTCCAAAGAATAGTCTCGAGGGTCTCTCGCGCCTTAGGTTAGACAGCGAGTCGCAAGAATGCTAAAGAATGCTGACCTCCGATTTTCCAAGACCCCAAACATTTTCAATGAAAAAATGAAATAGAAAACAAGAAAAATGTTGAATAGCAAGTGGGAGCTATCAATCAATCAATAAAGGTTTTCTTTCTATCACTATACATGTCTAAAATTCCAAATTCTAATTTCCATTCCACTCGATCGACGAGATGTTTAGCGCCATGGGGTTCGTGTGTTCTGCGCGTCCGAAACGTCCGAAAGGCTTTTGGCAGTAAGCTCTACGGAAAAGGTCTGGAACTTTGCGAGACTTTTCTTCTGTGTAGTGGAGTGCACCAGTGCCGCGGTCTGAGGAAGAACAGTCTGCAGATGTCTGCAGAATACAAGACGTGAGCTGCACGGTAACACTGCGCGCGTTCCGTACTACCGAAACGAGATAGCTCACACTGAACGAACGCTGCACACCTGGCCGTCCGAAGTGGCAATTGTACGCAGCACCTACATCACCGGCGTAGCTAGCTAGCTGCAAGTGTGAGTGAAGAAGCAGTGTAAATTTGCAAAATTCAACTCGGATTCCACGGCCTATCTTCTTCACAGGGCTTTCGAACCGCTGTATTCAGTACTGACTGCGAACACTGGTCGCGCCACGATTCTCGCTCGCCCAATCGAAGACTAAGTGCAAAGCGATTTACTTTTTAATTGCAGCAAAGTTTCACGCGGTTGGGCCTGAACGCAGTCTGAGAAAGCTGCCACTCCCACCTTCCTTTCGAGCAATTGAGTGGCGTGGACTCGGAGAACACGGAGTGAACCGACTTTGTGAGATCCTTCCTTGGACTTGCCTGCAGGGCGTGGCCTTGTGACGAGCTGGCCTTTGGTCGCCAGGCTAGACAGACCCTGAGGAAACCATTGAATGACACACGAGCTCCGAGCTGGACCACAAGGGGAGAGATAGAACCAAGATAGCATTTCTGGCGGCAAGTACACATCTTGCTGCGGACAAAGTACAAAGTGGGACTGGGGAAGCTGTGCTTGGCGAGGTACAGCAGCGGTCGGCCTGTCACGGGCAGAGGCGGCTGGGCTAAGGAGCTGCATCAGGCGCACCTTACCTTCTTGTCTCTTGATTGAGAGAGAGCTGAGTTAATTTTTTATTCCGCACAGTGAAAACCCTCGAAGGAAAGAGGAGGGGAAATAGTGGCGTAGCCTGAGTACTCTGAGCGAGTGTCCGGGGGCGCGAGTCTTTGTGACGCCAGCTCTTACTTGAGGAGTTTGTTTTGTGAAGGTCAAATAAGCAAGTCACGCAACACCGCGACCACACTGCCCGCCAGAGCTTGGGCCGTCGACGCGAACAGGAGCGCTGCCAAGCTTTGCTGCTTCTCGTCATCTCGGTGCCGAACAGAGAAGGCTGCTGACCTAGAGAACCAGGGCGACCGAAAGACTCTTGGAGAAAGTGCTCTGCGCACTCCGTGGGCCATCTGCTCATCTCGTAGAACGCCTTTGCGAGGTGTGACTTGGGCTGTTGATGGATTGGCAAACTTTGAAAAAGACGCAGGAATTTATTTGGTTCAACACAAAACGTCGCACTCTTTCTTGAGCAGTTGTCTCGGTGAAGCTCAGGTGCAATCGCGTCTGCACAACTTTCGTGTCGTTCTGGTGTTGGAGTCTATTCGAGGAGAGCAACAACTCTGTCGGCGTCCTTTCAATTGGCGTTCAAATTGCAAGGTAAGTTTGCGAGAAAGAGGGGGATAGGTAAGGTTGTGGTGTGCCCGTTCATTGTCAGGTCAATTTGTAGGTCGGTCTCTCTGTTCTGGAATCTTTTGCGGCTTTGGTGAGCCAGGTTCACCGTATGCTAATTAGACGAGTGGGAAAAACCCATCCACGTTGGCGCGGCAACAAAATTAGTGAGTTCCGACTCAGTGTACATGCAGTGGGCCCACGGCACTGACAATGCGCAGTCGGGAGCTGTCATTGCGTGTACGCCGAGCGACTGGACACTGGAGGCACAATTTTCCAATTTCGTACAGGAAGCAAGTAACCTTGAATAATTCAATCGGAGTGCTATGGCGCTCCTCTGGCAGCAATACAGCGCGGAAAACTGAGTTCCCCTTGGAAGATTCAAAGTTTGCTTGATTTACGCAGAGTTCAAGGCAAGTCTTGACGATGGCGTACGTAATTCGGATTCATTGTGACTCGACAAAAAACTTGTTTTCTAAACACACAAGCATTAGTGCGTTTTGTACCGAGGTAGGCACGAAATCGCCACTCAAGTTTGTGAGAGAAAGCAGGCGGACTGTTGAACACGCTGTTCTGCTGCTGCTTGCGACAATGCATGCCAAAGATCCACTGCTAACATTCCTTTGCAGCCGACATATGGTTCCCGAGCTCACGGCAAGACGACAAAACACGATAATCGAGCAGAGTTTAAATTTTCTCGCATGCGCATCTTTCCTCTTTCCTCGGTTGAGATACCAGCTAGAGCAAGTGAGGACGCCCTCGCACACTTTCGCTTGTGAGAAAGAGGGTTGACCTATACCGGTACAGTGCTTATTCTGTGCATTCTCCACGTCGGCACGAGCTATCCGGGACGCCCACAATTTCCCCGAATCAAAATCGGACTTGCAGAGGGGGAAAAGGGGGAGAGAGGCGGAGGAGAAAGTCTCTCTCCAGCAAGGGTGCGCCGCACGTCTTCTCATGTCAAGGAACTCTGCAAAGAGGAGAAAGGTTGTTTCCCAATGGCGGACGGAAGCCGCCCTTCATGATTTATATATGATCGAGTGCCGTGGAGACTTGCAATTGCCCGAGGCTCTGTCTAGTAGACTCGGAGAGAGCGAACGACCCAGTGCACGATAGGGTGGCTAGCATGCGGATAGTGAAGTGTGAGAGGACATATTTTCTCTTCGCCATCGATGGATACTCCTCTCGCAGGATGTTCATCACGACCGCCAGTGTGCCCAGCCCGACTGTCTTCCGTCGCTGTCGCCTCACTATTGATCGGCACAATCGGGCACTGCGCCTGAGAGGATCAGAATCAGCCGTTGGCTTTCCGACTGTCGCGGTCGCGACACGGATGGAACCAAGGCTCTGAAAGTAGGAGACCGACAGCATAGCTAAGTTGGTGGGCCTATTGAATCTTGTTGTCAGTACTGCAACAAAACGAAAGAGAGAAAGGAATCAAGGAAGAAGGGATGTCACAATCTATCAGAAGTGCTCGATGCACTCTGAAGATCAGTTTGGTGACGCTGCAAGCCAACAAACAATTGGAGGTTAGGTAAATTTCAGCTGCATACTTTGCTATGTAAAGGAAGGAAGAAAGGAAGAAGGGAAGAAAGGAAGGAATCTATCTGTTCACAGTGGATGTTGTGAATGAGAATCCAATCGCTCCTTGCTTTTGCTTGCTTCGCTGTTCGCGGTGTGACTGTCTTTCAATCCATGAACGAGTTCCAAATATAGGACGGGAAGGAACGAAAATGTGAGTCTGTGAAGATAGATCGGGATCAGCATTCGCAGCGATCACCGATGAGGAGAAGAAGATCATGGACAAAACTCTTGAAGCACTAGTTTTCAATTGGCGTAAGTGGCCGTCCACTGCTTTTCAACAACGCCGCGATGCACAGCCCATTGTGCATCGCCCATCTCATTCTCTGCTTTCATCCACCTCTTTCGCTGTGCCACGTTGAGCCGCCGCCGGTCGACCACCTCTTTCCTTCTCATCGACTCGGCAGATCTTCCATTACCACGAAGCTCCTCTCCTCCGCACACTTCGTGCTCAAGACTTGGTGTCTGTCCTCCGCCGAGTCCGGTAGCTCCTCAGCAACGGACTCGATCGCGCTTACAAGTGCCCCTCCAGGGTCGCCGAGCCCTCAGACTTCCATCTGTTCCGGTAGATGCAAAAGTAGGAATCGGAACCTGGAGGGGAAGCGGTCTCTATCTCTGATGATGTGACGACATTTGTGAGAACTGGTGAAGACAGAAGAGAATTCGGACCGGTACTAGTACTATTATTCGTATTACTCGCACGCCAGTAGCGTACTGTACTGTACCCGAGTAATTGGTATCCTATCTAGCTAGCTAGCTAGATGGTACTGAGGAGTCGTTCTCTCACTCGCGAGAATTGGAGTGAGTGAGTCGCCTGTAAGTTTCTTTCTTATTTTCTGACACTGTGAATTTTAAGAAAGGCGAGAGAAAGAAAGTGAGAGAGCGAGAGGAAGAGGGCAATTAATACTGATGCAAATGACTATCAGATAGCTATCCCTAAAGGTTACACTTTGGTAGTTGTAAGTGTTGGCTAGAACTTGGCGGATCAAGAACGCAGAAGCGACGACTGGGCTGACTGAGTCAGGACTAGGCTAGGCCAATTTTTTTTTGACAGAGTTGAAAGTTGGTCCAAGGCCTTCCCTCCTTCCACTGCTCACACTGCTCTGCTGGAATGATTTCCGACGCAGTGCAGCAGCTGTTATGCTGTTATGAGATTCCTTAACTATCACTCATTGGACTCTGTGTAAACGGCAGTTGGGGAGAAAGATAATCAGAGTGTGGTGCCACCCTCTCTCTCAAGTCAGTCAGCCTCTCCCGTCCAACACCGCTTTGCGACTGAAGGCGGAAGTTCTCATGATTTCATTCGCCACCATCTCACTCAGGTTGGCTGGCCAAAAGGATGGCAAGCATCCCCTGTCGTGAAGCAGGGATCGGCGATTAGGCCGAAAATCTCGTCCAGCGCTGCTCTTCCGACGATGAAATTTGTTCTCTTGGTGCGTTAGCTTTTTGGCACACTGCTTGCTACCCTTCCGCCGAGTGCCGAGTCCCCAGTCAGTAGTCTCTGATGAATCGTGAAAAGCGATTGACAGTGATCAACAGTGATCGACAGCGAGCGTTCTCAAAAGCGTTTGGAGATTTGGATCCTATTCTCATTGTCTTGGATCAAATCAGCGGAGGAGATGGTTGGATCAATCAGCACGTCTTCCCGTCGAGGTCANTGCTGTTATGAGATTCCTTAACTATCACTCATTGGACTCTGTGTAAACGGCAGTTGGGGAGAAAGATAATCAGAGTGTGGTGCCACCCTCTCTCTCAGGTCAGTCAGCCTCTCCCGTCCAACACCGCTTTGCGACTGAAGGCGGAAGTTCTCATGATTTCATTCGCCACCATCTCACTCAGGTTGGCTGGCCAAAAGGATGGCAAGCATCCCCTGTCGTGAAGCAGGGATCGGCGATTAGGCCGAAAATCTCGTCCAGCGCTGCTCTTCCGACGATGAAATTTGTTCTCTTGGTGCGTTAGCTTCTTGGCACACTGCTTGCTACCCTTCCGCCGAGTCCCGAGTCCCCAGTCAGTAGTCTCTGATGAATCGTGAAAAGCGATTGACAGTGATCAACAGTGATCGACAGCGAGCGTTCTCAAAAGCGTTTGGAGATTTGGATCCTATTCTCATTGTCTTGGATCAAATCAGCGGAGGAGATGGTTGGATCAATCAGCACGTCTTCCCGTCGAGGTCAGTCATTCTGTGTGTCCAGCGCTACGAATATCTGAAGGCTCCCGCCTCGTTCGTTCGTCTCAGATCGATCGACCCGCTCTTCTCCTTTTATGAAAAGTCTGGCAAGCTGCCATAGCCACCACACACACATCTTCGATGTGCACAAAGTCTCAGCGACAGTCTCCAATCGTCCCGCCTCCGCTCTGCTGGCGATCTATTCTGGACGAAGGTGGTCTTGGTGGCTTGCGGGAGTGCAAAGGAGGCGACAAAGAGCGCCGTCGGCTGTGAGTTGAAAGAAGAGATGGGGTCAGAGGGTCGGGTTGTTTTGTTTTTGTCGAGTATTTCACATTTTGCCGCGCGCTGGCTTCATGCTTTTGTTGCATCTCTTCTTGGCCGGCGGCGCCATGCGTTGGTGCCGTCCCTTCGGCCGTGCGCCTCGCGGAGGTAAAATTTCTAAGAATCACTTCGCATCACGGCTTGCGCGCATGAGCCGTTGAACACGCTGAGGCACTAAAGGCATCTTCATTCCATCGCGAGCGCCTCGATCTCTGCGATCTCTGCGAACGCTACGCAGCACAGCAGCGCAGTAGCCAAGGCGGCTGCTCCGCTTTTATCGGGATGCATTTCCCGAATTCTGAACTTGCTCCGTCTGCAACGCGACTATCCATCCATCCCCCATCATGATTGGCTCCATCAGATCCGTGCACGCCCGCCTGCCAGGCAACCGGCAAGATGCGGCGACGGATGGATAGATTGAGATGCATAGAGATGGATAGACTCATAGACGGAAGGGTCAGGGAACACGCCACTTGGCATGGCGCCAAGTCTATATCTTCTCCGTTATTGGGTTGCCAGAGGATTAGATTAATGATTTCATTCCCAAGTTGAGAGGTGACACCAGGAGAAAGAAGAGAGGACGGCACATTACACCCGTCCGCTAGCGCTTGCCTTCTGGGAAATCTTCCTGACTCCCGGGACACCGACGACAGCCGGAAGCGAGCCACGATGCCAGGCGCTACCCCTCAGCTATCCCATTCCATAATGAACGGGCGCTCACTGCCTCCCTAGTCATCTGGGTAGCCAGACAGGTAGACGTTGGTCTAGCGTTCGGAAATTGGGGATTCAGGAGTTGGAAGAAGAATGGAGACGTAAAGGTACTGTTTTGCGTATCACGAAATTGACAAAGTCGGCATAGGCAAAGCCAGCAGCGCCGAATGAAATTACGTGTGAGTCAGGAATCCTCTCTTCCTCTCTTCCTTTGCGTATTACTACTCAGTAGTTTTGCTTGCCTGCCTGACTGCCTACTGCCTGCCATCCCTTGCGTTCGGTAGCTCGCTAAACTCCCAGAGACTCGCGGAGAGGCGCACTTGGCACAATATCTTACGGTACTAATTCACCCAAGTTGCAACGACTGCGGCACTCGCACGCGCGCGTGTCGTCCTTCGTCGTGAGGTCTCCAACCGCCAGGCATCCCGTTCCGCCGCAACGCCCGGGCTTAAAGGATTTTGCTGTTTTTGGGAAATGGTTTGACGTTGGCCATTTTTACGCGGCCACCGACTGGAGACTAGCGCCATGCCTGCGTGCCTTAAGCCGGATGGTCGGCGCACCCTGCTCGTAGCGCCGTCTAAGCTCCGCGCAGCACCCTCGAGGGCTAGCCATAAGGTCTCTCGGGAGGGAGCGGCGGTAGAGCGCGGCGTAGGTGGGAAGCAGGTGCTAGCGCGGGAGGGACGGCAGAAACAGTGCAAAAGTGTGCAAAAGTGTGCGGAGGGAAGTTGGAAGTGTGAAATCACTGGTACTTATTCACATCTTATCTCTCTCTCTCTCTCTCTTGCTCTCTCCGCAGTAGAGTTGGAGTGTCCATGCGGCTGCGAAGGGTGGAAGGTTTGCGAATTTCAATAAAAAAAGAGGTCCGGAAACCCTGGAATCCGTTCGTCAGCTGCTTGTTGTCCTCTCCGATCTCTCCGATCTGAAATTCTGGCCAAGAGACGCTTCCCTTTTCGTCTCACTCACTCACTCACTCACTCACTCACTCACTCTTTCCCGACGAGACAGTCGACGTGGAGAGGAGATGTGTGTAGCAGCGCAGGTCTTTGTGAGAGTCCCGATTTCAACTGTAACATCGGAATGGATGAGGCGAAGATGCACGAGATGAGAAGATGGGATGCAAAGTGCAAAATGCAAAATGCAAAATGCAAAAGGACCGTCGTCTTTTTCTCTTTTCACTCGGCCATGGACCACACCAAACCAGGCACACGCCTGGTTTTTCTCCCCCTCTGGCTCCCTTCCTCCTGGCGCAGTTGTTGTTCTCGCCCCATCGCCCATCGTTGGTCCGCCTGTGAGTCTAAGGCCGTCCCGTCTCCTGCTTGCTACGCAGTGTCTGCACCCGCAGCACGGAGAGCTGAGCTATCTACGCTTCTAGCTCGCAGGAGGGAAGGAAAGAACGAAAGAGGGAAAAGAAAGCTTCCTCCTCATCGGCCGACTTGGGGAATGACCTGCAGAGAAAGAGAGAGGTCTTTCGTGCCGCGCTTCGCTCTCCTGTCGTGGAATTCCTTGTTTAGAGGTGGTCGAGGCACGCGTCAGAGCGAGATGGCTGTGTGCTAGAGCGGCGCTGTGAGAGGCGAGGCTGGGATGCTCATTCGTCCTTTTAGACTCCATCTTTCCCTCTCTTCCCCGAGCTTGTGACACAACGAAGCATATGCATCCCTCCAGTGAGCTAAGCAAAACAGCAACATCGCGGTGAGACAACATTCCAAACAAGGTAAAGAAGCCCATTCCGTTAGACCGGATAAGCTTTAGCTGCGGAGTCGGAGAGGAAGAGAAAAATGAAAGAGAAGAGAGGGAGAGGGAGGTGCAGGTATGCGGGTATCACGGGTACGGTACTTGCTGTAATTCGTTCAGTTCGTTCCGCGAGGCTCCGTTCGTCTAGGAGCTTTCCTTTCGTTCGTTCTCTGATATGGGCTCGCTGTCAGCGTACTACCAACTCCGCATTTAGCGGTGCAGGAGGCAGGTCTGTTTAGCAGAGTCGTAGCCAGCCGCATTTTCGTACATGCGCGTCAGCGCTCGCCTCTCTCCCTAACTCTCTCTCTCTCTCTGCCTCTCTCGCGGTGCCACAATCTGTGCAAGTTGGCTTTTCTGCGAGTCAGAAACACTCAATCCGCCACATCCCCTCCCCCGTCTATACGGCCCAGGCAAGTTGCAATGCGTGTTGTGTGGAGTGGAGTGGCGTGGATGCAGAGCTTTTGCGATCTCGCCCAATGCCATCAACTGCGCCAAAGCGAAGGGAGGGAGAAAGGAAGGAAGGAAGGAAGGAGGGAGCGAGGGAGTGAGAAGAGCGAAAAGGGTCCCACGACCGGCCACGTCTTGACAGTGCGAGATGCTGATCCCATCAAATAACCACATGAGTGACAAGAGTGGGACTCCCATGGCCACATCTTCAACTACATCTACATCTCTAAGAAGAGAGTTGGTGAGAGGAGAGAGAGAGAGGAAGAGCGTCTTGGAAAAACATTTGATGTCGCTGCTGTTGCCTTTTTGCTGTTGCTTTTCTTGTTGATGATGATTTTCCTCTCATATCCTATCCTCTCATGCTCCCTCTCGCTCACTCACTTCATACTGATAGGGCGACAACCATGTCGTAGGTCTCATGGCAGTAGTGTCAGTGAGTAGCAGTAGACAAGAACAACTCGTGAGTCTGGATACGCGAGTATGTTGTTGCTCTACGCGAGCGCAATGCGAAAGGGTTTATGGAGAGAGCAGAATCAGTATCAGGAAATTCTGAATTCTGAATTCTGAATTCAGGATTTACTGTCAGGAAAGTATTAGTTGTTCTGAAATTCTGAGCTCTGAACACTGTCTGTCTCCTGACATGAAATGAGAGAGACCGACCAGTGAATGCACTAATAAGCTTATAGCGACTAACGATGAGCGGGGAACAGGAGGGACGCTGGCTAGGAAGGAAGGATAACAAATTGGAAGAATGGCAGGAGTGAAGTGACTAACCAAAACTGTTTGTACTTTGTCCTAATGTCCGATTCTTTCGTTTCATGACATGTGACATTTGTTGCTCGGCTTTCTTTTTTGTTTTCTGTTTGTTGTTTATGCTTCTCTTTCCGGTGGCGGATGGTTGGCGATGGCTGTGTGTTTTCGTTTTTTAATTTGTTTTCTCGCCTGCGAATAACGGGAATCGCAAATCGGAATGCAAATTGGAATTCAATGCTACTCGGGATTCGTTCAAAGTCCGCTGCGCCTTTTTGAAAGAACTCCTTCTTGCTTTCTTTGCGCCGCGGTTAGTGAACGAGCTAGGCATAGGAAAGTCGTCCATCGACAGGCTGCAGCAAGAACAGTTATAGAGCAATTGGAGAATTGCACTTGGGTCCAACGTTGTTGTCAGTCTTGTAGTTGTAGTTGTAGCTGTTGTTGTTGTTGTTGTTGTTGCTGTATCTTCTCGACTGCGGGCCAGATTCTCTGCTTCGATTGCACTGCGCATTACTTCAAGAGCTGTTGCCCTCCCAAGATTACCTTTCGCGCGAGACCAAGCAACTGCCGTCGGGCCAGAGCATTTACACCAATTTGCACGGAATTACTATCTACTGGGGCCTGCGAGAGAGGAAGAAGCAAGAGGAAGAAGAAAAAAAGGAAAAGGGACAGCAAGATTCGTCGTCTCCGCGCGTGCACGTTCCACTTGGCACTTGGCAGTAGGACGAGGAGGAGGTAGGCTAACCATTTGTTGTAGTAGGTTGTCGAGTGGGAGAGGGAGAGAGCGAGGGTAACGAGAGAGAGAAATGCGCTTTTGCAAGAGCATTTACTTCTTCATCTACAGCGCTAGTTGCGAGTTTGCTTCCGGGTTTACCTGTGTACTCGAGTATGCATGGGCGACTCTCTCTTTCGCTGTTGCTGTTGCTCTCTGGTTCTCTCTTCTCTTCCGTCTGTCTTGTCTTTGTGAGCTGATCTAAGCTGATCTGACGTTGAGTGAATTTTGTATACTCGTGGTTGAAATTGCAATTGAAATCGCAGCGACAGGTTTTCCTGAACTGCTGGACTGGAGAGACCCACCGCATATCTGCGTCCCATCGCGCTTGGCTCTCCGAGCCCGCGAGCACTCGCGTAAGTCAACAAGAAATGAAAGAGTGGGAGATAGTTGGCTGGATTCGTGGTCTCGACTGTTGCAGTTCGGTTCCGAGCCCCCCCCTCTCTCTCTCTCTCTCTCTTCTTCTTCTTTGGCGTTCACTTTTTGACTTCTTCTGCTCTACACTTCGGATTAGGACCTGGTCCATCGCGACGCGGCGCCAAGCAACGTTCTATTCTATCCACACCCCATTGCACTCCGCTGTCGATCTTTGCGTTAGCTAGAAGACAGGAGAGCGAATAGACCTGGATGCCGATGACGTTGACGTTGATAGAAAGCGAATTGACTGGGAATGAATGATGCACGTGAATTGAATGGGCGTGTGTGCCAACCAGAGCAAGAGCCAGAGGAGAAGAAGAGAAAGATCAATTGAGATCTTGCGTGTGATGAGACACTGAGAGGAGAGGTGGAAGCGTGGGTGGGTGGGAAGAAAAGGCGCTGGTCTCTCTCGGCCAAAAGTCGAAAGTGGGAGACTATGTACGACTGTGAGCAGCACCAGGCGTCCGATGGACGAAATGAACCGTCGTGCCGTCAATGACCTCTCAGACTGCGGCTCAGCTACACTTCTCGATGCAAGAGAGAAAGAGAGGCGCGGTAATGTTCGCGTGCATGAAATCTTGCATATGGAACGCTGCGCTAGTGTAGAGCTCTCTTAGACGCATTAGTCCCTGGTTTTGTGTTTGTGTGAGGAGGCAGAGATTCCGAGTGCGTGTGTGCCTGGTTGGATGGAGCCTCAGTGAGCATGCTGCTGGGCTTCTCCACATTTGGGATATGGGACTTGAAAGACAACAACACTAACATGAATCAACGTCACTGCACCGTTGGACGGCTCACAGTCCTGACAATCGATAGAAAATTTCTCCTCTGTGCTTCGCAGAGTTGCAAGGAGAGGTGCCCGATCCCTGCACTCAGACAGTCGAGCCTCAACTGAGAGGAAAAGTGGGACCGTTCTTTTGCTTTCCGGAAAGACTGCTTGCTTCACTGTACACGACTGTCGAGTGACCCAGCCTTCTCCCAGGTCCAGAAATACTCTCGCCAAAAAGTGAAAAGAGGTGCGTTGTTTGTTAGTACTTGTTCCACCCTTTTGCCGGGGTAAGTGATGGTTCGACTTGGAGGCAAACTGAACAACCGTGATTTCAACTACATTTCCTCCTTTCAGCCAGGTGTCACGAGTGGCTGTCAATCTAGTCTTCCGGTCCCACGAAAGCAAACGAGTAGACGTTGTTGAGGGCCGACCTTCTGTCTGCACTGGCCCACTCCTTCTATATTATTTTGGGGGTGAAAGGTTCAGCAGCTAGGCAACGTATACTCTTGCGCAAATAGAGGCTTGGCAGATTTTGTTTGGCAACGGGCTGCCTGCTGTATGTGCATGTAAGGTTGCTCCTGCCAACTTCGTCATCGTTCTGAACAGTGCGAGATTACAACAACCAATCTGAGTGTTTGCGTACGTTTCCCCTCTCAGGACCCGCTACGTAGAGCCAGCAGCTCGTGCCACGCAAGTTGTGAGGTCGTTTGTTTGCTCCTTAAAGAGTAAATAGAGATCCACATTGATCTAGTGCAACATTGAACCGCGAGGGAAAAGGAGTGTTGCTCCCCCCCCTCACTCACCCGCCCACCCACGACACGGCCTCGCCTTCCCTGAACCACCCTTCGCAGGCTAGCTCTAATTCAGCCTGTATTCTCTGAGCGTATCGAAGCGAAGGCACATCGCTGCAGTGCCTGCTGTGGTTGATTGTGAACCTTCACTTACGCTGTTCATATATTCGCCGCTTGAAATCGAATCTAAAGAGCCTGAGTGTCCCGGGCGCAACGGTTCCGAATTTTGTGCTCGACTTCCGGGATAGGAAAGGGGCTTTCGGTCGCGATTTGTGCTCCAAGACAAGGTGCCGAAGTGCTGCGAGCAACACAACAAACTTGGAGGGTTTTGCAAAGCTCAATCACTGCGTTCATTTCTTCCGCGGGAGCGTCTCTTTCGTGGTGAACATTTGCCTTCTTAAGTTCGAGCGGGAACTCACCATCCCTTCCCATTGGGAGCTTCGAGAAGCTCTCGGAATTGCTTTACCATTGCTTTGGCTATGTTAGTTTCGACCCCGCTTCATTTCCCGGAGTTCTCAACACATCAAAGAGGTGTTGCATCCGCTCTGTGGCTTCCCCCAGATCTGGCAACCAGAAGAGCCAACATGAAGCGCCAGCGGGAGGAGAGCGCTGCTCCCTATGCGGAGCCTTCCGCATCTCCAGCCACGCCTGAATACCACTCCTCGGGTTCTTCAGTAGCTCAGAATCTCTCCGCTTGGTCACAAAGGGCAGAGCAGCGAGATATTCAAACTTCGGGCACCATGATGCGTCCTCACCCTCCTAAATTTAGCAAAGAGGAAATACGTCGCTCTTCGGCGAAAGACGATTACAGTGATGGGAGTGGTAGCGAGGGCAACGAAAACGTGCGGGACAACCAGCTAGGTGACGAAGGCTGCGGAAAGGCCACGCGTAGACGGCCATGGTCCGAAGAGGAGGACGAACTGCTACGGAAAGCGGTGCAGGTGTACAATGGAACACAGTGGAAAAAAATTGCAGAAATGGTACCCGGAAGGTCCAACGTACAGTGCCTCCAAAGATGGCGCAAATCTCTGCACCCGTCTGTTGTCAAGGGGCGATGGACCCTGCAAGAGGATCAGCTTCTTCTTGAGGTCGTAGCTCGGAATCCAAGCTTTAGGAATTGGGGCTTTGCTTCCAAAATTATTCCAGGTAGAACAGCGAAGCAGTGCCGCGAGCGCTACACAAATCATCTGGACCCTTCCATTAAGAAGGGCGGCTGGACGGACGAGGAGGACAGATTTATCTTGGAGTCTTTCTCGAGACTTGGCAATCGTTGGGCAGAAATTGCGGGCTATCTTCCAGGAAGGACTGAGAACTCCATCAAAGTCCGACATCGGTTTTTGCAAAAACCTAGGGCCGCACTCAAGCCGCCCAGCAGTTCCTCTGACGCCAAAGCAGAGCCGCTAATGCCCCTGACGACCCCAACATACGCAGAATCGAATGTGCATTTCGCAAGTGGCGCATCATCCCCAAGCACTCCAGCTGAGTTGCATGTGCACCCACACCCTTTGCATGATCATTACCGTGGCCAATCTGAGTCAACTTATTTGCATCATCATCAACATACTTGGCTCGGTGCCAGTTTACGCCGTGCGGTGTCTGCAGAGACGGGGGCTCAACCTTTTTCTGTACAGCAGGCACCAGTGTCGCATGCAAACTACCAATCGAGATTTCCCAATTACTCGAGCGCCATGCCAGCATACCGCTCTTTGCAGTCCCCGCGACGATCCTTGGGTCAGCCGCGGGGCGACGCGCCTTTGTCGGCTCTGTCGCCGGAAATGACCCTGCCACCACCACCACCGGCAGCGTCTCGCCAAATTGAGGAGATGCCTTCTTCATCCAGTCATGAATACGATTTCATAAGGGGAGAAGAGCGCTCTGCAGATCACCATAGCCATCGAGCAGAGCTTGAGGGAGAAATTCCGGAGCCATCAAAGTCTTTTTTGGCCGGACACCCTCGCGGCGCTGCTCACATTGGCGCATATCCTCCTGCTCAGGACTATGCATACTCGCAATACTATGCCACGCAAACAATGACACCGCCTCATGCTCCGCCATCTACAGCAAGCTTGGAGCCTTCGCAATACGGAGACTTTCAGGAGACTCCGTACATCCCGGAAGTCCATGGCAGCGCCGCAGAGGCGGGAACTGACGGCTCCAAGAATTATGCAGGGCCAAAGGACGACAACATCTTTGACTTTTAGTTAGTGCTACGTCCTGCGCAGCCCGAGTTGCCGTAACAACACTGATGAATACTTCCTGCACTTTTAATGACAATGATCCCGACGGGACAGTTTCAGAGGGATTGAAGATCTGCGATGGTCGCGCGCGATCCGCCGCCCATGCATCGCAATCATCGCTCGCCACTCCTTTTAAGCTTCAAGTACTCTGCTTGGGCGCGTTTTAGAGAACAAACATTTTCAATAATTATGAATTCTTTTTTGTTCCCGTCCTTCTCTAGAGATGGCTCCCCGCATCATCCTTACTCATTGCTTTTGCGGTGAATTGACGCCTTCGCTGCTTGGATCGAGGGTGAACAAAATAAAAATAAAAGTGTTTGGCTGCTTGGAGCGTAAACTAAAAGGCTTCAATGTCAACGTCAGGCTTTTTCATGGCGCTCTACCTCGCTGTATCCAAATTCCAAAAACGATGGCTTCCATCGTTCATATATATAAGCGCGCGTTTCTTCGTCCATTGGCTTGAAATCATTCTTTGCATAGCTCGTAAGCTCGGAGAGATAGCTCTCGATCTTGAGTTTTGCGCTTGGCCACGTCTCCCACCCAAAATGTTTGTAAATTCGCTCCATCGTTGGCACCGTCTGATTGGACAGATCGGCATAAGAAATTTCGATCAATTGCTCCTTTGGAATGAGCTTTCGAGCTTCAATGTAGTCATTGAACAGAACCTCATACTGCTTCAAAATAAACTCTGTAATCTGAGCATCCGTGGGCTTCGAGAGGTAGAAATACCAGTAGGTCGTGTCGGCCATATGTGCTGCGCTCTTCCACACCACGTAAGGGTCGCGATGGATGTAAATGAATTGGGCATTCGGATACATTTCATAAAACAATTTGGCTCTGGAGCAATGGCAAGGGGATTTGATCACTAGACGCCTTCGTTTCGGTTGCTCGCCGCTCCGCCGGGACCTCAAGATGTCGTAACAGAAGGTCACCATCTTCATAAAACGAATGAATGCATCCTTCCACCTCTGCTTTTCTGATTCAGAAGCGTCTTCGAAGGAGAAATACTTCCGAAAGTCTCGCTCGCGATTCATAAGTACAGTGGCCATGTATGGGGATAGCCCCCCGCTCATGTGCGTAACTGCGAGCTCGTCTTCCTGGGGAACTTTGCATCCCAGTTTCACATTGTCCATCGGTCTACTCTTTGGAAGCATGAATTCGATCGCGCTCTGCTGCGAGTCGAGCAGTAGCATTGCATGCGGAAAGCCGCACTGAAATGTGCTGGGGTATATGAAAGCGCTCGAGTCGAGCGAGAGGAGATTGTGTAGATGGGTGGTACCTGTCCGCGGGTGACCCAGGATGAACACTGGTCGTTCGTTGATCTCGGTTTTCTCCACGTCCTCCCCGTATAGCCACCACTGGATGAGCCCCAGCGCGCTGCACAAGAGCGACATCAGTGTCAGGTAGATGATTCGCACAAAGTATATGCCCCAATCAATATGTCTCCAATGCTTGTACAGGATCTCCAGCCACGACCCGAACGACATGCCTTGCATAAAATTGACATCCACATTGAACTGGCGCTTGAAGTGGAACTTACGAATGGTCTTTGGCGCATCTCCGTCGCTGCTCTCGCAACCTCGTCCGCCCAAGAGCCACAGCAACCCCCACCCGCCAGCGCAAGCCGCCAGCGTCAGTTTGACTGGGCACGCTGCCACGGCAGCCGCCAGCGCCGGGAGGAACGCTATTGCCACTGCGGCCAAATCCTCTGTCCCAGTCTCTGCCATCTTTCGCGCATCAGGTTGGCGACCGCCGCGCTTTCCATCTCTCCTTCGACAGTGAGTTGACAATCACAATCTTGATCAAAACATATCAATCAAAACACTCGTGAGCAACTCGAGTTCGTTGTTCGCTTCTGTAGCGAGCAACTACAACTAAGCAAGCTCACGGGGGTAGTTGAGTCCGGTCATCTTTGCATGCGCAAACGTGGCTGGCCACTCGTACTGTCGATGTTATTGTGTTATTGCCACTGGTAACAACGATCAGTGAGGGAATATGTCGAGTGCGGGACGATGGAATCGATTGAAACATGATGGGATGAATGGAATGTAAGACTTTAATGACGATGTCGCTCCTCTGAATTCTGACAGTGAATGCAGAGCGCGACTGACTGCGAGTCAATGCAGGACCGATCTCGTTGCAAAAGCTCGTATCATGATTTTGACTCGGAGGCTTTGGCAAGGGCCAAGGTAGCTTTGCTTTTGTGCTGGCTTTCCTCCGCATTCTATCTAATACATGGCACGCTCGCATTGACTTCGACTCGAAAGAAACCCACGAAAGCCTCGGAAATATTGGAGGCTCGGCTGTCCGATTTTTCGGCAAAAAGTCTACTCGAGCTTGCCAATCCAGGTGGCGTACAGATGTGAAAAAAGTAGCGTATGAAACTTTGAAAGCGAAAGACATAAACGGCAACAAATGAATGATAGATAGCTCAGGTAGTTTTTAAAGCGCTAGTTGAAGGACCCCTCCTCGTACTCTTCATCCCTTGGGGAGGTGAGAGAGATGTTCTCGAAATTAGAATCTAATGTGCCATCTTGTACAGTTTGAGGGGGCGAGTGAATTGCGGGCATTGCGGACGAATCATCCGGGTAATATCCTTGATCGTAGTTTTGGCCATAGCCTTGGTCGTAACCGTGGTGGGCGTTTTGGTCAACGCCTTGTTGAGAGCTTTGGTCGAAGACTTGTTGGGAACTTTGGTCGAAGCTTTGCTGGGGGCTTTGGTCAAAGCTTTGTTGAGAGCTTTGATCATAAGACTGGTCGTACCCTTGATGGAAGTTTTGAGAATACTCTGAGGTGGAGTGCTCACCGGAGCCATATGCTTGATTGTTGTAGCCCACTTCACTCTGCTGGTTATAGCTCTGGCCCTCGAACTCCTGGCCGGGTGCTGGGTCTGCTGGGTCTGCTGAGTCTACTGGTTGTTGCGCCTGATTACCATCCTGGTAGCTGCCATGGTCGCCTCCTTCCGAATACGAGTAGGTCTCTTCGCCAGAGTTTAACTGTTGCGAGCTGGGCAGACTTTTCTCGGCAACCTGATTCTCGCCTTGAATGACTTCCTGATTACTTGGCGGAAGCGGTTGGCTCGGACTGAGAGACGGTGAGAATTGATTGGAAGGCGGTGGAGAAGCAGAGTTCATGCTTGGCTCCGCAGACCCCCCTACGGTATTCGCGCTTGGCTGTTGGTGAGAAGGCGAAGCTGGAGCAAGCATTGTTCGTGCAGGCGAAGTTGAGGATGCTGTTGCCGCAGCCGGAGAAGGTGTTTGCGCTGAGCGAGGGAGCGGGCTACCGAAACGCGCAGGTGAGCTGGTTGCAGAGGCTTGCCCGCTAGAGTTGGGCTGCATGCCGCCGAGCACTACTCCACCGCCTTGTGACACTGGGTTGAATCTCTGTGGCTGAAAACTGGTTGCAGGGTTAAAAGGAGTTGCTGGACCAGACTGCTGCTGCTGCTGCTGTGGATGTTGTTGTTGTTGCTGCTGATTGAAACCATGCTGTTGCGGTTGGGCAGGCGAAAAAGCGCTTGGCCCACCGCCAAAAGTCTGCGCTGGAGGCATGCCCATATTGCTTTGAGAGGAGTTGTTATATTGCACCGGAACTCCTCCCGAATTATTTGCGGCATCGTAGGTCACATATCTTCCCCTTGAGAACGGGGAAGCCTTTGCGAGGTTGGGGTTGTACGTTGGCGGGCCTTCATATCCCCCGGAAGAGTTGCTCTGCGCACTGGACGGCCTGTAGCTCGATTTGTTTCCATATTTGGCGGCAAGCTCCGGGTTACCAACGGTGGTTACGAACCCATCTGGTTCTATCGTACGAGTCGGGCGCTGTCTCACCGGCATAGCGCCGCCGGGTGCGCCAGGAGGCGGCAATCCTGTCGGCGGTCCGCTAGGCCCTCCCATTCCCATCCCTCCACTCGGAGCAGGGGCTTGCTGCTGCTGCTGCTGCTGGTGATGATGATGTTGCTGTGAAGGAGGAGGCATAGAACCGCCGCTGCCTCCGCCACTGCTCACATTGATTCCGGGCGTTGGCGGGTACATGGACGTGCCTCCAAAGGATGCACCATATCCCTGCTGTCCTCCGCCCGGTGCTGGTTCGCCCATTTTGGGCGGAGGCGGCAGATTCGCAAGCCGTGCTCGCTCCACGGACATATCCACGGTCGCACCGAGTATCTTTGGCGCAGTCCCCGTGCGCTGCTCCTCGCTGAACATGATCGGCATCAAATACTGCTTCACGCCGAATCCCTGCGCGGCGTCGTAGGCCGTGTGGCCGTTGTCATTCTTCTCCAGCACATTCACGCCCATGTCCACGAACATCTTGACCAGCTCCAAATGGCCCCCGGCGGCCGCGAGATGCAAGCACGTATTATTCCTCATGCCTCGAGCGTGGAGGTCGGCGCCGTTCTGCAGCAGGAAGCCCACCAACTCGGATCGTCCATTGAACGCCGCCACATGCAGCGGGCAGTTTCCCTTGTCATTTCGGCGGTTCGCGTCGTACCCGAGACGGTTCATCCACTCCTGCACGGCGCTCACTTGGCCGCTCGCTACGGCGCTCCAGAACTTGTCTTCGTCGCTCTCCTCCGGCGCGAGCTTCTTGTACAGCTCGGCCACCTTGTCCTCGAAGAAACCAAACATCACGGATTTCACACCGGGACCTCCGCCCGCCTCTCTCTCCCTCTCTCTCTCTCTCTCTTTCTGTTTCTCTCTTTTTCTCTCTCTCTTTCTTTCTCGAGGCTCGAGGCTCGCTCCTTAGAGGTTTCGCTCTAGTGTTTGGATGGAAGAGGAAGGGCAGTGGCAGTGGCAGTGCGCGCGGACGCGTTGTCGCCGTTACAAGCGCGGTCGGTTACGGCCGAGGACACTTTTTTGGGGGGGTTGGCGTTACAGAAAATGAGCAAAAAATCCTCGCCAAATTCCATCCTTTTCCACCCACGACTATGACTCGGCTAGGCAATAGGGTAATATCAGGTACATCGGAGACCAAGGAAGCGGGGACGTCGTCGAGTAAGAGAGCCTTGACGCTCTCGCTAGCGGAATGGGTAGCGGGTGTAGAGAACAAGGAATTGCTCGTCCACGGTGGTGGCGGAGGGCTATGCGTCGGCGTAAGTACCAGGAACCGAACGAACCGAAGAACCGAACGAAGCAAAGAACCGGCGCTGGAACCGGAACGCAAACGCTCTCCGGAGAACCCGTCAGCCGCCCGGACTCAGAGACTCCTTCGACTCCTTCGAGTCGCGCGTCGCCGGAACGGAAATTTCTTCCATGTGGTGGCTCCATTAATGTCAAGACAGTAGTCGGACCACCGTCGCGCAGTCCGCTGATCATCTACCGGAATTGACAAGGAAGCGAACGGGAGCTAAAGGAGCGCTCAAATAGACTGAAGAAGAAAACGTACGCAGTCACATACGTATGTACTTGGTACGCGTACCCTGATCCGCGCAGATGAGTCGCCTCGCTTCAGTCCATCTCTCTAGCTACTAGAACCAAGCTGCAACAGCGTTTCGGTTCTTTTCCCTATGAGTCTGACGCACTTCTACGCGTGTCGTCTAAGTCGTCTACCTCGGGCCTAACCCCCTCGCACCAGCACATAGTGGAAACGCCTAACATTCCGCACGTTCTTGACATTCTGCTCGTTCTGCGGAACTCATTACTAGCAAATGTCCTCGCGCTCAGGCGCGGTCCAACGCGCGGTTTTCACTTGAGGAACTCATTTGGTTTTGCTAGGAACTTTTACGCGTACGCGTATCGTCCACCCCAAGTGGCACTGGGACCGCCAGCGAGTACCGGCAGTGTACTCGAGTACCGCCGCGGGTGTACAGCTAGTCAGGCGGCAGAGCGAAGTTCGGTCGGTGCTGGGCGGGAGAAGTCAAAGTTGTATTGCCGCCAAATAGGCCAGGCTTTCTGTGTTGGGTGTGTTGGGGTGAAAAGAGTGAAAAGACAGTGAGACTTGAGGACTCTGTGGGCACGGGCACTCTCGGAAGCTCTTGGCGCGCTGCGCTTGGAGCGCTTTCGGGTGTGGACTCCAGTCGGCGGGCGTGATAGCTTTGGAATTCGGCGCTGTGTATCGTTGATATTCTTGCCAGGTAGCTGTTGAAGAGTGTTGGAGAAAGAGGACAGCGTCCGCGGTCCTCCTTGCAGAAGACGCTTGCAGAGCTTTCGGAGCAGCGATTATTAAGCAGTTACGCTGAGGATCTGCCGAAACGCACTGCTTGAACTCGCTGCGCTGGAGTCTCGCGATTGTCACGAAATAACTCGGAGATACGTTTGCAGACCCTTTCAGGTTTCTTCGACTCACACTCAGTGAACATCGATCGAAGGCTTGACGGAAAGGTATATTGGTATTGACAGACATATTGACGAAGGCACTGGTAGAGGCGGAAACATGCTCGGGCGGACAGGGAGCTCGCGAGCGCCATGCGCCGGCGCAGCGCCGTCCTCGCGAATATTGAGACTTGGCCCGGGCAGTCTCGCAGCCGTTGTGCAGAGTGCGAAGAGCGTCCACGTGGTGCGTATGAATGGCAAAGAGGATGAGGGCAGGCGCGTGGCCAACCTGGACGGCGTACGCGGCGTGGCATGGGTCGACAGCGGTTGCCTGGTGGCAGGGTACGCGAACGGGCTTGTAAGGCTGGTGCAGTTCCGCGAGGGGCGCGAGGGCAAGCAGTTTGTGTTTCACCAAGGTCCAGTGCAGAGCGTCCGCGTCACGGGGCGCGACAGGTTGTGGGTGCTGTACGAGGACGGCGTGCTCGTGGGCGCCAGCGTACGAGAGCTCAAGGCTGCTCCGAGCTGGGCTGATGTTCCCAAGCTGAGAAAGTGGAAATTCAAGAATCAGGAGCATATCGTAGGGTTTGCGCCCTTTCCAGTCAGACATGGTTATTATCGGCCGAGCGGCGTGTTTGAGCATCGGGGAAACGACCAGGTGGAGTGGGCTGTCGTGGTCGTGGGGGCCAAGCCGAGCTGGGCTATCTTTCACTTGGAATGGTCGTTGAAGGACAATTACGGCAAAGCCCGGGCCGTGAGCAATGCCCTTGGAACTATCGCCTCTTCAATGGCATCAACGCTCTCTAGTAGCAGTGTCGTGGCGCTCGCAAAATCGTGGATCTTCTCGTCTCCCTCCGCGTCGCAAGGGGTGGGCTCGGAAGAAGTGAACGATGGTGACGGCGAGCCCGATAGTCCTGTGGCGGGCGGACAGGGATCTTCTTCGCATGCTTCAGCCGGTGAAAGAAAGAAGTTGGTTGCTCCTTCGCAAGGTATTTATGACTCTTCGTCTCGTGTCTTCCTGTCAAATTTGGACGGAAATGACCCGTCGCAACGTTACTGTGTGTCCGTGGACCAACTCGGTCGAGTAACCCTTATCGACTCGCAATCACTCCGGCTCGTCAAGATCTGGAAAGGCTACAGAGATGCTCAGACAGGGTGGATTACCAGTCCAGAAAAGTGGGAAGCTCAGTGGGACGAGGCAGAGTACGGGCCCACTCGAGCCTCTACCAAGTTCCCCGTCTCAGATGCCGTTGGCTCGAAGCGAGTTCTGAGGTGGTGCCACTATCTCGTCATTTTGGCGCCATGGAGACTTACAGTCCAAATCTGGCGAGTGCCTGGTTGCACGTTAATCTCAAGCTTTCGGTTACCAAACGCTTGCTCACCAGACTCAGTCTCATTAGCGTCACGTACAAATAAGCTAGGCTGCTCAAAATGCAAGCTCTTGCATTGGGCTCACAACGGAGACGTCGTATTTTACGACGTCAAGATGGATGTAATTAGTCTGGAAAACCATCTTGGGCGGTCCAAACATTCTACAAATCAGACAACAGGCTTAGTGACCCACCATTTGCGACACGCCCTTACCTCAAATCGGGGAAGCCTGCTGCCAAGCATTTTCACAAGTTGTAAGGACGTGATGACGCTGTGGAAGCTCTTTCAAGTTCTGGACTCGCACACTCCACAGCCACCGTCCGCAGACCATGCTGTACATCAAGCTATTATAGAGGGGGCGATGTCTTACCTTCAAACCGTGTCCGCGTCACTCGAGAGAGAACAAGCGGACGACGGGGATCTGGATGACAGCGCTGATGCGCCAAGCGCCCGACGCTTACATATTCAAAATGAGCTGGCTTTTATAGGCCGGTTCAAAGCACTATTGAAGGCGAGGCGGGAAGCCGTGCAAGCACACGCTGATCTCAAAGTGTCAAAAACGGCAAGTCAGGAGCTGCAAGACATTGTTTCAACAGCGAGCTTCGAGTTGTTCCATAAGAATGATGTGAGGCCCGAAGAGCTACCGGATGAATTTTTAAGGCCGGTTGGCCGCAACGCAGCGCCTATATCCATCCGCGACTTGTGTTACACTGCAGGTGTGACTTTTTCGTTCGACTCGCCGGGACAGGAATTGAAGATTGAACCAATTTCCCTCGATCAGCTGTCTTCATCAAGAAGAGCGGAACTCGGAGTGTTGTTGTACTCTCCTCTGCTTGCTGATGTCTTCCTCCTTCCGAGGGTTGCAAAGCTGGTGAAGCTTTTGGCTATTCCGAGTACCAACCAGCAAGATCTCTTTTTGGATTGGTGGTACGGCCGAGAAGCGAACAACATTTCTGCCGTGATAACCTCATCCCCGCGGAATGGGCTTGTCCGCATATTAGAAAAGCTGGAGTCCGAGAGCATAGAAATATCCGAGGCGGACTCCGCCTCAAGCGGCGAGAAAGAGCAAGATGTCAGTTTAGACCTCGAAACAGAGTTCAACGTTGGCTCGGGGTTGCCCAAGTGCGAATCGACAGCAAAATCTCAATTCTTCCAGCGAATCAGCCGGGCTGCTCGGATGTCACCGTGGATTTTGCATTCGTTCTGCCTGGTATTCGCGCTTAAGTCGTCGAAGCAGTTTCAGGCGTACAACGATGATTTGGAGAAGCTCGTAAAGGACCTTTCGCTATGCTTGGCACTGGGAGTTCGGCTTGGCCCCCCTTCATTTGGTCTGTCCCCCTGCACGTTGGAGAATCTTGAGGACAAATTTAACTTTTGCAATGTGATCGGAAATGCGTTGTTTGCGAACGCAATTGACGAGGCCGACATTGTAGAACTCACCGAGGTATTCCCAAAGCAGATGGAGCACGGCAGAGATGAAATTATTTGCGCAGAAATGGTTAAATACGTTGACAACGACTCCACCCAAAAGCTCCGAGCCGTTTGCTCGCATTTGGCCACTCGCTGTCAAGATGTTCAGCACAGCGCTACTCGAGTGGGGTTGATGCTTTTCGTTTGGAATGCGACTATTGTGCAAAAGTTGTGCCATATTTTAGAGAATGTGGAGGATTTCGATTCTGCCTCAGACATTGTATCTGGGGCGCTTGAGCTCGTCGACAACGCGATACAGGATGTAGGGGACGAAATGACAGCTCTCGAAGTCTCGCACGAGACGCTCTGGCCCCCAGTCTTTCTAGTCCTACAAGAGAGTGTCTGTGAGCCTGTGTTCAGGCATTCAGAAGCTATCAAGTGCTACTTGACGCATAGTAGAACCTGTCTTATTGCTGCGCAAGCTTTACTAACCCTAAGTCGCAAGCCTCGCTCTGATCAAGACAGCAGAAGAAACCTGTTAAAGCTGACGAGGCAGCTATTTGTGTCGTCACAGGAGGTTCTGAGCCCCTTTGTAATTCCTGAAGATATTTCCGAAGCTGGCAATTTTCCTGATGTTCGGGGTGAGCCAGACGACCTGGAGCTGATAAACCAGCGTCGCCTTCAACTTGTACAGCGACTGTTGCGAACGGGGCAGTACCCGAGCGCAGACACCGTGAAATCCGCGAATTTTGCCGCTCGTGCGCTAGGCGTACCAGTTGACAAAGTCCGCCAAGAACACGCACAACTTTTGTATGCCCATGGCTCTGATGCTGAGGGCGAGAAAATCGCTTCTCAGGTGGTGGATACTGAGGCGCTTGGAATGATGCTCCTAGTCGTTGCGAGAACCCGCATGTGTCACATCTTGCAGAATATGCAAGGAAATCCAAAATACAGGCATTTGCTCGCCGTGGTGGCTGTGGACACAAGCCGCTGGATTCTCTCGGCTGGCACGAGTGGGTCCATGCAGACCAGTGCTGATCTCTCTTCGACTGTCATTCTGCTGCGCAAGGTTCAGGAATACCTTCCACCGAGCAACTCTGCCCAAAAGCGCTGTCTTCAGATGTCTCGTGCAGCAGATGCACTCTTTCGACGGATCCAAGAGATGCGCTAACAAGTTGTAGCCCTCAGAGAGAGTGATTCGTGTACGCGTACTTCTCGCTCCAAGCAAAGCCGATACCGTGAACGCTTAGACCTATTCAGCCAAGATCAACTGTAACTAATGCATTAAAAAACTCGCCTCTTTGGTTCCCCTTTTCTCTTTTATTTTATTTTTTTCAAAAGTAGTGACTCCTCAGTGAATGTGCAAAAAAGCAGAGGCATTGCACTTTCTTGTAACGCTCGTTCAGTTTTAAGAAAATAAACTTGGAGGCACAAATCTATGGTCAAAGACGTGGTTTTACATTACTGATCTAAGGGAACTGGAGACTTAAAAGTGGAAAATTTCCTCGTGGCAATGCGCGATGAATCCCAAAGCCTTTTCTTGTTTGGCAGTTGCATCGAAAACGTCGTCGACAAGACTGACTGGCCCGCATGCAAGGACTCCAACAAGAGGTCTTGACTTTGATCCACGGATTCCATTCACCTCGAGAGCGATGGTGGAGTCGAAGACAGGGCGGTTGCCAATAGAAAGGCGGGCTTTCCTGCCGAGGGCTGTGTGCAACTCAGAGGTGCTTGCATCTGTGAGAAGGGTGTCGGTCAGGAAAACAGACGCAGAGAGCCCATGCTCCTCGCACCACGCTTGAATCACAGGGGCAAATTCGAGCAATAGCTCACTGTCCCTGAGTGTCCAGATCAGACTTGTGAATGAGCAGCCGCCACTTTTTTGAGCCGCTTCTTGAAACAAAGGAAGAAGCGCCGTAATACCAATCCCACCAGCAATCAAAATGATCTTATCGTACTCGTCCAGTCCGAGAGGCAGCTCCAGCCCGCCGTGCGGCCCCTCCACGTAGACAGTTTGCGCTTTGTAAGCCTCCTCGCCGGCTGCGCACAGGGCAAGAAGCTTGCGTGACCAGCTCTGCTCTTGCGCACCACAGCTGCGGAGCTCGCGCGGGGCCGCTTTGACGTAAAGGACCAGTTCTCCGCCGATGGTGTCAGAGAGGCTTCTCTTAAGAGGGGCGGCAGAAGAGGCAGAGGTAGGAGACGTCGGGTCCAGGTTAGCGGCGCATGCGCAAGGGCTAAACGGATGTATCTCCGTCCTCGAGATAGAGGGGATGTTGAGATACACCCAACTGCAAGGCCGAGTCAGTTCCATATCGCTCAAGCATCGCCTAGAGCCCTTTCCCCTGACGGTGAGGCGCACGATGTCCTGATTGATGACCTGCATGGTGGCGATTTCGCATGCCCCGCGCTTGTAGGTTGCAGAGCCGCGTGTGTACTTGTCGTAGATGAGAAGCAAAGCTGGTATGGACGCCTTGCCAAGGAACTCGATTCCCTCGTGGTGCCAGAACACGTAGAGCATGTACGCTGGTGCGGCGATCACGTGAAGGATCCAGAAGCCGTGGTAGTTGGCCCTGCGGAGCGAGTCAAAGCTGCCAAAGTGGAGGATGCAGAGGAAAAAGAATGCCACGGAGCCTTCAAAGTTCTCCTCTTTGAAGAACTTGGCCCGGAATGTTCCTTCGTCGAGCCAGTTGTAGTAGAATCCGAAAGCGTGCACGCAAGTGAGCACAAAGACGCCCCTGCCGATCCATCGGTGCCACTTGACCAGCTTGTCAAACGACATCCCAGAAACCTTCACAAGCAGCGAGTTGCGCGACATGGGCAGCAGCAGCAATGCCGAAAAAAAGTGGATCATGTCGCCCGTGTGCTGCCCGAATTTTTTCACTCTATACGAAAAGTTTTCGCAGCTCTTCTTCGGCTTGGCCGCGAAGCACCCTTCGTACGTCAATCTGGGCCCGAGCTCCACCACCACGTACATCAATGGTCCCACTACCATCAGCACCGCCAGCACAAGCTCTGTCCACCGCAATTTGCCCAGCCCATGCGGCACTAGCCACTTCCACCTACCAAGCAGCGGCCTCCTGCCGCGCCACACATTCCACGCGCTCCTCTGCGAGGCGTTGCGCTCCATCCCGTCTTGCGAGTGCTGTGAGGTCTGCCAAGCCGAAGACTGAGAATGCGACGGCGATCGCGAATGAGAAGGGGATGTCGGCGTTTGGGTTGGCGTTGGCGACAGTCCCAGTGGTTCCAGTTCGATACTACTCTCTTCTGAGAGCATGGACTGCCGCAGACGCCACCTTGACGGAACTTTCCTCTCTTCTTTTTTTCCTTCCTTCCTTCCTTCCGACAGCTTCTAAGCCACTCCCTTGAGAGCCTTTGTGAGCCCTTCAATGGAGAAGGGTTGCTTCCAGTGTATATTCTGCTGCTCGAGCAGCTAGTGGCCAGCGAAGACGCACCGCTAAGCAGCAGGAGGGAGGACTGACGAGACTGACGAGACTGTCGTGACTGACGTGGCCGACGAGCGAGTGTTAGGAAAAGATCGCCTTCAAACTATGACCTTGGACTTGAGACATGCAAAACTGTAGTCGCACTCACACTCACACTCGCACTCACAATCCGTGGCGCGCTTGTGATAGTGCCCGTCTCCTCGGGCTTCTCTCTCTCTCTCTCTCTTCTTGATTGAACTGCGTCTTCAGTGTCAGTGAACATCTGGTTGGCACATGTTTTGATTGTGTTGTCTCTTGTTGGGTTGCATGGACACGAACTGCTACAGTTACCATTGACAGTGCCATAGGGGTGCAGGTGATCAATGAAAGATGGATGTAACATTCTTGATCAAGGGAAATTTGATCGATCCAATGAGGGACGGAAGCTACCATAAACTCTTAAGGAATGCTATTATCTAATCAGAAGGTTACTCCATAGCGCTAATACACCCCCGCGACCCTAGGCGAGGTTAATGGAAGCAACAATGGCGCAGTGTGAGTACCTACTAGGGAGTACTAGCGGCTGCTACCACAAAGAAGGTTGGTGCTCCAACCTCTGTGTAACCTTAACTAGGAAGCGTCATTACCGGAATACCCGGAATCGAAGGATGGAGATCCGTGGCAGGCTAAGTCGGGCTCATCACATATCATCACTTGCGCGAAAGCGTCTTCCAGCAAGAAAGCAAGAATATGAGAAAGCAGAAACCAAAAAGCAGAAAGAGAAATGAATAAAGGAATGCAAAGTGCAAAATGAGAAATGCGTAGAATAAGAGGAAATGAGTCTGCACAGAGAGCCTCGCACATTTTTGCGGGAAACTTGCCCAGCTGGAAACGTCCGCGAGCCGGACAGAGAACTCTTTCAATGTTGGACTTGCGGTGAATCGAGCGAGCAACTGGTGGCAGCCCCTGCTGTTGTCCAGCTGGCAAGCTAGATTTGATCGAGCTGCAGAAACGATGCAGTGGCTCTTCTTGAGTACCGGTACTTTCATCCGACTGGCGAACCTGACAGTGCGTTTGCATAGGAGCCAGGCAGTCGGTGAACTTGTGCGCTGAGGTGGGAGCCGGTTTGCATCGATGGTTTTGCGGAAGCAAACACTCGTTCAACACGCGAGCTTTCGCTTTCCATCAACATTTGGCGTTCTTCTTCGTGCTTGAGCTGCGCCTGTCTCCGGCAAGGCAGGCTTGCTCGGTGCATAGTTTCTTCAAGAAAGAAGCACCATGCCGAAATGGATCTCCAACGCAGATTCTGCACAACTCAAAGCTTGCTTATGGGACGACACTTGGGTTTAAGACGGCGCAATATGCATGACTCAAAAAGCATGACGCAAAATGTAAGAAGCTCAAAATACGGGTCAAAAATGCACAGCACTTTCTTCAGAACGACAAGAAGGGAAAATAAGGCAGGCGATAGATAGATTGACTTGTGAAACATGGCAGTGTCAGACTGCGAACATCATAGCGCAAAACATTCACAAATGTACCGCACGCTCTAGGCTAGCTACAGCTATTTATAGCGAAGATATGTATGCATTAGTTCGTGATGCTACTACAGTCTCCTCCATACAATGTGTTGCCCCAGCATACCAGCTTATCATTCGATTTCAATGCAGCAAATGCGTAACGTATTGCGAAGATATCTTGAACGCCGCTGGACAATTCTGTTGCCACCGTCCCCGCTTCTCCTCCGGCATAATAATGTCCCCACACCACAAGAGAACCGTCTGTCTTCAGCGCCGCAAATGCAGGATAGGTAGCTTTCACTTTAGAGACGCCGCCACTTAGGAGGCTCGCCACTGTACTGCTATCTCCCCCATAAGTGCTCGAGCCCCACGTATACACCGAGTTGTCGTCCTTAATGGCTGCGAAAGCATACATATTTGCAACAATTGTAGTCACTCCGCTAATGCTGACAAGAGGGCTCCCGCCGAATGAGCTTGAACCCCAGTTGACCACAGACCCGGATGAAAGTAACGCGGCAAAACTGAAGCTTGTCGCAAAAATCTTTTGAACACCAACCAAGAGAGTTGACACTGTATGGCTATCACCACCATTTAGTGAGTTACCCCATGTCACTACAGAACCATCGTCTTTGATGGCAGCGAAGGCATATTGATTGGCCGCAATCGAAACCACTCCGGACGACAGCTCTGTGCCGACAGCTGAAGAGCTACCGCCTCTCGAGTTCAATCCCCACGTCACAACCGACCCGTCAGACTTCAGCGCAGCAAACGAGTAAAAAGTTGTACTGACTGCGGTGACTCCCGATGACAACAGCGAAGACACACTGCTTACGTCGCTGTAAGTGCTCTGTCCCCAACACACGACAGATCCGTCATCTTTTATGACCGCATTCACTTGGTATCCTACAATCACTTCCGCAACACCGCTCGACAATTCTGTTATGGAGCTCGTGTCAGAGTAGGAATCTCCCCAACCCACCAGCGCTCCGGTATCCTTGAGAGCGAAGAACCCATATTTCGTCGCAATTAAGGACACCACACCGCTTGTGAGGAGCGTAGACACGCTGCTCGTTGATCCGCCGTAACTCGAGTGTCCCCAGGCCACAACAGAGCCGTCCGTTTTAAGAGCCGCTAGAGCATATAGGTTGCCAGAAATCTGGGCCACACCACTCGCCAGGTTCGCCGCTACAGTGCTGGAATCCCCTCCATAGCTCGCAGATCCCCAAGTCACCACAGGCGAGTCGCTCAGCATCTGTGCCGCAAAGGCTGAAGGAAGCAAGTTCAGATGAACAAGTGACTGCTTCGCCGGGTTGGTGTAGCCATCGTACACTTTGGCTCGGAAGGTAGTTGGGGAGCTTGTCGGTGAACTTGTCGGATTACGAGTTGGAGGGTCGGTTGGTGAGCTTGTCGGCGAGCTTGTCGGGTTACGAGTTGGAGAGTCGGTCGGTGAACTTGTCGGATTACGAGTTGGAGAGTCGGTTGGTGCGCTTGTAGGCGAGCTTGTCGGGTTACGAGTTGGAGAGTCGGTCGGTGAACTTGTCGGTGTGCGTGTCGGAGAGCTCGTCGGAGACATGGTCGGGGCGCCTGTCGGGGAGGGCTTTGGGGCGCTCACTATTGGAGAGCTTGTCGGCGAGCCGGTTGGGGCCGCCGTGGGCGATGCGGTAGGCGAAGCGGTTGGAGTGTACAGCTTCTTGTACTTGTCGTACACCGTGCAGCCTTGAAGCCGTTTCCAGTAACATTGCGACCGCAGCGTAGAGCTGAACGCGCCGTCGTTGTCCAGACCGCGGTAGTTCTTCTTCACCTTCAAGCATGCCTTGCGCTTGGCTTTTGAACTCAGAGACGTTTGCATCACCGCTTCGCAGGGATCTTCTTGAATAGTTGTTGGCTGGCATACGAGGTTCTGCAGCATCTCGGTCGCTACTGCAGTGACAGAGAAGCTCTGACGCGGGTCGTTTGCGAGCCACACAGCATCGCATGCACACTTGAAGAAACTTGCAGATTTGGCCTTCGACGTTGGCTGAAAGCACAAGACGTTAACGTCCGGGTTCGAGCCCTTGTACGAGGCAGCGGCCTTGCAAGCCGCTTTGACCGCCTTTTTGCCGCCGCGGTATTTTGGCGTGAATGGCTTGCCGTCCGACATGATGAGCATGCTCGGGTAGTCGGATGCAGATGGCAAGAGATTGACTTGGGTTGAAGCGAACAGATCCACAAAGTTGGTATAGGTCTGGCGTGTTTCGGGATCGGCAAACAACGTCGAGATAGCGCTGCTTACACTGTTGACGTCAATGCCATTTGCCAGCTCGAGGAGTGTATTTGTTTTAAGACCTAGACGAGAGACTCCGACCATGACGCCGTCGGTTCCTCCGATAGGCATGAGGTCCACAAGCTTTTGCACAACTTGCTGTTGGCGCTTGTACTCGGCCGAGTTGATGCTGCGCGAATCATCGACCGCGATGAGCAAGCTGGTGCCCTGGCAATTGGCATACGGTTCCGGCGTCGGGGCAAACGTCGGTGCTGAAGATGGCACAGGCTCGGCATCGGCCGCGCTCAACAGTGCAGAGAGCGTGACCAGGATTGCGGATGGGATTCGCATTGTGCTTCGTTATCTTGGGATCCTACGTTTGTTGTCTCGAGATCCGGGTTTGTTGTTGGATTGGATTGGATGTTGTCTCAAGTTCCGGGTTTGTTGTTAGATTGGATTGGATGACAGCATTCTGAATCCACTACCATGCTTTGTTTTCTCCTTCGAATGGCGCGCTGAAGTACTTCGCCTGTTAGCTAGCGCACGAAAATAAAGAGAAGCAAAAAACTGCATTACCATTGGTCAGAGTACGAGCAACAACTTGTTACAACAACTGACCCTCGAAAACTACTCAGACCGTTACATTCATTCGCCGGTCAAAACTTTCCAGCCTCCAGAGCCCCGAACATGTCAATGTTACTCAAAAGATGCGGGACAGTAGAACTCGGTGTTCGCATCGAGGATGAGAAACCGCAAATCTGTCTGCTTCTTTTTGTAACCCACGAGTAGCAAATAGCCTCTCTGAGGAGATCAATTTCCAGGTGGCGCTCCGTTTGATGGTCTGTAGTGTCATCCTAACTAGTTCCTATAGCGTGCTTCTTTTTCGCGAGTTTATGGACTGTGAAACCAATCAATAAATCTCAGTCTTCAATCAATTGGAAAACATCCCGAATACTGCGTCCACTACCAACACGAGATCGTGCCCTTACAGGTTTACGTACAAGGAAAAGATGCTTCTCTTTCACCTTTAGCCCCCCGCAAGATGTCCATCTTGCGGGGCAAATAAAAAATTCTGAAACGCGGCCGATCACGTTCTTGTCGGGAGAGTATGAGCATCTCCTGGGACATTGCATTGGCCGCGCGAAAGCGAGTCTGGTTGCATTGCCATTTGCACTTGGCAAAAAGCGTGAAGTGTCCGTTGGCAAAAAGAAGTACTAGTAGTAGTACCACACATACTAGCAAGGAGTCCGAGTCAAGAGCTAGCTAGCTACGAGTCCAGAGAGCTACTGAGAAACGAACGGGCAAGAAGTCCTCGCCCGCAACGCCCGCAAATTTACAGAATCAGAATTCAGAGCTCAGAAGCAGCGGCAAAAAGAAAAGATGTTGAGCAGTGAGCGGGAATGAAAAGAACAAGAAAATGTTGGACAGTGAGCAGAAATATGGTTACAGTACTTAGTCAAAACTCCACTGCTAATCGCTCTATCTTTCAGACCCATTCTTCAGACGGCGTTTGTATGCGGAACCAGGTGGCGATGTGACAAATACAGAATCTAACCAACCGCACGAACATACGCAACCCACCCATTCCATCCGGTTCCTGGTACCCAATCCTAGAACCAAAGAACCCGAACCGGGTCATGACGATCCAAGTCACCCACGCGGCCCACGCGAGTATGCCAACCCTTTAATGTCCGAAAGGGTGTATCTTGAAATCGATACAACACGACGCATGCGCGGAGCATCAAAACACATTTTGCTGAGAGTGTTTCCCTAGCTAATGATGGTTCTCCTGCAGCAATTTCAGCTAGCCGGACAGCGATGAAAAGTATTCACTACCCCACGAGGGCAGTACAGTCTCCTCCATATGCTGCGAAGCCCCAGCATACCAGCTCATCATTCGATTTCAATGCAGCAAATGCGTAACGTATTGCGAAGATATCTTGAATGCCACTGGACAGTTCTGATGCCACCGTCGCCGAATCCCCTCCGAAAGAAGAACTTCCCCACGCCACCACAGATCCGTCTGTTTTCAGCACCGCAAATGCTCTACTAGTTGCTTTCAGTTTAGAGACGCCGCCACTCAAGAGGCTCGCCACTGTACCGCTATCTCCCCCGTAACTGCTCGAGCCCCACGTGTACACCGAGTTGTCGTCCTTTATGGCTGCGAAAGCAACGAGATTTGCAACAATTGTAGTCACGCCGCTAATGCTGACAAGAGGGCTCCCGCCGTATTGGCTTGCACCCCAGTTGACCACAGACCCGGACGAAAGTAACGCGGCAAAACTAGCGCCTGTGGCAAAAATCTTTTGCACGTTAACCAAGAGAGTTGAGACCGTACCGCTATCACCACCGTTTCCTGAGTTACCCCATGTCACTACAGAACCATCATCTTTGATTGCAGCGAAGGCATATCGATTGGCCGCAATTGACACCACTCCGGACGACAGCTCTGTGCCGACAGCTGAAGAGTCACCGCCAGATGCGCTCTCTCCCCACGTCGCCACAGACCCGTCAGACTTTAGCGCCGCAAACGCTAGATATGTTGTGCTGACTGCGGTGACTCCTGAGGTCAACAGCGAAGACACACTGCTTACGTCGCTACTAGTGCTGTCTCCCCAACACACAACAGATCCGTCATCTTTTATGACCGCATACACATTAGATCCTGCAATCACTTCCGCAACACCGCTCGACAATTCTGTTATGGTACTCGTGTCAATGTTGGTTTCTCCCCAACCCACCAGCGCTCCGGTGTCTTTGAGAGCGAGGAAACCACCAGTTGACGCGATCAAGGACACCACACCGCTTGTCAGGAGCGTCGACACTGTGCTGGTCGACCCGCCGTAACTCGAGTATCCCCAGGCCATAACAGAGCCGTCCGTTTTCAGAGCCGCTAGAGCATAGGCGTTTCCAACAATCTCGCTCACACCACTCGCCAGGTTCGCCGCTACAGTGCTGGATTCCCCTCCATAGTCCACAGATCCCCAAGTTACCACAGAAGAGTCGCTCAGTTTCTTTGCTGCGAACGCTCTGGGGAGCAGATACTCATTACTTATTGCCCGGTCGGTATCTGGAGCCATGGTGTAGGAATCGAACACTTCGCTGACGAAGGCCACGGAGCTCGTCGGAGCGATTGTCGGCGAGCTTGTTGGCGAGCTCGTCGGAGAGCTAGTTGGGGCCAACGTGGGCGAAGCGGTAGGCGAGGCGGTCGGAGTGTAAAGCTTCTTGTACTTGTCGTACACCGTGCAACCTTGAAGCCGTTTCCAGTAACATTGCGATCGCAGCGTAGAGCTGAAGGCGCCGTCGTTGTCCAGACCGCGGTAGTTCTTCTTCACCTTCAAGCATGCCTTGCGCTTGGCTTTTGAGCTCAGAGACGTTTGCATCACCGCTTCGCAAGGATCGTTTTGTACAGTTTTCGGCTGGCATACAAGGTTCTGCAGCATCTCGGTCGCTACTGCAGTGACAGAGAAGCTCTGACGCGGGTCTTTTGCGAGCCACACAGCATCGCATGCACACTTGAAGAATGTTGCAGATTTGGCCTTCGACGTTGGCTGAAAGCACAGGACGTTAACGTCCGGGTTCGAGCCCTTGTACGAGGCAGCGGCCTTGCAAGCCGCTTTGACCGCCTTCTTGCCGCCGCGGTATTTTGGCGTGAATGGCTTGCCGTCCGACATGATGAGCATGCTCGGGTAGTCCGACGCAGATGGCAAGAGATTGACCTGGGTCGAAGCGAACAGATCCACAAAGTTGGTATAGGTCTGGCGTGTTTCAGGATCGGCAAACAGCGTGGAGATAGCGCTGCTTACACTATTGACGTCAATGCCACTTGCCAGCTCGAGGAGTGTCTTTGTTTTAAGACCTAGACGGGAGACTCCGACCATGACGCCGTCGGTTCCTCCGATAGGCATGAGGTCCACAAGCTTTTGCACAACTTGCTGTTGGCGCTTGTACTCGGCCGAGTTGATGCTGCGCGAATCATCGACCGCGATGAGCAAGCTGGTGCCCTGGCAATTGGCATACGGTTCCGGCGTCGGGGCAAACGTCGGTGCTGAAGATGGCACAGGCTCGGCATCTGCCGCGCTCAACAGCGCAGAGAGCGCGATCAGGATTGCGGATGAGATTCGCATTGTGCTTCGTTATCTTGGGATCCTACTTTTGTTGTCTCGAGTTCCGGGTTTGTTGTTGTTGTATTTGGATGACAGCATTCTGAACCTTTTGACAAGCGTTCTTTCTCAATCGAGATGGAAAGTGCAGTATGCTCGTTTGCTAGCGCACATAAATAAAAAAAGTAGACACAGACTGTCGTTCGTTAGAGCAGTGCAAAGAGTACAAGGAACTAAGATACACAGACCGTAGCATCACGCGCACACTGGCAGCTCCAATGGAAGCAAGCAATCATGAGCAGCGGTAGCCCCTACCACATGCGGGTCTCATTCGCCTTTGACTCGGAAAATCTCCGTCTTCCCGAGCTCCGAACATGTCAGTGTCACTCGAGAAATGCGTGGCAGTAGAATTCCGTTGTCGCCTTGTGAATTTCTCGTGGATATCAGCCTTCTTTGCACTCCTTTTGTTTCTCTCGCTTGCACAGAAACAAGTGGCTTTATCCGTTAATGTTGTGCCATTCGAAGTTCAAGTTCAAGTTTAATGTTGTTGAAAAGAGCTCGAGTTCGATAGTAGTGCAAGTGTAAGTGCCCTAATACTAGTGGCGAAGTGTGGTCAGCAATGGCTTTTCTGTGGTGTGACTTGAACTTGTTCCCATTTTGTGAATGCCCTATTTAGCGAGGGGCATCCCCCAACGTGACTGCGGCAGGGGAGGCAAACTCCCGGGCCGAACACTTACGTAACAGCACGTCTGAATCATGATTGCTCTCTACTAACCCTAACTATTACTATCTAGCTAGAGTAGAGCGTAGAGGCTACTAGCTAGCCAGAATTGGCCAATTGAAAACATTTGGACTTGTTAGTGGATTGAGCTTGGGTCACAAGAGAAGGATGCAAGCAGCTTTTGGTTTCGATACCTGTGTGAAAGCAGACTCTGAGTTGGAACTTGTCAACAACGCCTTTGGGCTAAGTACCGGTGCAGAGTCTTATCGGTTGTAACTTGTATCTCACGCTGTTAATCAATGTAAAGTCGTTCGGCGAAGTGGTAAGTGTCCGTTGACCAAAGAAGCCTCAGCTTCCGATAGGGTTTGTTTACGCTGCCTTTCGTGGCTCGGAGTATCTCGGAGTCCTCTTTTAAATGCAAAAGAAGCAGCCTGAGCTTAGCCTGCTTCTTGATTGAGAAGCTTTCTGACTTGAGCTTATACAGTAAATAATAAAAGATGCTCGTGGGGGGACCTTATTTCGCGCTATGCGTTGTTCCTTGAGTGTTGGTGATGTTCTCAGCGATCTCACGGAGTGCCCAAATGTGTTGAATTAATTTCGAATTTTTTTTGACTTACCTAATAAACAAAGATGTGCGTTTTCTTCATGTTTAAAATTTGAAAAAACAACATTTTGGAAGTACGACGAAGAGTAGTGCTAAAGGCTTCTTCTAAATACCAGAAAGCTTCTCGTCTCTGGTGCTTTTTGATCTGGCCAGAACTGACAGTGAATTGAACTGAACTGAACTGTTCATGAATGGCAGGGAATGATCAGTTCACCACAAATCAATTCATTCAAAAACGTTTCGCGTTTACTCCTCGGAGGCTCGCATTAAAAGTGAAGCCACGAAGTGCAGCGTAAACAAACCCTATCGGAAGGTGGGGTGGGCTCGCATTGAAGGGCTCACGTTTGGGTACCGGTAGTAATCTTCTTTTGAACCAAAACATGAAGAAGCAGACGAATGGCGAACTCAGCAGTCCAAACCAGCAGCGGCCGTCTTTACACGCCATACTCCCTCGCGAACGCAGCCATCCTGAATGCTCCCTCGAGATGTATTGCTCAGTCGCGGCCCAACGCGCTGCAAGTGGTAACTCTCGCGATGCGATGCAGTAAAACAGCAACCAGTGAAGGAAAGATAACAGCAGGTCGATGTTTTCTTCCTTCTGACTCAAATCAAGAGACAGTAAATCACCGAAATAGAAGAGACTAACAGATCCTCTAAATTCCACGTGAACGTGGAATCGCACCCCAGTCTCCATGGACTCCATGGATCTCCATGGCGAACAAACATCCTCAACATCCTCAACGCGACGAACGTGGCGCCACACCAGAGAGCACTGAGTGCGATTGTACAGATTTTGCCAAGTTCAATCTAACTAGTAGCAACCGCTATTTGATTGCTGAGCGAGAGCCCACTGCTGTGTACTCGAGTACAAAGTACTCAGTACTGGCGCCGCAGTGCGAGGATAGGTAAAGTCGGGTTGGCAAGCAAACAAAAAAGCGCACTGGACACAGGGAGGGGAGACTTGGCCAGCGAAAAGAGATGGATGATGGGACGGGCGAGTGCGGTGAGCGCGGAGAAGCATCTTCTGGACAAGCTCACCACTCTCTTAAGAGGAAAGCCAGGGCATTTGGGTGTGACGAGTGTGGACAAACGTTTAAACACGCTCAATCTCTTCATAGACACGTCAAAACAATTCATCTGAAACAGAAGGATTATGAGTGCGGCGAGTGTGGCAAAGAGTTTGCACGAGCTGAAGATCTTCGGAGACACATCAAGACAGTCCATCTGCAACAAAGGGATTATGAGTGTGGCGAGTGTGGGAGAGCGTTTGGACAAGCTGGAACTCTTCGCATACACATCAGAACAATTCATCTGAAACAAAAGAATGTTGAGTGCGACGAGTGCGGCAAAGCTTTTCGAGACAATTCATGTCTCCGCATACACTTCAAAACAGTTCACCTGAGACAAAAGGATTTTAAGTGCGACGAATGTGGGCAAGCATTTGGAGAAGCTGGAGGGCTTCGCATACACATCAAAACAGTTCATTGGAAACGAAAGGATTATGAGTGCGGAGAATGTGGGAAGCGTTTTAAGCACTCTGGATATGTTTTAAAGCACATCGAAAAAGTTCATCTGAAACAAAAGGATCATCATGAGTGCGGAGAATGCGGAAAAGCTTTTAGTGACGCTGGGCACCTTCGAATGCACACCTCACATTTTCATCCAAAGCAGGATGCTAAACTCTGCAATGGTGAGGCAGCGTCACCTCGACAAGTTGGAGCTTTCAAGGCCGTCCAATCGGCGCAAGTACAGCGTGGCAACGAAGGAATTTCACTACACAACGACTTCTTTCCAGGCCAAAAATGTGAAGCGGATCCCAACTTGCACGGATTGACATTTGTGTCGGAAAACAGTCTCTCACTACTCGGCAAGTCAGAGTGCAGTCCAGAGTGGTATCTAAACATGTCTCCCGAATGCAATGTTATTGCGATCGAGTGAGGGCCGTTGGAAGAGTGCGTGGCGGATCGATTAGAGGTGCATGCCGCGCTTGGTATTACCAAGCCTTCACCCTCTCCTAACAGTGAGTAGTCGGCAAACAATAAGCGCACAAGGGCATCAAAGCGTTTTCGCTGAGCGAGTGCCTGGTCAGAGCCGATTTATGTTTTGTACACAAAAGCTAGAGGAGGAACACAACCATGGCGTGTTTTTGCAATTCGCAAACCACAAGAAACTCGAACGACGAAATAGGTAGCTGAAAGAGCTGATGATCTAAGTGGGGTCTCGCATTCCAAAGCTCGCAGAACCGATTTATGTTTTGTACACAAAAGCTAGAGCAAGAACAACCATGGCATGTTTTTGCAATTCGCAAACCACAAGAAACTCGAACGACGAAATAGGTAGCTGAAAGAGCTGATGATCTAAGGGGGGTCTCGCATTCCAAAGCTCGCAGAACCTTCCTCAATAAAATCTTCAGGCAACGACCGACACTCGAGCACACCAGCTCACACCATGCATGATTCTCAGTACCGGTACTGACGCGTGAGTGTACACGTATCGCACACATCTTTCGCTGACTGCGAGAGAGATCATTTTTTTCCCGCCTAACTGAACCTACCTTCCCCTCACTACCGCTAGCTACTGCTTTCGTGAACAATTCCTTGATCGAGAACAGCCTCCCATTCCAATCTTGCGTTCCGCACCGCGACCACACAATAGCTCGCTCCTCCCAGTACTTCCAGTCAACAAAGCAGCCTCCCTCAGTGAAAAAGCACCACAGTCCCCACAGTCCCCACAGTTCCCACAGTAAAAGAGTCCGCGCGTACGCCCACACACCCACAAGCAAACGCAGCTCAAGAATGCGGCCGTACCGCCCCAAGGTGGTGTCCTCCTCCTCCTCGTCATCATCAACGTCATCAACGTCGGGGGTGCGCGCCAAGATCCTCGGCGAGGACCCTTCTTCCTCCTCCCGTCAGAGCCGCGCTCCTCCTGCGGGCGGTGTGTCCCCGCGCGGCGATGCGTTCAGCGGCGAGGACCTTTCGGTTGGCGTGGTCAAGTCCGCTGCGGGGTCCGCGATGGTGCGCGTGGGGAGCAGCCGCGTACTGGTGTCCGTGCACGGTCCCACCGCGATCCGGTCCGCGTCGGAAGTGTCCGCGGACGGCGCGATATCGTGCCAGGTGCGCATGGCGCCGTTCAGCCAGTACCAGCTGCAAGGGCTGGACAGCCGCGGCGCGGAGACGCTGAGAATCCGCGCGGAGAGGCGGCTGGGCGCGAGCATCCTGCGCGCGGTGCAGGGCAGCGTGCGGGTGGACAGGTTCCCCAAGGCGCTGCTGGAGCTGCACGTGCTCGTGCTCAGCGACGGCGGCGCGGCGCTCAGCGCGGCGGTCACGGCGGCGTCGCTGGCGTTGGCGGACAGCGGCGTGGAGCTCTTCGACCTGGTCACGTGCGCCACGGTGGCGGTCATGGGCGGCTCGGGGGCCAATGCCAATGCCAATGCAAATGCAAATGCCAATGCAAATGCCAATGCAAATGCGGAGGGTAAGATGGAGATGGAGATGGTGGCGCAGCCCAGCGCGGAGGAGGTCGCCGCGTGCGTGAGCAGCACGACCATGGCGCTTCTGCCGACGTCGGAGACGCTGTCCGATCTCGTGGTGGACGGCCCGGTGTCGTTCGCGCAGGCTGGCGAAGTGACAAAGGCGTGCTTTGCCGAGTGCGCGCGCATGCACCAGGCCATGCGCAAGTGTCTGCTCGAGAGCGCGCTCGAGAAGGAGAAGGAGTTCAGCTCGTGAGGAGGAAGGAGGCTTGGTTTCGTTGGACTGTGCATGTGCATGTGCATGTGCATGTGCATGTGCATGTGCATGTGCATGTGCATGTGCATGTGCATTTTGAAAAGCGTCTGGGAAGCTTTGCTCCTTGGTGCGGTCCGTCACGATCCCCAAGCGCGCACAGAAGAAGGGTCGGTGAGCCCTTTTTGCATCTCTCGCATCTTTCTTCGGCTTGTGATCTCTGCCGGCCGTGTGCGGTGCCGCAGACCAAAGTCTTTTCGTTGAACATGCAGTTTGTAAGTAAATGATCAATGTTTACAGAGAAATCTCTCTACTAGCTACTAGTACGACAAAGGCGTTGTCTTCCCCCCTGAAAAGACGCCGCCGCCTCACCTGCTTGCCGCATCATGACGACTTGGCCCGACTCCGCCTCGCCGCCCGACGACGGTATACAATGGAGAAGATAACAAGAACTCCGCAGACTCCCACGATTTCCATTGGCTGTGAATCAAATGTCGGGGTCATGACAGCCACGCTGCGCAAATCAATTTCTGACTCCCCTGCGCTCGAATCGCCGGCGAGGGGTGTTCCTATCATCTCTTTTCCGGCATCTTGTCTAACAGTGAATACATTTAGATTCTCCGAAGGTCTGCTGTTTTCAAAATCCATTCCTCTTGCAATTTTTCCATTGCCAGCAGCATCTGACACTGCTCTGACTTCCTGCTCCCCAGCGCCACCCACGCTTGACTCGCCGAAAGACTCTGCACCGTGAGGTGAATCATCTACGCCGTCGTCTTGCATCTCGGCAACAAAGCTCCCGACGAATGAGTTGTCAATTGGGACCGGGTCCTTCACCTCCCACCTCGACTCCGCACCGTTCGCTTCAATCGACTGATCTTTGCGAGTCAAGATCCCGGAGGCGGTTCGGACAACCTGTGCAAGAATCTGCGTGGTTGGACGAATCGACTGCGGGGTAACCTTGAAGAGTTCTCTGAAGGAGCTCGGCGACGGCTTTCCCGGCACCTCGACAATGTACGCAGATCTCACAGAAGGCTGTGCTTGTATCCAGTCGATAGAAACTCCAGTATTGGCTGGGTCGCCAGTGAACGGACTTCGCTCGCTCAAGCGCAGTACTGGATGCGAGCCCGCCAGGGCCTGCGCTTCCTCCAGCTGCGAAAAAGAAGCTGAATTCGGGGGAAGAATACTTTTCGAGCAGCAATGAACGTCCAAAACCACGCTGCTTCCTCGAAGCAAGTTTTGAACGAGCTGACGAACACCCCTGGACTCCCTCTCAGTAAAAGGCTTTGTGCCAGCGTACAGCTCGCTTCGTGATGGAGACATGTATTTGTCAGGCTCCCAGTGGTCGAGCACGCCGAAATTGCGATTTAGGTCTACTCCTGAACTACCGTTCACTTGTGGGGACCTTGTTTTCCGCCAGTGCCGGCCGCCGTTGTGAGTGTACTCAAAACCGTCTGGGTTCACCACTGGCAAAGCTATCACCCTGCCGCCTGCTTTAAGCACCCACTCGCTCAACTCTTGCATCTTGCTCGCAAGCAGGCACATGATGGCTCCAACGGATGCCCACTCCCGCCCATGCATTCCTCCCAAAAGCACAAGGTCCCCCACTTGGTCAGCTGATGATTCACGCCCATTTTTGGGCTCCAATATCAGTACAGTCAGCGGCCTTCCCTCGTAGCTATAGCCATCGTCCTCTTCTCGGAGCACTGCTATGGCAGACTGGTTCAGCTTCTCTCCCGCAGTGGTCACCACCTTGGCGGAAACCTCGCTGCCCGGTGCGTTCGCTCGAGCCGCCAGCTGCTCCAACCAACGCACAGCCCAAGAAGCAGACGCCGGGAAGCGAGAGCACATGCGCGTCGAGACATCCGCTGCTCCCGTCATTATCTTTGATGGCCCCGGTCACCGTCACCGTCACCGTCGCCTGCTGCTGCTGCTGCTGCGTGTAGTCTCCTGAACGAGTGAGTTTCCGGCCGTCTCTTGAGTCTCTTGGCTACTATAAGCTACTAACTCTATACTGCTCCTGCTACTACCACCACCACACAAAGATATATATATATAATTGCGTCGAAGGTAGTCAGAGATAGTCAGAGCCAGCTAGCTCTGTGGCCAGCCAGCTACTCCGTACCAGACAGATCGACCCTCGAGTAGCTCTGTGCGATGTATTCGCTCCATTCTGCAACACGAAAAAAGTGAGTGTGTTCGCGGGGGTTAGGTCACTTTTCCTCGGTAGTGCTCTTTTCGTGGTGTTTTGCCAGATCAGCGCGGTCATACGCCTTGGCCCGTAGGACGGTGACAAGGCGAACGTGGTGGCGAACATCCATGAAGAACTGCACATTGTCCATGACGCACTGGTGCTCCTCGACGCTGGACTCTTCTACGTCCGCGCCTCGGCCCTGGTGCACGGCGCGAATGTCAAGCCGCAGAATCTGCACCAGCGCGGCGGCCAAGTCATCGCGCGTCTTGTAAAACTCCGTGACTCCGGATTGCACCATCTGGTCCATATCCGCCAGCGCCCCTGACCCCATTTCAATCTTCCAACTGATGTTGTCCTCCGACTGCACCCATGGCGCGAAGCGAAGCGGCGTGCACACTTCCTCGAGGCCACGCACGGGTTTCAGTTCGTAGCCGAAGGGCACGTCGCCCGGCACGAACGGCTTGACGTCCAAGATCGGCGTCTCATCGCACAAGTCGATGCCCTTGACCACTAGCCTGCGCTGTCCGGGGTCCACGCTGACGATCGTGGCCAGCGTGAGCCCAATTGGGTTGGGCCGGTGGGGCGAGCGCGTGGAGAACACCCCCGTGGACGCGCCCAGCAAGAGCGGCGGGCGGATCATACCCGGGTAAACCCTGCCTTTATCCTGCCACCACCCTCTGCGCCGTCCGCCCGTCTTGTTCCTGGAGAAGACAAACACCAGCCAAGCGTGCGAGAACCCTTCCAGTCCTTGCAGCGCCGCGTGAGACACTCGAGGGCTCAGCTCCACGCATCCGGCGGTGTCCGGCGCCAGGTTTCCCTGCCGCGGCACGCCACGTTTGTTGGCGAAAACCGATCTACATTGCCCCACACTCCGGAACGTAAACCCCCCGTCAGCGTCCGCCTCGCCGCACGCGTCCAGCGCTCGTCCCGGCTTCTTGTCCCCGCCGCGGCGAATCCCCACACCTACGTGTCCCCGCTGTCCCCGCTGTCCCAGCTGTGCGGATGCTGCTCTTGCCGAAGCGCCGTCCTCGCCCAGTCCCCGCAGTCCCCGCAGTCCTCGCCGTCCTCGCCCGGCAGTTTCGCCGAGTCCTCGCTCGAGTACTTTACCGCCTCGATGGGGGAGTGCGCTTGCTCACCCACAGCTGCTGAGTCCTCTCCGTCTCGCTGGGGGTCCTCGCCGCGACCCAAATTCGCCGAGCCGCCTTCCTGGGAAGCCATCTCTCTCTATGTATATGTATATGTATGTATCTCTCTCTCTCTCTCTATGTATGTATGTATGTACGTATGTACGTATGTATCTCTACGGGCACTAAGCTCCGTCGCGTAAGTCAGTCGCGTACCCCCGATAGTGGGTGGGTGTGCGCTCGAAACCGTAGCGCAGCTGTGTGGGTTAGCCCGAAGCTAGTGGTTGTTATGATCTCGGGGAAACGGGGAAATGATGAATGAATGAATGAAACATCCCAGTGATCACTGTGGACCACTGCAGGGGTTCTAGCGTATGTGCCTGTGCTGCGGGGACGAACAGAGAACTGTTCAGAGGAGCTGAGAACCGAAGAACCGGGAAAATATTCGCAGAATTTGAGAAACGTAGATGGCCAACGGTGCTCCGCGCACCAAAAGAAACCAACCCTCTCTAGAGCAGCTACAGGGCACCCTAGGCCTCGATGGCTGGTTCCGGGGACCTTACGCCACACCACCACGCTCTACGCCAAACGCCTCCCTCCGCACCGGCGCGGAACCCATATCCACCTCAGCGGCCCTATCCGTGTCACACATTGCCACACTCGAACTCCTACCGCGGAACCCAATCCCTTACCTCTGCGAAACCCAAATTGCGTTCCTCGGACCCCGAGATTCTCATAATTCTCACCCCACCTTCCGATAGGGTTTGTTTACGCTCTCACCCCGTGGCTTCACATAATTCTCATCGTTCCCCATCCCCAACATTGCAATCTTTTATAATCTTTTTTGATTTGATTGACAGTGAGTTGGTACTGTGAGTACAGTGAGATTGATTTCTCAAGAGAGAGACATGGAGAGACTGAAAGACAGACGAACACACAAACACACAAACACAAACAAGCAAACAAACAAACACACACAAAGAGAGAGAGAGAGAGAGAGAAGTGTACTCGCAGTACGTACGTACGCTGATTGATTGATTGATTGAGTGAGTGAGTGAGTGAGTGAGTAAGAGAAGCGGACGATGGCGCAGGAAGACAAGATGCGCGCAGTGTGCTTCGAGCGACCGCTGCAAGTGTCCGTGCGAAGCGTGCGCGCCCCTCGCGTGGAGCATGGCGGAGACGCGGTGGTGAGGGTCCGTTACGCAGGGTTGTGCGGCAGCGACCTGCACCCTTTCCGAGGCGCGGAGCAGGGGCTCCAGCCGGGCACGGTGATGGGCCACGAGGCCATCGGCGTAGTGGAGTCCGTAGGCAGCGACGTAGCGCAATTCCGCGTGGGCGATGTGGTGGTGGCTCCTTTCACAGTGTGCTGCGGCGGCTGCCCAATGTGCGCGACAGGACTGTCATGTAGGTGCGAGAAGAGCGCGCTGTTCGGTTGGGTTGCTCAAGATACGGGAGCGGGCCTGCAAGGCGCGCAGGCCGAGATGCTACGCGTGCCAATGGCGGACGCCACGCTGTTCAGATTGCCCGACGGCGTGGACCAAAAGAAAGGGCTCCTGCTCGGAGATATCCTGCCAACCGGGTTTTACTGCGCCATGCGGGGCTTGAAACTTCAGGATGCTCAGAGCACGGTGTCCGAGCAGCAGGTGGCGTCGGACTCGGCACAGCCCAAGCAGAGGCTCGTTGTCGTCATTGGATGCGGGCCGGTTGGGTTATTGGCAATCGCATCGGCAAGGTCTTTGGGAAAAGAAGGCGTCAAAATCTTGGCGGTCGACGCTGTCAAGGAGCGCCTCGAGACTGCTATCAAGTTGGGTGCCGATACGGTGAGCAACTTCAAGACAGATGATGTAGCCGAGGCTGCGCGCCAGCTTAGCCCCACCGGTCTCGGCGCGGATGTCGTGCTCGAGGTTGTCGGCCAGCCGTCCGCTATGCGTCTTGCGTACGACTGCCTCAGACCTGGCGGTGTGATCTCATCGGTTGGCGTTCACGCATACGAGAAGAACGAGATCTCGCCGATTCTTGCCTACGACAAGAATATCACCTTTGCGTCTGGCCGGTGCCCAGTGCGCTCGTTGCTCTCCAATCACGCCGACGAGATGCTTAAAGTCCTGGAACAACTTGACGGGGATGCATTTTTCACACACGTCGTAGACATCGAGCAGGCAGAGAGGATGTACGAGATTTTCAACGAGCAAGCCGAAGGCATAATCAAATGTCTCTTTGATTTTGGGCAACCAAACTGAGCTGGCAAGTTACATACATCTATTTATTCACTCGTATCACCCTCTTTACCAGGAGCTGGTGCAAGTCTGGCTGGCGAATGGGGGACACAATGGCAAGAGCACCCGCTGCAGCGAGACATCTGCCCGGACGGATATTAAAATAGTAATGCCCTCGCAAGTTCGTCTATTCTTACTTTACCTTAGTCTGGGCACGTGTACGCGTACATACGTACACGTGTACTGCAAACATAAACGATCATACTTCCGTGACGACACCTAGCAGTTATCTGAGGTTCTCCAGCTGCTGCTGGACCTTTTCGAGCTCGGCTCGAAGCTGCTCTACATCGGCTACACGATCATCAGTCGCACTCTCGTCCCCATCGCTCATGTACTGACTGTCATCGTCGCCTTGGAGAGCAAGTTGCAGATTTAGCTGCTGCATCTTAAGATTGAGCGCCCGTCGTTGCGAAAAGCGCCATTGACTCACGTCAACGCTCTCCTCCTCCTCGCCGTCCAGCTCGAGATCCCCCAGATTCCCATCGTTGCTGCCAAGCTCGCTAGTCTTGTCTTCATCTTTGGCATCAACTTCTACAAGCTCTCCCTCGACACTTGCGTCGTCGTTGCCAATTGGAAGATCCTCGACGTCCACAAATATTGGTTCCTCCCCATTCCTGGCAGTTTCATCACCGTATCGCATCGAAAGAGACCGATTTAGAAACAAATCATGCGGTGTTGACGTTTGGTGCAGGTGGCTGCGAGTTTCCAAATCAGCGATAGAGGAGCCGTATGCAGCTTGCGGCCGTTGGCTCAAGAGCGCCTGTCTTGCTTTCAAAGACTTGTCGAGGTCCTGCATGCAAGCGTCCATTTTAAATTGATACGAAGATGGGTCGTCAGCCTCCGCCACAGTTCCCCACATTGTCCCACTTGCGCCCTCTTCCTCAAATAGCGGTGCAACATTTATCGCGTAGTTGTCTACATGGCGCACTGGACTCTCTATTACATGTCTCTGGTGCTCCAGGTAGACTAGATTGTTTGCCTGTTTGACAATATCTTGAAACCTCTCCTCAAGATTGTCTTTGCGAACTTGGAGTGCTCGTAGTCTTGTGCGGGCTGCTTCAAGCTCCGACTCCCCCGGAACGTCGCGCAATCCGTCCAAGAAAATGGCCACGTCTTTGCACAGCTCGCTTAAGCTTCCCGAAATCTGCAACGTGAGCTCCCCGTACATCATTGGAGTCAGAATTGCTGATAATCGCTCGAGCCGAGTCATCGTGGCTTGCGAACTTTGTAAAATTGTCTCGCCCTGGATGGTGATGGAGTCTAATTGTACCTGAATAAGGTCGTCTCTCATGTCACCACCGTTTTCCTCGCTGGGCTGTTGTTTCGCAGAAGAACCCGTTTGCTGCTCTTCAACGATCCGAGACAACTGAGATGATGGGCCCAAGCGCTTCTGGGCTTGATCATCATCTTCACCTAAAGTTTCGCTTTCTCCGCTCTCCATAGGACCCGACGCCTCCCTGCCGTCAGACATTTGGCCACCAGAGGCGTCGTCATCTACGATGTGGTCTTCGTCAAACTCCATCACCGTCTCCTTAGCCAAGATCGACTGAGCCATAGCCTCGCGCGCTGAGCGTGCGCGCGCAATTAAAAGTGGCGTCAACATTTGCAGCTCGCCTATCGGCGAAGCCGGTCCCACACTCTTCGAAAGTGTCGCGGGGCTTGACGGGTTGCTGCTATTTTCCGAACACCTTTTCCGTGATGGAGTTCCAAAGTGCTTCTCTTGCGATGAATGTAGAGTGGGAGGCTCCTCGTGAACAAGATTCCACTTAGCTTCGAGCGATTGCCGAGTCTGCTCTGCGCGCTGGTCAATCTCTGCAAGACGGGCTTCAAAGTCGCGCTCCATTCGCTCCCGGGCATCCTCTAGCGCCTTACTCTGTGCTTCGAGTTGATTTTTCCGAGTGACAATGTCCCTTTCTACCAGACGCTTTTCTTTTCGTATTTCTTGGACTGCTTCAATCAAAAGCTGCTTTATCTCTAGTTCTTGTGGAAGCGGAGCTTGGTCATCTTTTTCAATTGAAGGAATTTGCTGCTGTAAAGTATCCACAATCTTCTCGTCCCGCTGAATTGACGTTGCCCTCTCGGCTTGAATTTGGTCCCACTCGTCACGCATCCGTTTGCGGATCTCGTCCCTCTCCTTGTCGAAATCGGCTCGTTCTTGGACCTGCTTTTCCTGGAGCTGCTTTCGTTCGACCTCTACCTGAGCAAGCGCTTCTCGAAGCTGATTTTCAAGCGAGTCTCGCGCGGCATCTCTTTGTGCAACGCGCTCCATATTTACACGAGCGCCCTCTGTTTCGCGACCGCTCTCCTTAATGACCTCGTTCAAACGTTTGAACACAGCATCTTCTGTTTGCTGGTGTACGCGAGCAAGCTCTTCTTGCATCTTGCTCAGTTCAATTTGCTGCTTTCGAGCAAGCTCACGAGTTTGGTCCTCCAACGTCTTCTCCATGCTCTGTTGAGCCCTCTCCAATTCCTCCAAGTCGCTTTTCCAGCCGTCCTCTTGCTTTTTACGCAACGATAGCAGGTTCTCAATCAGCTCTCGAGCAACAGTCGAGTCAACAAACTGGTTTGGCTGAACCTGTAATTGTTGTTGTTGCTGCTGCCCTCTTGAGGCATCAGAAAATCTAGCCTCTAGTTGGTGGACATACTGCTTCAGTTTTTTGGCTACAGTCTCCGAAGCCTCCAAGTCTTTTGACCTTTGCTGTTTGTGTGCCCTCCATCGTTCGGCCAAGCGATTGTCCTCCACTTTGAGTTTTATTTCCACTCGACTGATCTCTGCCTCGCGCTTTTGCAAACTAGATTGCTTGGCCCTCAATTGCTTCTCCTTTTCCTCGAAACTTGCCTTCCTGCTCTCAAGCTCTCTGGTTCTCGCATCGCATTTCCGACGCTCCCGGTCCAGAACGACGGCTTTACCGTCCAACGACTTTGCCATGGCTTCGATTTTCTTGCGCTGCTTCTCCAGCTGCTTTGCTTTCGACCGAAGCGCGCTCGCTGCCTCGCGTAGCTCGATCCTGATTTCTGTGTGATGCTGGACTCGTTTAAGTTGTTGCTCTTTAGCAGCTACCTTTGACTTCGACTCCGTGCTCGACTGTCGAATGTGCACAGCATTTATCCGCTCATTTTCTTGCGCCAGGTGGCCGAACAGAGCCTTGAGCCGTTCCTCTTGGGATGCGATTTCAGCTTCTCGGGAAGCTAGCTGTGAGGCTAGCTGTTCCAGCTTGGCCCCTTCGGCCAATAATTGGCCCCGTTTGCTTGCCAACGCCGATTCCTCTCTTTGAAGATCCAAACTTGCAGATGCTTGGTTCTGAGCAAGACTCGAGGCAAGTTGATCATTTGAGGCCTCCTGCTCAAAGAGTTTGGCTTCCCGTTTCTCTTGCGCCTTGTGCATCCGCTCAAGCTCCAGTTTCTCGTTCGCGAAGGCTCGCTGTTCGAGGTCCATCTGGGCCCGCATGTCCGCAACTTCGTGTTTTGCTTTATCGAGGGTCAGCCTCTCCTCTCGCAGTCTATCTTCTAAATTTTTCAGGTCTCGCTGTTTCTCTTGAATCTGCTCCTTGACCAATTTCGCTTCTTGTTGCTCCTTTAAAAGCTCAAGTCGAGCCTCGCCAAGTTTTTTCCGCTCTGCCTCTATCTCTCCAAGCTTGCTATGATACTCTCCGAATGTCTTGTCCGAGATTGTCGCAGTTTGCTCCAGTCGCTTGACCTGTTCTTGTTTATCGGACTGTAGCTGATCAAGATGCTCTCGAAGAGCACTCACCCGATCTTTCTCTAGCAGTAGCTCGCGAAGCGTCCGACTAGCTTCTTCTTGCAAAGATTTTTGCTCGGTTTCCCAGGTCGCGCAGTGCTCTCGGAACTGTTCTTGCTGCTTCAAAAATTCGAGCTTGGAAGAATTGAAGCTATCTTCCCGTGCACGTAGAGCATTCTCTCTGTCGTTGAGCTCTGCATCGCGTTGCTCCACAGTGGAGCGAAGCCTCGACACCTCGTCTTGCTCTCGTTGGACTTTATTTCTCTTTTCCTCCACAGAGCCTAGCATGGACTCGGCTTCTTTGAATTTTGCCGTAGCATCTTCTTCAAGTTTAAGCAGTGTTTTCTCAGCTTCTGCGAGCTGTTCCGCCTTCTCCGCCAACCGCCTCTGTTCAGCCGAGAGATTGGCATCCTTTTGCTGAAGAGATTCCTTATTTGCCTCAAGACGTTTCTGTGCAACTCCATAGGACGCGGCATGTTTTTCCAACTCTTTACAGTCTGCCTCAAGCCGCCGTCTCCTGGCTTGTATTTCTTTGTTGTACGCCACGAATTCCGCACGCAGCGACTTCAAGCTTGAAAGCTTTTGCATAAAGTGAGCCTCGGCCTCTTCCGCATTTTGCTGCGCCTCTTTCGCGTCAGCTTTGGCCTGTAAAGCTTGCTGTATTGTAGCTTTGGCCTCATCAATTTGTTTCGAGTGCTCCGCGAGAGACTTTTGCTCCAGGGCGTTTCGAATACTTGTTGACTTGGCTTCTTCCAGCATAGTGTTCAACTGTCGCCTGTCTTTAACAACTTGCAAAGCTTGATGTTCCAGATCTTTTGCACGGTCCTCGAGCGCAGACTCGCTAATACGCAAGACTTGTTTTTTTTCCGCCTCAGCCCTGTAGGACTTTACCTGATCCTCAAGTTTCTTGATTTGAGATTCAAGCTCCGCGACGGTTCCTTTCTCCGTTTTCCAAAGTGCCTTCTCGCTTGCAAATGCTTCCCTTTCAAACTTGAGATCGTTTTGACCCATCTCAAGCTTTAGTTGCTCCTCTCGCACCTGTACATGCACGGACTGCAAATTTCGTAACGACCGTTCCCGAGAGGACAAATTGGCCTCTGCAGCTTCGCATTGGCGCATTCGGGATTCGGCGTCGTGAGCTGTTTTAAGAAGCTCAACTTGTTTAACTTCCATGCGTTGCCGTTCAGCCTCGACCCTGCCTTCCCACTCCCTCCACGATCGCTCCAGGCTTGCCCTTGCAGCTTGCTCTTGTTGTTGTTGTCTCGCTTCTTTTGCCGCGAGATTAGCTTCTTTCTCCTGAACCTCGCGCATTCTAGAGTCAATATCTGCACGAGTCTGCAGATCACTTTCAGCACGGCGCTTCGCCCTCTCGCTTTCGAGTTGCAGCTCTCGGTGGATTTGCTCAGCCTGAGCGAGTCTGTGCTCAACAGCTCGCTCTCGCTCTCTAACGAGGTCCAATTTGTCTTGTAGCTCCTGCTGCGCTTCGTCAATGCGTCTTGTTTCCGCTGCGAGCTGAGATCGCGCGACTTGATCGCGTGCTCTGCTTTGTTCAATATCATTAGCGAGCCCGTCTAGTCGTTCTAGCTCGAGCTGCTTTGACTCGGCCTGCGCTACTTTGCGATCCACGGACTTTTCTCTCTTCACTAAGGCGGCATTCCGCTCCGCTAGAGCGACACGTTCTTGCTGTAGATCCTCGCGTGCCTGATCCAGCTCTGTTTGCAGACTTTCCAAGGCTTTGGCCCGGCCCAGATGCTCCTGTACGTAGGCAAGCTTGTGCTCAAGGTCAAGACGCCTGGCTTCCAAATCTTGGGACATCTGCAGTTGTGCATCTTGACAGCTCTCCAGCTGCTTCTGTAGTCCAAGGATGGACTCGACTTGATGGGATCTACGATCAAGCTCTTGCCGCTGAAGCTCTAAGTCACGGGCAAGCTGTTTTACTTTCTCGCGATCATGTTCAAGCTCTGCTTTGCTGGCGGAAACCTGACCTTCGAGACGGTCAAGGCTTTGCAGTCGCTCAATTTGTGCGTGCATACTTTTCAGCTGATCTCGAAGCCGGGTCTCCTCCTGCGCGAGCTGTTTCGTCCGCTCAAGAGCCGCACTCTCTCGCTCCAGAATCTCCACTTCTAGAGCCCGCTGAGCCCTGCTCAATACCCCAGTGGACGCGCCCTTCTCTCCAGCATTCGAAAATGCTGACACCGCCGCAGCTTTTGCTCTGGCGTGGTTTATTTTCCCTTCCCCGCCACCCTTGGTTTCCGCCTTACAAGCTGCAGCAGGAGGCATTGGCGGCGATTCGGAGGACGACAGAGACGCAGAAGAGGTCGATGATGTTGACGATGACGATGACGACACGGACAAGTGCCGGTCACTTTCCTTCTTGTGCATGAGCGCCGCTCTCACGCTCGCCTTCGCGCGGCCCAACCCGTCCATCTGCCGCGTTCCTTGCTAGTGCATCCGAGGGTGTGATTCGAACCAAGCAACAACCCTTCTCACAACCTACAACTCACAACTCACAACACACAAGTCGCCAGTCACAACTATTCACAACTCACAAGATGTTGCTTTTGCAACACGCAAGCTTCCAGCAGTGCTCTCGCAGTTCCCCACGCAGCGCTTTCCAGTCCCACAGATGATACTAGCCGGGTTGTTAGGGTGAATTGTTTATCGTGATACGCGGTTCAGTTCCACGGTCAATGAGTATCAAGGAAATCAAGGAGTCCTAATGAGTCATAATGAGTCCATCTAGTCAATGAATGGGACTGGTTGGGTTCCGCAGTTCCGAAAATATTTGAAATGGTCAACATCCGAATTCCGCAATTCGGCGCGAGATGTCTGCACGGACTTCTCCGTCTACGTTTTTCAGTAATCCCGAGATTATAAAAATGTCCATTAAATAGTAGTAAGATAGCTGTAGGTGATTTCATTTATCCGGTCACGAGTCAGGAAGTTGGAGTTCAACTTTTCATTCATGAGCATAATTACTTGATAGTCAAAAGGTGCAGAACATTTTCTTGGCACAAAGCATGCAAATGAATGGATTCTGAATGAATGATGGAGACGGTTTGTTGGCAGCGAGCACATTTACCGAAACGTTGGAGAGCACATGACAGACACAAGTGGCGAAGTGGCGAGGCTCTGATGCGCCAGTAAACGAAAGTTCGGGCCATTGAATTCTGAAATTCTAATCGTTGCGCCGATGTCAGTTTGGCGCAAGTGAGACTGTTGATTGATGGGGTCGTTCGCGAAATTGAGTCGACTTTGTCCCAAAGTTCAAAGTTCAAAGTTCGAAGGTGTGGAGTTTGGGCTTGGCCTTATTTGTGTGTGCTTCATTCAGTCGCAAGGCTTTCACGCTTTCCTTCGTCAGTCAATCGTCATCATTCAATTGCTCTAGTTCATCATACTCTGAACTCTGGTATTCTGGTGTAGCAGACAGGGTGAGACGAAAGCTCAACGAGTCGTTCGTTATCGGTGGCGTTCCCAAGAAAGGCAAAGTCGGCAGTGCTCGAAGACAAGTCGTGGCAAGGCGGAGGGAAGATGGGCTACGGGTCTCGGCGAAGGGCTCGCAAAAGCTGGTCAGAAAGCGATGATTCTTGCAGCGAAGAGGACGAGACCAAGTCGGGCGCAGAGAGCGAAGAGGAAAAGTCGGATGACGAAGATGATGACTACTTGGAAAGACTCATCGCTGGGGGGACCACGCGTAGGCCGGCGACATTGAGAGGAAGAGATTCCATGCGAGGAATGAGCAACAATTTGATATCGACGGTACTCGGAAGCTGTGATCCGAATGACTTGAGTCAATTTACGACGGCGGAGCTCATTTCCAGCTCAGATAACCAAGGCAGGACAGCCCTTCATCTGGCTTTGTTGGGAGACAATCTGGATCTTGTTGAAGAGATTTTGCGAAGAGTACTTGAGGACGTGCGGAGACTCATCTCGGAGAGCCGTCGGAAAAAGCATCGCCTCGATCTCAGTGTTAAGCGGCAAATGCAGCTCTACTCTACTTGGAAGGAAGATCACAAGCATTTCGAGGAGTTCAGAATTGAGACCGAGCGAGAAGTACTCGCCGCTCAAGAGAGCGCGATTGTAAAGTTGTACTCCAAATCAGACAAGGAAGGCTGGACCGCTTTGCACTTTGCCTCGCAAGGATGCACTGGATCAATGTCGAGGCTCCTTAGATGCTTACCTGCGCTGCGCTCCAGTCAGGCATTGGGCCCCTCAGAGATGAAAGAAATGCTCCAGATTCGACGAGAAATCCTGAGTGCCCAAAATTCCACCGGATGCACACCGCTTCACATCGCAGCCAGTAATGGAAATAGTGAGGCAATCCATATGTTGATCGATGGAGGCGCAGATCGTTTTGCGGCAAATCTTGACGGTGAATCTCCGATGGATGTAGCCCGAGACAAAATAATTAGGAGAGTGCTGGCCAAAGGTCTCGTGAAGGAGATCTGCGATGGTGTCAAGAATTCGTTAAAGTCTTTCGAGATTAGAGCGGAGCTCGGGGAAGGGCTTGATGAGCGGGGCGGCTTAACATTTCAATCTGCTCTGCATCAGGCATGCGAACGGGGCAATCTCGAGCTTGTAAAGTACATTTTGATTCAGGACCATACTTTGGTGCACTCTGTGGACGGGCTGGGATGGTCAGCACTCCATTATAGTGCAAAAATGTCGAAGCCAGGAAATTACGCTGTCATGGACGAGCTTCTTGGCTGCGGGGCAGACGCAAACCAAACTACATCATCTGGATTAAGTGCGTTGCACGTTCTTGCTAAAGAGGGATCTGGCTCACAGGGGAGTGAAATGGCAAAGTTACTTTTGAGAAAAGGGGCAGATATCGATGCGAAAACACCTAGCGGCAAGAGCGCGTTTTTGATTGCAGCGAAAGCGGGATCGGCAAGCATGGTGCAGTGTCTCGCCCGGGCTGGGTGCGACATTTATTCTACTGACAAGAGACACTGGAACGCGCTGCACTTGGCCTGCTTTTACGAAAATATGGATGTAGCCGTCTTTCTCAGCCGAATGGACTCAGAAACTAGCAAGCTGAAGCAAATGCGCAACTTGGCCAATAAGATTCCTAGTGACTTTATGTGTCAATCTTGGAGGGAGAAAAGTGCGCTTTTGACTTTGTGGGAACTTGCTGCAATGAAACAACTTGATGAGCTTCGCCTTGCAATTCGCTCGATGAGAGGTAGCGGCAGCATGCACGCCCCTGATTCCTCCGTGAACGCTCCCAGCGTTGTCTCCAAGTTTACTCCTCTTCACGCCGCGGTGCTTGGCCCTTTCATGAAGCATCTGTCAAAGTCGGGCCCCAAGCTGGCGGCGCAGGTGCGAACGCACTTGGAGTCTAAACTTCGAGTTCGCCAGTCCTCGCAGCGAAAGCAGAGCAAGAGTACTCGTGCGCAAGTTGTCAAATTTCTACTTGCGCAAAAAGAAGTATTTGTGGACGCATCGGACATTCGCGGCTGCACAGCTTTGATGTACGCATGCATGCTCGGAGAGCAAGAGATAGTCGACTTGCTTTTAGAACGAGGCGCAGACACCAACTCCGCGGACAAGAATGGGAATACAGCCCTTCATTATGCATACGCCTTTGGAATGAGTAAGGTCTTGCAACTGAGCGACCGTTTTGACGAAGAGGCACAGAACTCGAGTGGGCATACTGCACTTGAGGTCGCTGGTGCAGCAGGCTCCACTTTTCGAATGCCAAATGCTCGGAGAATGGGCCCTTTTGTTTCCCATTTGGGTGAAAATGTCAGCGATAGCGACGAGGAGACTTCAGAGTCCAAGGAGGAGGACGACACATTGCTCAAGAATGCGAAAACTTTACAACAAGTCGCCCAAGCGATGGACTCGGAGGATGGACACTACAACGGCGGCAAAACTCTGCAAGATGTTGCCGACGACGAGTGTCGACCCAGTGCTCGGACTGCCTTAAGGGCAGCTGCGCAAGAAGTACAGTAGCTTGGTCTCATCAGATGGGGCCAACTTGGAGATTGCAAATCTCTTTTCCTCTTCCTCTGAATCGGTAAGCACGCGTATTGGAGGATAATTTAGCCATCGCAATCCAATCACATCCAATCACACATCCAATCACTGAAATTTATTACCCTTTTTTTATGAAATTTTGTTCTCGCTTGTCTGTGGTATGTTGAGGACTCTAATATCATTCTCAAGAAGGCTACTTAGCAAGAGTCAAATTGCAAACGCTTTGGAATGCAGAATTCACTGTCAGTAATCATTTTGATTCACATTCCAAAATGAGCACATGGCTGGACACTGCGAAGCAAGGTCTACCGGCGAAAGCTCCACCGGTTTGACGAACCTCCCGTACCTCCCGTACCTCCCGTACCTCCCGTTCGCGGTTCTCGCTTGATTGTAGATAACCTCAAGTTTAAAAAGCGACATCACGATGTGGATTTCGGATAGCGGAACCCTTTAAATTTCCGATTTTAGGATCAAGATGCTGATTTTTCTCAATTTCACGTATTTTCGCCTCGTCCGTTGGGCCTTGATTAAGAACGGAGACTCAAGAGGATTTAAGCACTGAAATTCAGGAGTATTCAAGAGAAATTGGTTATATTTTTGAATTTGATCGTGTCACGTGTGCAGGCTTTGAAGGCGCGGGGAGAGCTTGAAACGGAAGTGGTACGAAAACGCATAATCTTGTGAGGGAGCGATCACTGTTCACTGTGTTCCAAACTTAGGACTTATCGTGCACCTACTAGGTTTCGGCACCAAAAGAGTCATGGGAAGGGCAGGGTGGAGCGCAAGAGAACCTTCGGAAGGAAAGGAGGCGGAGGGGCCACTGGAGAGAGACGAGGTTCAAGTATTGTCTGATGTTGAGTGCACGTTGTGCCTTCAAAAGGGCCATGCCGATGCAAGGAGTCCTTTGTGCGGTTTACGTGGGGTTGGCCTCTCTGCGCAACAAAAGCGTGCACTTCGAAAAGGAGGAAGTCCTATGGTTGATTTGACTTCTGCTCAACAGCAACCGAAGAGGGAGAAGAGAGAGTTTCACCAAGAATGGCAAAGGCGCAAAGAAGAACAACCAGAAATTTTGTCTCGCGCAGAAGCGAATCAGTTGTGTAAGATCGATGAACGCTCGAAACTACATGTCAGCCACATAGCAGGCAAGTTGAAGTCAGCTTGGAAGGAGGTGGACTCTTCTGAGTCTGTACAGGAGTCTCCTCTGTCCGAATTGAACTTCTTTGACTTGGTTGTGGGACCTGCGCGAGAGAACATTCGAAAATGGACCAATATCAAGATCCGCCAACACTTCCAAGGAGTGAAGCCCGTTGCGCCGTGGGAGTTCGACGCATTTATGGGTCAGCTTCTGATAGTCCTGTTGTCCTCGCTTAGAAAAGAGACTTGCTTGGATCTTGCCGCTCCGTATCTGGCGCTGAACCTTGGAATAGACATATCCACAAGGCTGAGCATAACCCGATTCAACCAGATTCAAGCTGCGTTCTCGGGCTTCAGGCCGCGTGACGAGGCCACTGCAACGTCGCATGCTGACACCGACCCTTCAAAGGACTTTGAAGAGCTTGACAAGAACTTGAGCGCCTTCATTCTCCGTGTCGTGCCAAACAAGTACATTCGGATCACCATTGATGACCGCAACTGTGGGACGGTCTCTGCGATGAATCCCAAGAAGACGTATCGGCCGAGAAAGGCTCATCAGCATGGGGCCGGATCCGACTCTGCTGCTGACTCAACGCTGCGTTTTGTGCTCATGAATGTGCTGTATCCTATGGATTACAGTCAAAAGCAAGTTTTGGAAAGCATTCTCTCCAAGTTGAAAGATTCTATGATTGACGTACAAGGGGTAGAGGTATGTCTGGATCGAGGCTATCCGAGTGTGGAGCTCTACAGTTGCTGTGCAAAGTACGGCTTCTCTTTGATCACCATCAACGACAAGAACAAGCAACAAGGGAATCCGTTTGTTGCAAAGTCTGTACTTGCCGAGCGGCCAGCTAAATACACGGAGAGGAAATGGGCAGTGAATGGTGCATATGTCAACTTCAAGAAGCCCTTTATTGTCGATGACGACCCGCAAATGGGAGCGCAGATATTCTCTGCGTCTAGGAGCATGTCGAAAAATACTGGAAGAACTGTAAGTGCTCGCGCTTACGCCGTTCGCGAGCACGGAGACGGCAAGCGAACTTTTGTGCATCGCTTCGTAGTCATGTTAAGTGACGAGCTCATGGACGCCTTTGGCCGCAATTTCGTCATGGAGCCTTACCCACGGGCGAGAGCCGAGGCAACGTCGTGGTGGCTCTTTTATCCGAAGAAAGTCACAGGAGCAAACGCTCCAGTCGACGCGGAAGAAGACGGCGGCGAGGAAGTGGCCGGCGCTGTCGAGGATGAGGACAAAGACAACAATCAGAGCGACGAGGAGTACAAGGACGGAGAGGAAATGCCGATCAGCAGTGATGACGATGAGGGGAACACTCAAGAAGTTTTAAGTTTAGATGCCGGAGACGAAAGTCACGACGATGATGAGGACTCCGATATTGCCAATGAGTCTGACTCCAGCGCTGTGAGCGACAACAACGAGAGCGACTTCCTTGACAAGAGTAGCATGCTGGCCAACGACGCAGGTGCATTTTGGAGAGATCTTGATGGTGACGAGAATCGCGACGACATGAAGCTTCGTGAAGAGATGGACGGCCAAGTGCTGCAATCATTGAAAGACGGCAACGGACCTAAGGCTCTTGAACTTCTGGAAAAGAGCCTGAAGTCTGACGTGGAGCCACTCACTGCTGGCCAGCGCTGTGCTGATTGGTTTATCTTTCGCCAATTTATGGTGACAGGGACAACCGGCCAGGAGATTGCCTCGAAGGACCCTTTAGTACGAAGATTGCTCTACGAGGATCCAACCAAGGGGAACACGGCACCGATCTCTGAGAAGGAGATTGCTTGTAAGCTTTTCCAGACATGGTTTCATACACCGAGAACGCTTGGTAGCCAGGCAAATCGGGCAATGGTGATTGGGTCTCGGAACGAGGATGGCGTGGTGCAAGAGCTGCGCAAGAGGTCATACGTGAAAGCAGTGTATACCATTGGTCTCGTTCAGTCTAAGCGCGATCGACATCTCGGCGTCAGCGCTGATAACATAATCGTCATCGATGCACCAAACGGAGAGACCATCATAGCACCGCTGGAGATCAAAACCAAAGTGAAGCCTCGCACACTGGATCCTCCAACAAAAATTGCCCACAAGTTTGGCACCTACTTTGAGTGCACGGCTGGCTCAAAGCTTTGGTTTCAGGCCATTCCGCAAGAATATCGAGGGCAGTTAATTCATCAAGCGGCGGTCTTTAACCGCGAGACAGCAGTCTATTGTGTTTCAAGCGAGGTTAGCCTTTTGCACGTCACTATCGTTCGGTTTACAAGGAGTCAATTGAAGGCCTGGGTTAACGCATTCGCAAAAGTGAGGGACATGCTGAGCTGGGCGTGGAATGCTGTTGACGACAACACCGTCCCAAAGGGATCCTCTATTCCTGGAGTATGGGATGAGCCCCAGAGAGCTGTCATCAAATCAAGATTACCAATCTGGCAAGCATTGCATCGCAAACGACTGGCTGTTGGCGTCCTACAACCGGTTCGGTTAATTCGATCACTCGTGCAGTTTTACTACAGCAAGGGAAAACAAGGGGTTGACGGTGTTGACGAATACCAGAGCTCCTTCCAGACGCGCGCACTTAATGTGTCCTGGGAGGTGAAAGTGACCATAAGCCGACTTGTAGACGCGTGTATCAACGCCGGGTTATTGTGGAGAATTTACAAACTGTATGATCTCTGCGGGGATCATTGGCAAGGTCTTGACTGGTTTCGAAACCGATGCAGTCGATATCTCGCCATGACAGACTTTTGCATCAGAGTGGCTTTCCAGCTTTTACAAAATGCTGATAGGTTGAGATCTTCCATGGGTGAGAACCTGGTAGTAACTCCGATTTACGAAGGCGAGGATACCAATCGAGACCTGGGGGATACCAAACGAATGCTCGACAACGAAGAGCATTCTCAGGCACTGAGTTACCTTTGCAAGAGGAAAAAGGACAAACTAGTGCGAGCAAATGAACCCCTCGCAAAACGAATGAGGCTTTCTGCAAATAAGCACAACAAGGTCATTGCGCGTTCTAATCGTGTCTGCGTCGTTTGCGGTCTAACGACCCCTGCTCAGTGCAGCTTTTGCCAGGAAGCTATGCATGTGCGGCCTGCATTTTCGTTGCAGACGCAAAGTTATGAGACCTGCTGGGACAAATGGCACACGATGGATGTTTTACCTCTGAAAAGGACCCCGAAGAAACCGAAAAAGAAAAAGGACCAAAGCGCGGATTCTGCAAGTGAGCACTCAAGCGATTCTGCACTTCTCTGAGATGATTTCGCATTGAAAAATAAACAAACAAGCAATTTCTCGAGTCGACGTAATAATTTCTCCTATCAAGACTTCTTATTTGCGTGATTATCATTAAAGTTATACATTCAATGTATACTTGACTGAATACTTTCTCTCCAAGTTGGATCGGATCAGAGGTCTTAACAGCTCCTATACTTTTGTTTATACAAAATCAAAATTTTAATTTCGATTCCTTGCACACCCGACCAAAATCAACTTCTTCCATAGCTTACTATTTACTAACGATAATTCTTAAGAATATTTTTTTCGACATCATGATTTCGAGAATGAAAATCCTGAGGATAATGCTAAGACAGTCTTGAAAGTCTTGAACGACAACAATGTGTAAAACAGCATTTTGTGGGAATTACCATAACACTCGACTGACCCTCGGCGTGGAGAAGACTTGCAAGCAAGGGACGCAGTCTAGTAGGTGTTCGAAGAAAAACTATCAAAATTGATACGATCAGCTATATTTAAAACGCACAAGCGTACAGGTCAATCTTCAAAACGAGTCTGAGGGATGAAAATAAATTCATTCTTCCACAGGAATGCAGTACAAGGTGGGCACGGCATATCAAATTGCACATGACATCCATTCAATCGAGCTGGCCATAGCCATGCAAAAGTTCAAACACCAAAACGTCATAGACCCCGTCAATCGAAGTGCTACTGAGTTCTGGTTGCGTGTGCCACATATGCATTGTTGCATCGGGCCCCACAAAACTAACCACTTGGACAAGTGGACAGCAATATACAAGTGGACAGCAATATATAATACCACACAAAGAGGTGAACAATGGAATCAACGGCACCCAGCAGGATCCACCGGCCACACAAAACATACGGATCACGCATCAAAGTGAGGTGCTCAGTGTCCCTCTTGAGCAGCTTGTGTGCCGTTGGATACGCCTGTATTCTGAGTTTTCCTTGACGCGGAGGAGGGGATGGATGAGGCGCCGTTTTCCGTGGCCACCTCACGCCTCAGATTGCTTGGGCTGCTTGGCGCACGGCGTTTGTGGCTCAGAGAAACTCTTCTCTGTAGCTCGGCGTCGTCATCGTTCTCCTCACTCGCGCTGGGGCTTCCTGATCCACTTCCACCAGATCCACTTCCTCGTGAGCCCCCTCCAGACCCGGACCCAGATCCAGAGCCCGACCCGCTCACTCCAGAGCGGCTTTCAGAAGGCGTCGAGTTTGAAACCAGAGTGCTCCCGGACGCACCACTTTCGTTTCTAAACGACTCCAGCAACTTCTTTCGAACGGCGGGGTCAGGAAAATTCAAGGACTGGCTACTTTCGCCTTGCTGCAACAACCTAAGATCCACTGCAAGAGCGGCGCACATCTCAGAGGAATAAACTCCTAGGTGCTCACTCTTTCCGTTTACCCAAATTCTCGCAATCCACTTCTTCCCTCTCTTGTGCCAGGAAACCCCGCGATATTTCGAGCTGCGTTTTCTCTCTCTTCGATCAGCGTCTTTCTCTCCGTCCTGGCCCATGAATTGCTGGAACCCCATCGCAGGCATGGCATAGAACGCCGGTCCGGAGACGTTGCCACCGACCACACCTGGGTGGTGAGCATATACGACAGAGTAAGGTACTGAATTCACTGGACCCATTGACACAGGGATATACTGCTGACCGCTTTGGGCGTAGACCGCAGGGGGGGCATACTGTATGGGTGGAGAGCTTGAGTTGCTTGGGGTGACGATACTGTTTGGGTTGGCGGGTATTTGCTGTACTGCTCCGTGGTATGTCTGGGGGCCCATAGCAGGAGAAACGGAAGGGTCATTTGAGGTGACGCTCGGGTTGTGGCCCATGGAATTGTAACTAGAGTTTTGTGGGATATTGGGTGATGGACCGGAATTGGCAAAGGAAAGGTGCTCACCGTTCGAAGTTGGTGTAGGAGAGCTCATCGTCGGAATCCCATGGGAGCTATACATCTGACTCTGTCCTGCGTTTGAACCCGAGTTTGGGCCATTGGAGTTTGTCATCTTGTTCGTCCATTGCTGGTTCTGAGAGTTTCCGGGTATGTTGAGAGGGACTTGGTACGGTGCAAAACCCTGATGTTGCACGGAACTGTCCTGTTGCTGTCCTGCGTGTGAAGAGCCTTGGCCACCAGCATTAAAGTGGCTTTGGCTGCCAATGCCATGAAGGTTGCTGTCTCTTGGAGTCTGCCCTTGCTGAGTGTTCCCTGACCCGTAGCCGTGTGGTGGTGCACCACTATTGCTGCTATTGTTGGTGCTAGGGCCACCATTACCAGTGCTGTTGTTCCCCATGTACATGTTTGTCTGTGGTTGCATTTGCGGCACCCAAGGCTGATTGTTTTGGTTGGGGCTGGCATTCACGTTTCCGTGCATTCCAGAGATGTTTCCGTGGGCAAAGTTTCCACCCTGGTTCTGCCCATACATGTTTCCTTGGAAGTTCAAGTTTGAGGATGGCAGAATGCTAGGGTTTGAGGCAAAAGATCGATCTGGGCCAGATGTAGGGCCAAACCTGTTCGCGTTGCCGTTATTTTGCTGCCATACCATATTGCCGTCGTTAGATTGCTGATTTGGCGGCTGGCCATTACTCCCAGTTCCATATTGCGACGGTCCGCCATCGCGGGAACCGCTTTTTTGGTTCAAATTTGAATTGAAGTTGAGGGTCCCGCTATTGTTGACCATCGAATTGTGACCTGAACCCATGCCGTTGCCGACTACGGCAGGAAATCCACTCACAACATTCCGTGACTGATCGTTCGAAGGCCCATTCGAACCGATGCTCGGATTTGTCATCATGCTTTGATTGCCGGCCTGATTTGTGCTGTTGTGGTTGCTGTTATTATTATTGTTGAGGAACATCTGATTCCATGCCTGGCCATGTGAAAGTACTGGAAGTTGCGTGCTGCCAGATGTGAACTTTTGCTCTTGGTCTGAAGGCTGGGAGTTTTGCGTCTGCGAGTTCTGGAGGAGGTTGTTATTATTGCTGTTGTACACGATCTGATTTGGCTGGTTTGGGTAGAATCCATAGCCGGAAGTGAAATTCTGCTGCGAAGGCCCGTTATTCCCGTAATTTTGAAGTTGTTGAGTGTTTGGTGGTTGAAGGGATGACAGCCCATGCTGAAATAGCTGAGTGGAAGGAACCTGGTGCAACCCATTTTGGTCACTTTGAGCACCAGATGGGCGATTCTTGCCAGAACCTTCCCCCTGCCCCATTTTAGGAAGAACTGGGTACTATTGCCCCTTCCAGGGCGGCACTTGTGTTCTGGCCGATGGCCGGAAGGGTCTCTTGGACCACGACGATTCCTGTCTCCAAAAAGAGGAAGATTAATGCCCAGTGAGAAAGACGTTCCCGAGGATTCGCTAGCTCGTAAAGCTGTGTTGATGATACACACACCACATTAAAAATTTTAAAAATCCGGAAAAAATGAGAAGAGAAAAAAGTCAGAGAAACCATTCACCACGAGTATTTTCCACTTGCGGCTCAACCGCAGCACCTTTGGATCTCTCCCCACAATCGCAGTCGAATCTGTTCGAATCCGGTATCCGCTTCGTGCCCGTCGCCTACTCCGTCCACTAGACCAGGTAGACCGACCACCCGTAAGGTAATTCCTTCGCACTTCTACGCGATTTGCATTGCAATGCAACTCTCCGAGCACATGCACGGAATCCGTCGCGCGTTGTCCGCTCGATGAAGCAGGACCAGGCGTTGTGCCAGTGAGGCGATGTTCCCAACCTTGAGTACCGGGACGAAGAAGGAGTCCACCACCCAAAATCCAGCAAGGAAGAAGGCGGGGGAGTGGGACTGGGCAGATGAGATGTTGCGAGGAGAAGAGAGGTTGCAAGCCGCGCATACACAACACGCGAGAATAACTTACCAGAGGATGAAAGCTGCGGCCCAGCACATGAAGACCCCCGATGCCAGAAGGGAGCGAGGTCCGATCGCGGGAGCAATCAGGTCGAGGATCGATCGTCAGGAGGAAGCTGCAGCGAGCGAGGGAGGCACGCAAGCAAGCAAATGAGGAGCGAGAAGCGATGCAAAAGTGCCTGCGTCCCCGCGTCTCGGAGCCGAATTCGCTGTCGTTGTCGTTGTCGGTGTCGCCGTCGTTGCCGATGCCGTCGTCGCGCGGTCAAGTGCGTCTCCTGCGCTGAAGCCAAAGTACGCGGGTTGTTCGGTAACTAGAAAAGGCGGAGGTGCGGGGGAGAGGCAGCTGGAGAGCCTGTTAATAGTCAAGAGCGTTTGCTTCTTTCTTGCGGCGCGGCCAAGTGCAGGCGAGAGCAAGATGAGGTGGCTGATACCTGCCAGTAACTGGGGCGGTGGACTTCTCCGACGAGGCTTGTTGCTTGCAGTGTGGTGGAGCTCGCTGTGTCGGTCATATAGAACGCGCCGAAGCTCGGTGCTCGACAGCACCGAGGGGATAAATGGCTAAAAGTCAAACTGCCTTTTGTGTGAAGCCCCTCACAGCGACAAGAATTGTTTCAAAATTGAAAGCAGCTCGCAACAGTGCTGCGCCGCCACTAGTCGCAAATGGAGTGCCAAGTGTGATCAACAGGGGGCGCTACTGATTTTCGGCATCAAAACGTTTTGGATGCAGGTTTCTGGGCGTCTTCTACGCTCAATTCTTTCGGATCAGCCTTAACACTAGCTGTTGTTCCCCGCGAGGCTATCTGCCATCATGTTCAGGCCGTGATCAGTCAGCTTGTCGTCGTCTTTTTCCCTCCCCGTTCGTGGTTCGTGGCTGATAATCATTCGCCGCCACTCCAACGCCCGTAGACGACACGTACCCGCCACGGTAATGGCGCATTCGTCTCACACCTCGACACTACGCATTGGCTATGACCTTTCCTTCTCCCGCCACGCTTATTGATTCTTTTCTCTTCCTACTTCCTACTTCCTTCTTCCTTCCTCGTTCTCCCTCTCGCAGCCGCAAAACATCAAGTTACGGAGTGCCCTGGACGCCCTCTATCTCCCTTAGTCCTCCATCTTCCTCTCCCTCTCAGTTTCAGTTCCAGTCTTTTTTCAATCTCTCTCTCACTCTCGCCCTCACTCCCCTTTCTTCCTCCCTTCCTTTCTCCCCTCCCAACAGCGCGGGAAAATCGCTTTTCTTGCCTCCTCCTTCCCCTCGTAGGAGAATCCCCTTCCTCCTCCTCTTCCTTTCATACCCTCCTCACCATTACCCTTCTTCCTCCCGGCGGCCCCTACCTTCTTCCCAGTAGGCTCATCCTGTCTACTCCTACCATCAGAAGGACTCCTGGAGGGGCTGACTGTTTTCCTTCTTATTTTTCATTTTTCGACTCGTGTGGAGATTGACAGGAATGAGAAAGTGTCGTAGGTGCAGGAGATGAAGGCCAATTGCGAAGAGTGCTGGCACCTAGTACTCTGGTCTCGCGTCGCAAGGCGGGGATTAGAATACAGCTCTCGCGGACTGCGTGGACCATGAAAAGGAACGCATCGAGTGCATCTATGAGCTCGCACTCAAACTCTCCCTTTGGGCCCTGTACATGCTACTGTACCAGGCTGTACGGCCTGTGCAAGTCTCCATTCAATTGAGTTTTAGCAGTACGTCCAAATAGCCGGGTGATACTGGGAGTGTGCGTTCGGCGGGAAAAGTATCGACGAGTTACTTTGGAAGAAACCCCGGTCCTTGGCTGTGAATGGAAGGCGAGGTCAGATTTGTTCACTCATCGATCGAACATGAACAAACTCAGCCATACGGCGACAAGTCAGGCCACTGTTTTTGTTTTTGTTTTTGTTTTTGTTTTGTAAATGTTGTTCATCATGAAAATAGATCACAACTCTTTTTGATCAAGTCAACGAAATCAATTATTATTGATCAAGTCAACGAAATCAATTATTATTATTATTCGAAGAGCCAAACTTTCGTTTCGAGCCTTCGGGGCCTCTCCCCCCGAGTCCACTGGGTGGAATCCCCTCCTGGTCAGTCGGTGTCAGGGAAACACAGCTGTCATGCAGAACAGAACAGGGATGCACAGTGTGTCACACTGCGAAGAGAATTGTCGCTGCGAGCTCCAGCCTCGCGCAACGCCGTGTATCGCTGTGGAAATTTGTCTCCCAAACACCACTTATCAATTTACCCCGCTCGACATTCTTTCCTTTGTGGATTGCATGTGTCGCTCATCGCTCGTTCATTCTTGGGTTGTGAGTAGTCAGCCATCAATGATTGAGAATCAATTAATATTACGATTTCTTTTCAAAGTGCACCTTTTCAAGTGTAACCGGATAAACAAAGACAACTCCATTGCATCCTGATCTCCCGAGAGGAGTTGAAATTCTAGCAATCAATTTATTGTACACTACTGTATGTATCGGACGGAGTAGGTAAATTATAGGAGTGAACTGCACAAAGGAAAGCTTTTCCCTCTCAGATGAGCTGCTCAGAAGGAGCGAAAGTGTCAAGTCGCGAGAGAGTTCCTTGCTGACAGGAAGGAGGTAGTCATCCTGAAGCCTGCTCGGTTCAGATTCATTCGAAAAGCGAGGAGATTTTGACCAATTTCTGGAAGTATCGGAGACCATAGTGGAAGCATAGGAGTGTGTTTTACAGGACCAGGAAAAAGGTGAAGGGGGCTACGTTACAAAGTATGGATCCTATACTCTGCGGTAGGGATTCAAAATGAGAGCAATTGGCCTTCGTGTTACAAAGCGGGAGACAGCAAGATGGGACAGGAGTGAGGAGAGCGCGAAAGAAGCGGGAGAAGATTGGAGGTTGTGCAAAGTGTTCCTCCCCAGTCTTCTTCCCGCATGGGCTAGCCATCGGATACTCTATACAACATCCTCACGTCTCAACATATTTTTGTACCAGTGCTTGGTACTCGTTCTCACCCACGAAAAATTATTTTCGGATTTGCGATTTGGAAGAGTCTGAGACTCCAGCATCCAAGTTTAAACTACTACTACCGTCTTTTTGTCTAAGACTCGAATCAGTTACGACGCTTCAAAAGAAGAGTATGTAAAATACTAGACACGACTATGAAACAGTCGTTCTAGTTTTACTTGATGTCTTGAAAAATCCTCCTGAGGTTTCAATGAGGAGCTTCACGCGAATGATACACCCAATAGATCCGTAGGCACGTCATACCACCGTGGATAGTATGAATTGTAGAACACTTGAGATAACCAGTAGGATCACCTATTGGGAATCTAATATGGCCGAACTCAACAACTCGTGGGGGGCAAGTACAGTCCGTAAGAGGGAATCGACAACTGTGAGGTTTGAAGACAGAGGAGGATTCTCCTTTCCAGCACCTCCGACACGGATTAGTAGTACATAAGCTTTCTATAGGATCCCTGAAATGGTTACTCCGTTTCCAAGTGCGGGCTAGGTCTTATATATATGAAAAGCATACCCCATCTTTATTCCTTGCCACGAAACTCCGAAAAAGGAGTGGTATCAGCTGGACGTTTCTCCGAGAGGAGTCTCTTCACATGCACTCTTCTCCTCCTGGTCACCACCGATCAGTTTCAGCGAGTGCTCCGTTAGGGGTCTCTACCACACAGTCTAGTAAGCAAGTTGCAATATTTTCAACCGCTCCCGTACAGTTCATCTATGTGCTCTAAGACTCCCTCGGGGCTGGCCAGATTTCGCATTTTCGTCAGCCGCGAGTTTCCTCTCTGCTCATTATTCTCTCTGCCTTCCGTGAAAGGGGTAGTCAGTACTGGTAGGGTTCTTCTGCAAGTTGTCATCGTAGTGGCTTCGTAGGCGTCCGTCCTTTCAAAAGGCAGCTAAAACGCTTGTGCTCAAATGAAAAAAAAAATAGCTGGGCTCAACCGGACGCATTCGGACCGCGACTTGCAGGTGAGCATGAGGACCTGAAGCAATGTGGCTGTCACGTAAGTTATTTTGCAATTTGCATTTGGAGTAAGTTCTAGATCCTGGTTCTGAATCTCACTGCAAAATGCGAAAGGAATGAAGGGATCAACTGCGTGCGCTTTTTCCAAGGTCTATCCCGCCTTTTACTTGACTTGTCTCTTACATTGACGGGCAAAGGGAGGGGGGGACGGCGAAGGAAGGAGATAAGTTACTCGTGTAGAAGGAAACCAAGTGCAAGCGGCTCCCTAACTTTTGCTGTACCCTCTAGCTAGCAGGCTGTGCTTGCAAGAGAGAGGGAGAGAGAGAAAGAGAGAGCGCCGGTGGGAGAGGAAGTGCGCCGGCGAGTTTCTGAGACTTTGTCGTTGTCTAACTAGCTAATAGCGCAGCGACAGTGAGTTGATTCCAACCTTCAGCGCACCATCAACAGCTGAACTTTGGGAATGTAGGAAGAGGGTACTGAGTAGCGAGCGATTTTATTTTTCACTTTCGCAGAGCATTCATGTGAGATGGAGGTGGGGGCGGCGGTAGAAAGGTGGAGAAAAGCCTCTTCTCGCTAACGAGGCAGCCTAAGAAAACGCTGACGGCGGCCGAATCGGAACATCGGGTGGAGGGGTTGAAAAAGCTTTCGCTTTTGCGCAGTAGGAGGCACTATGACTGCGGCAGGAGGAAGAACAGGATTGCATTGCATTGGAACTCCTCAAGCGCCGCAGTAAAGCCCGCCACTAAACATGTGAGGGATAGCCATCCGCAGCGAGCTGGTAGGCCATGGCGGACGTTTATGTAAGAGGTTTGCAACAGCTGTTCCGCAAGAGATCCAGGAGTGTGTATACTGGAGCAATCCTGCAGAGTTTTCCACTGGCAAGAACGAGACGAGATTATTGAAGTTGATAGACTAATCTATAGGGTCTCTAATAGTGATATTTTCCAGCTGTGGAGATATAAATGGCGTCTCTTCCCACACCTTGTACGATAACACGAAGAGATTTGTTGATTGTGGACATTTTGCCTATTGTTTCAGCCATAAACTGTGGTGCTTTGATCTATAGCGGTATTGATAGTAATTATCTACGTGAATACCTACAAATAATTGAAGTTTTGAGGACCATGGCATTATACCGCCTTATGAAGAGCAATATACCCGTTATAACCCCTTATATTTGGAGGCCTAAAGAATATCATATGGAATATCATATACTGATCTTGGCCAATTTTTTCTTTGGTTCAGACCAGAAGCATGCGACGGCTCGATAGGTTCCAACAAAAGTTGAAGTTATCAGTGCAATTTCGTGCCGAATGTTGAGGTACAAGGCGCCAACAGGCTCATCACGTCACACTTGTCAGCCAGAATTCTCTCACGCTTGAAACGAATTATTTGCTGTTTTTAATTTCAATGATTGAAAGAATCAGAAAATTCAACAAAACAAACAGTGAATACTCAAAATGAACTTAGCCAGCCCAAGCTTAGGAACAAATCTACGGTCTCTACTCCTACTCTTCCTGCATGTACCGATCATGTAACAAACATTGTAGATAAGTACTGAGTACTTGTAGTGCTGCACAATTTTCTTCCTTTTCCCCTCTGTCTTTGTCTTTCTTTCCAAAATCGTGATTTCACAATCAATCGAGCAGCTCTGACCAGAAACTAAACAAAATTCGCAGTCAGCAATACTGTACTAGCGCTGAGCCGCTCCACTCTTGACACAATCCAGAACAAGTTTCAAATAACTTTGTATTTTATTGTATTGTCTATCAGTTCACAGCCGCTTCAACTTGAATTATTCGAAGGGGTTCATTTACAGAAACAAGTTGCCGAGGACGACAGTAATGGCTGTGAATGCTGCAACATGAGACGATCTAGAGACATCGCTACGATCTCAGCCGCCTCCACACCCTGCCAAGTCACAGCGCGAGCAGTTCTCTGATACCTCCTCACAGTCAGTCACTCCAGACACGCTTGCCCTCCGCGTTATTCCGCTCAGGTTGCAGAAAAAGCTAGAATTCCATCCACTGTCACGCAATTCGCGCTATTCGCGCCCTCTGATCTGGCGCTCAAGAGTGGCAAAGTGTGGACGGTGGGCGCGGATAAAACAGTTTCACCGACTGAGGGCCGCTTTCTTTTTTTTCCCCTTCCCTCTCGAACATACATACGTTCTGTTCTGATTCTGCAAAAAATGAATCCTCTCCGAAGCGCTCTCGAAAGAGTTCAATCTGACATGTGAGTTCTGATTTTCCAACCTATCAATCGAGACCACCCAATCACAGCATATCTTTTATATGCTCCGGTGTCGGCGAGTATGGGAACGCTCGAGTCGTTGAAAAAGGAAATTGGTAAAGCTCGATGTGAACGAGGAATGAGAGAGGGAAGGCTGGCACGAACCGAGCCAAATTCGATGTGTGGACCAGCGGTTCGAGTACGAGTACGTACTTGAGGAGTACAACGGGAACGTCGTGAGAAAATTTTCAGGAGTCGGGGAAAAATTATGCATGTGACAAGCAGAGAGCGAGCGCACTGCCACAAGCGCCACTCAAAATTGGCAAACGCAGATTCACTCATATTCATTCTCTCGCCGATACGCGCAACGGCGGCGGCAACAGGGGGAAAGGAGGACTCAAGAGTGGACCTCTGTGGCGATATATAATTCTGGCTGCTTGAAATCTGCTTTCACAAAAGACTTGGCAGCCTTAAAGAGTTCAGTGTCGTGCTTTCTCACTTTGTCTTTCGTGAACAAAAATTAGGACTCTTGATGGACTGTGAAGCCACTCTTGACTGGCCAAAGAAAAATAATACAATTCATTCATTCGCGAACAAAAAGCAAATTGATTGTCAGTTGCTGACGGAGAAGGCGTTCGGGATTCCCGTGTCGGAGCGCGTCTGTCTGAAGAGTCTGAAGACAATGTTTGGCAAAAGTTGATTGAGTGATTTTTCTCTCATCTTCTTTCTACATGCGCGGCTGAAGTAGGAAGCTAGCTAATTCATACCGTTTAAGATAGGCCAGCTTAGTACCTCCTCTAACTCTCTCACTATATTAGAGTCTACTAGGGACTAGTGTAGAAATGAGTGTGTGGCATATCCATCCTTACGTGATCCGAAATGATAGATTACAGTTAGGGTAGGTACCAATATGTCAAGGAATACAGAATGATCGCGATCAGATCTGTGTTCGTGTACAAACTTTGTTCATCTGCTATTCATTCTTCCTAATCTTCCTTGGGGTTCCTATTCTTTGGTAAATGAGTATCCGTACCGGTACTCGAGTACCAGAAGAATAGTACGCGCAGGAGCGACCCCGCACCAGAGAAAAAAAGCGCGCACCGGTAGTGTTAGTATCCATTCAGCGAAATCTGTGGCGTACTAAATAGCGAGGACACGACGGATCAGCATAAGAGCAACAGGGGAAGGAGAGAAAGACATACAGAGAGAGATAGAGTTAGATGATGAGTGTGCAAAACGTGGACGATGTGAACGCAGCGGTGACGACCGGTCTTCGTGCGTTCCTGAACGGTTCGCTGGCGGAGATGGGTTCCGGGCGAGTGACGGTTGCGCTGCTTGCTCTGTGCGCAGGCATCTGGTTCGTTGAGAAGACCATGACAAGACACGGCTTAGTAGTATGCTCGGCAGTACTCGAGCTTGTATCTGCGTACGGCTTGATCAGCGTGGCGTTGGCGCCTGTGTTTCCCCAAGACCCGGCAAAGCGGTCCATGGCGGCTATTACGGCGTGCTTTGCGCTCGGACTCGTGACACCGGCTGTGCTGCTCAATTCCAACGCAATCGGCGCTTTCCAATACTAGTCTCGCGTAGATGCCGCTGATTGATTGATTGATAGCTGAGTTGAGTTCCTTGGGGGCGGAAAAAATTTGCAGAATTCAGACATTTTCACAAATTTATTCTACAATACATATGGGGCGTGACCGGCATGAATCGAGTGGTGATTACGTTATGGATCTCCGGCTTTGGCAATTGAAATTATTTCCCGGCGATGGCCGCGGAAATGGGTTACCTTTTGAGGACTTCCTCAAAATTCTTGTGGGAGGAAAATTACACTGCAGACACATGGAACCTGACCGGCATGATCCGAGTGGAGATTACATCATGGATTTCCGGCGTTGGCAAGTTTTGGCGGTCTCCCGGCGATGGACTCGGCGATGGTTTACATATCGAGGCGTTCTCGGAGCCTCCGATTCTCCTCTTGAAGCGCTGCAATTTTCTCGTTTAGCTCCCGGCTTGTGGAGTGGTGTAGGTCCGCCCAGGACTTAATCTCGGCTGAGGAGGCCTTAGCAAGCTCGTCCACCTCATGCAAAAACTGCTGCTTCTCTTGCTCGAACGCTTCTCTTTCTTCCACCATAGCATAGATCATCTGGTCTTTAAGTTTAAGTTCCTCCCGGAGCTTGTCTGTTTCACGAGCTTTGTTTTGATTGGATTTGAGCTCTTGCGGAAGCGGTTGATTATCTGGATCGCTGCCATCGCCACCCAAAACTTGCTCAAGCTTTCCAAGCGGATCTATTTGCAAAGGCGACCCCACCAACTTCTGATCAAGTTGACTGTAAGGAGTGTCAACCAGTTTCTGGGCCGCACTTTCGAAGTCTTTAAAGAGATTGACAAAGTCGCGCATGACCAAGGGGTGCGGGAACTGCTCCTGCTCCAAGAATATTCGCTTCGCTCTCTCGCGCTGTTTTCGGTACGCAGCAACGATCGGGTCGTCCGTTGGCCCACCAGCAAACGAGCCAAGGCGGAGCGAGTGGGAAAGGTGGGCTGCCAAGGTGTCCATTCTCAAAGCATCTCTTGGTCGAGGACCGGCAGCCAGGTATTGGAACTGACTTATACGCTCCAGCATCCGTCTGTGCACTCCGCCAACCGCATCTGCCTCTGCGCATTTACTATCTACCGCCCCTTTCAGATTTCTGATGATTTTATCGAGCTCGATTCGCGTTTGATCTTCGATCGTTTTCCCCTTCTTCCTTATCGTAGACTTTATCTCCTCTATCCGCTCAAGCACACGCACCTCAGCTTCGATTCTGGGAGCCAGCACTGCTTCAAGCAGACTTTGCAGATGCAGAAAGTCTCGTCGTAAAAGTGCAGTCCCGGCATCGTCAAATTGGCCGGGTAAAGTCGACAAGTGAGGGAGCGGACTACAATATAATGGCGATTCCGCTGGCATTGTCTGACACTGCCGTGTTCGCTGGACACAGCTGTAAGGATAAGCAAAGTCCCCATGCGTCCTGCAACACATATCGCACAGACACCCCGAAACGCACTCGAATACAGGGGAAGTGGGGCGCTTTTCCTCGCCACACTTGCATCCTCTAATGTCCTTACAAGTGCAATCCTCGAATTTAGGCTTTGGCCAGCAAAAGCAGTTTTCGTAACCCGGAGGACACGAGCACGACCTACTGTACGGGACACCTTCCTCTCTCACACCGGCTATTGGTGCGCCGTCAGGATAGTAATAGTCGCAAACGTGTCTCCTCTGAGGACAGCAGAACACCCTTTTCCCTTCACGTTTCTGTGCAGCAAGCTCCTCGTATATCTTCTGAAAATCTGCTCTGGAAATCGATCCATTCTTTCGGCTGTCGAACCTTTCGAACAGAACACCAGCATCGAACAATTTTTGCTCACTAAGACCGCCTCCTTCGCGATTTGAAGGAAAGTTCCTGGTCGGCACCTTCAGCTCCCGCATCAGCTCTTGGAACCCGCTCCATGTGATCCTGTCTTGCCCACCGGAAAACCTCGCAAACAGCCTGCCGTGGTCGAAAGCCCCCATGTTCCCGCCATTGTTTCCGCCATCCACCGCAATTGGCCCGTCAGACTTGGCAGCGGGGCCGGCCTCCGCGGGCTCTTCCACCGCCACGCTCTTCGCCTTGTCCTCTTTCGAGGAGGAGGACGACGACGACTTTTTGCTCTTCTTCGCGTCCTTGCCGCTCTTGCCTTTGGAGGACATTTTACACTCTCCACTCTCCACTCTCTCTCTCTTTCTCCTCTGTTTTGATATGCTTCTTTCCTGCGTTCTCTCTCAACGCTTTCACTCCCAACGAAACACCGTGCGCGCGAGCACCGCCTGTGAATCGCCGAATACAAAGGAAAGGCTGACCGGTACCAGTACCCTACAACACGCCTAAGATAACTCTAGCTAGCTAGCCTAGTGACTAAGGATGTTGCTGTCTATCTACTATGTTAGCTAGCAATTTCAAATTGTTGCTATGGCACTTAACTTACCGGTACCGGTACTGAAGGTTGAGTCGAGCGTTAGGGATTTTGGGATGCACGTTTCTTCCTAGCAATCCTTAATCCACTTCTACTAGTAGCTACTAGCTAATAGCCAGGGCTATGCGATAGGATCCCGGAACTGGGAAAAAAAGGGTACGCGGCGAGTACCCCCCTCTTTGTTTTGCCGAGTTCCAAGTGAGCAACTGAGAGCAACCGAGAAGAACTGAGAGCGACTGACAAGGCGCGCAGAGCAGGAGAGAAGGAGAGCAGCAAGGCAGGAGAGCAAGGCAGGTATGGGCGGGGACGACTCCAGCTCGGACTCCGGGTGGGACGAAGAGCACGATAACTCGCGCGCCCCGCAGCTGGAGGAGGAGGAGAAGGAGGAGAAGGATGAGAAGGAGAAGACGACGGCGCATGAGGCCCCGCACGAAGCTGCGGGAAGAGACAAGGAGGAGGAGAAGGAGGAGGATGCCATGGAACTGGAGCTGTCGGAGATAGACGAGGACAACGAGGAAGACGAGGAAGAGCAAGAAGAAGAAGAAGATGATGAAGATGAAGATGAAGACGACGATTATGGAGATGGAGATGAGGATGGGGACGGTGTTGCCGAAGAAGACCGCCTTGAGGATGATGAAGATGAAGACGATGACGATGAAAACGATCTGGACGAGAACGAGGAAGACGATTTTGACCAAGATGGTGACTACGAAGATGAAGATGAAGATGCAGACGACGATGACGATGACCAGGAGGGCGCAGATGACTTGGCCGAGGACGAAGACGACTTGGCCGAGGACCAAGATGGGGAAATTCTTGGTGGCGAAGGGCGCCAAGAGGGCATTGAAGGCGAAGGCAGAAAGAGCACGGCACCTCCTAAAACTGCGGTGCTCAACCCGCTCATGATGATCGACCTGCAGCCCGGACAGCGCGCAGGTAAGGCGAGCATGTTTGGGTCGTCAGGGGAGGAGATCTTCGCCAACAGGGCGAAAAAATCCCGAAAAAGAAAACGCAAAGGACCTAAAGCGAGCAACAGGAGGATACCAAAGGCGACCCAAGTCTTAATCGGCCGTGCGACCCAGCACCACGTGGACCAAGAGTTCGATCAGGCCATCGCACTTTGCTACGAAATTGCCCAGCACAACCCAAGGCTGTCCGACCCGTTCCATCTCCTCGCTACTATTTTTTATGACAAAGGGGAGAAGGAGAAAGAGCTTCATGCTCTGCAAATGGCCTGCGAGCGTGAGACTTTGATGAACATTAGCAACTATCAGCGGATTGCAGAGCTGGGACTTGAGCTAGGGAGAGATCCAAAACTTGGACTTTATGACGCTGACAGTCACCTCGAGGACGAGCCTCAGAATGATGCGTCATCTATGCGTATGGAAGAAGAACAGCAGGAAGAAAACAACGCGCTATCTGATCAGGTGAAACGGTATAGCCCAGAACAACGCAGGCAGTTTCTCCAAATTGCTGAAGACGCCATCGACCGCGTTCTACGGCGCAAGCCTGGACTGGAGCTCGCAATGATCAGAGGAGAGATACTCGAGAATCTCGGCGATTTCAAGCGCGCCGCAGACACGTACAAGAGGCAACTCAAACGCTGCTTTGATGCAAAGGAGCTGAATCTTGCTCTTGTTCTCCGTTTAGCCCGAGCTTACAGGCTTCGGAAAAAATCTCAAAAGTCCGAGTCCATCTTGGAAAAATATGTGCCGTGTGTGTTATACCCGCTTCCAGAATCTTTGCCTACTTTTCGCAAGCACGCAATTGCAAGCGCTGCAGAGCGAGCCATGAAAGAAAGCGAAGCCCAAAGGCGCAAGGAAGCTCGGAGAAACAGAAAGGAAAACCTTCGGAAGGCTGCAAAGGTACCAGAGGAGTCTGGACTTGCTTTGGAACAGAAGCTCGATGAACAAACTGGAGAAAACAAAAAGACTTTTACTAAAAAACGAAAGGGTGACAAAAACTCCTCCGCCCCTACTGCTTTCGACGAGGATGGCGACGAAGGCGAAGACGACGACGACGAGGAGGAGGATGATGACGACGTGGCTCTTGAAAAGGCTATATATTTCGAGCGAGACCAGCTCGCAGCGGGGATCAATATCTTGAGTATGTTTGTCGAGATTCTGATTGAGAAGGAAGAGCATGCTAGGGCGCTTGGTTTTCTCGAACGATTTTTGGAGTTTATCAAAAACGGCCTCAGCTCCAGCACTTTGAAGAACCAGTGGCAATACTGGGAGGAGATCAAGCCTCAACTAAACGTAGACTTGTGCCAGATGCTTGTCATTTGCTATATACGGAACGGGGACTTTCTGACGGCGAGAAATTACATGAAGCTGTTCCAAGATATAGAGCTCAACAAGAGCACGAATTCGAGGTTGATTCGCTTCGAGTACGAAATCGCTGAAGCATGGACCAAGCAGAACAAGTACGTCACGGCGCTTGAGCTCTTCGAAGCGCTGCTCAAAATTTCGTCGCTTAAACTCATATTAAAGGTCGACGCACTTTCGCGGGCTGCATTTTGTTGCGAGTGTATTGACTATCAGGGAACTCCTGAAAGAGCTGCCGCGACTGCCGGTGGAAAGGCCATTAATTACTTGCGTTCCCTGATTGACCTTCTCGACTCAAAGGTAGAGGAGCAGCAGTATGCAGAACTCCGGGAAACAAGAGACATCGCGATTAGGCGACTCGAGCGGATGCTACGAAGATGTGAGCAGAATGAAGAAGCCAACGAACTGATTGCGACCAGAGCGCGAATCGCGCGGGCTATTGAAGATCAAACACAGTCGGACGCAGGGGCTGATGTAGAGGTTTATCGGTCATCCATAGGCGCGGATGCCTCCAACCGAACGCATGTACACTCTGCACCACTTCCGGCCCCACCGCTTCTCTCGAGGTCGTTTGAGCGCGATCACCAGCCGCTGAACCTTGTTCGAAAGCGGAAAAACTCCGAGCTCAACATTCCGGTTGTATCGCCGTTCACACTAAAAACGGCGGCTCCATCGCCATCTATGCCTTCCGAGATGGTTGACAAACTGGAGAAGGTCCATAAATTGTACCTGGACGGCGCCTACACACAGTGTGTCAGAGCGTCCATGCCGCTGTTGGCGGGCTTTTTCAGAGAGAGAAAAACTTCTTTTGCACAGCTGGTGTTTCAGATCCAGTCCATTCTCGGCGATTTGGAGCAAGAAGGTAGCGACAAGAAGAAGGCCATGGACGACGCAATTCAGGGCGCTTTAAGCGACATTACCAACGAAGGTGTCACGGTACAGATGATCGAGAATGACTACACTCTCCGCTTTGTGCAAGAATGGTGCGTCTCGCTGATGCGCCTCGGGCATGCGGAAATTGGTGTCGCCTTCCTAAAAAGAATCATTCCCAGGCGGAAGAAAGGCATCAAGGGCGAAGCTTACAAGAGCCAAGCGCAGGTTCTCTTTACGGGGCTCTGTTTGGTCACACAGGACTTTGACGCTACTTCGAAAGTTTTGATGGACTCTACTCGACGCGTTCGAGATGCCATGTCCAATGAGAGAAGCTCCGTGTGGGGTGACGATATCTCTATTCTCTGGGAAGTTCTCAACGGAGTTTTATGCTGTATGCGCTGGGGTAAAAACTCTGCCGAAGTAAAGGCAGTGATGCGCCGACTGGAACGCTTGACTCAAAGCATTGCTGGCGCCAGGAAAGAGGAATCGCGAATGCAATCCTATGGGCTCAGCATGCTCATCGCGCATCAACAAGTACTCATGCACAATCCGGTGAAAGCGCTCTCAAACTATTTTGTGGCGCGCAATCTCTCACACGACAACCCTCTCGTGGCGTTGTGCCTGGCGACTTGCTATTTGCGAGTTTCAAACTCGAGGTCAGCTGAGGACCGAAATAACAGCGTTCTTAAGGCCTTTGCCCACATGCAGGACTACCAACAAAAGAGGGAGAGTATGGCAAGTACTGCGCAGCAGACAAGCTCTTTTCTTGTGGAGATCTACTACAACTTTGGAAGGCTCGCCCATCAAATTGGTTTTCCTGTCTTGGTCGACTACTTTTACCGCAAAGCGCTCGATGTTCCCGACGTTAGCGTCCGTGAAAAACGCGAAGCGGCATACAATTACATGTTGTATCAGCGCTCGATTGGCAATGACGAACTCGCTAGAGCGATTGCCGAGAGATTTCTTGTTTTGTGACCAATCACGCCCACGTTATCTGACTGTGAACACTGCCTTGCCTTCTTGATTGTGCAATCAATCATCTCCGATAATTGAGCCGCGCTGCTATATTTGGATGAATCGGCGCTGCCAGTTCCATTTCATTTCTTCCATTCTCAGACAAGAGCAAAAGTCAGCGCCGTAAGAACTCACTCGGTCAGGTTCCTGACAACACACAAAGTGTACTTCCACTCAAACTGCCAAACATCTATTCTCAACTCCTCTGTGTTGTAATCAATGCCACTCAAAAATGCTCTCGTCACTCTCGCTACCAGGACTCACATTCATTCCCCTCGGTTCTATCTATCTATCTAACTAACTAACTAACTCCACGATCCATACATTCCCTTGTACAGAAGGAAACATTTGGAAATGCGAAAAGAACCGGTTCCGGTTCTCCTCCCCAGTTCTGGCAGTGTCAGTGGCTCGAGAACCGGAACGAGCTGACGGAAGTCCAAAGTGCGAAGAGCAAAGTATAAATTGCGAAGTGTACACAGTGTACAGTGTAAAGTGTAAAGTGCGAAGTTTACAGTGTAAGGTGCGAAGTGTAAAGTGCGAAGTGTGAGGTGGACGAGCAGGCTTGTTTGGAAGGGATAGGGCTGGAGGAGAAATGCACGCAGATGATGCCGAAAAGCCTTTGGCACAGGCAGTTGCGGAGCTGCAAGAGCGAATTTCGCAGATGGGATTCGCTCTTGACAAGATGCTCGAGGTCCTCGGAAAGACTGGGGAGGTTGATGGTGATGGCGACGGCGGGGAGAACGTGGTGTTGGCCAAGGATTCGAAATTGGTTGAAATAGTCCGTGAAGGCGGATGGCTCGCCTCGAAGTTGAGTTCCGCACCCCCGAGCGGGGAGATGGAGCACGGGACACTCATGCAGTTTGAGTCCACTTTTGCTGCTCTTTCGGAATACCACACGCCTTTGAAGCAGCAAACGACGAAGGGCGAGTGGTCCCCGAATTCTACGAGCACCGATGAGCAGAGCCCAATGAGCACGGGTGATTCCACGGACCAAAGCGCAGCAAAACGTACGGTTTGGGACGGAGAGCTGCCCTTTTATACCGGCCCAAAATCTCGCAAGAGATCTGCTGCTCGTGCGCAGTGGGACCTTTTCTTGAAGCTGAAAGAGCAGGGGTATTGGGTGGCCACCGTTTCCGCTTCAGAACAAGGCAACCGCCAAGCCCAGCATTTTTTCGCCACTCAGGAAGAAGCATGCCAGTGGCACAATCTCTGGTCATATCTTTACACCGGAAGGTGCACCAACCTCCATCCGGTCCAGCCGCTCATGCGCACAGAACACTTTTCCGTTAGTTCGGCGACACTGCCATCCGAGTTGCCGGTGGTTCTCAGCGCCCAAGCCAAGCTCTCCCGGCTGCCATCAAGCTTAGAGTTGACCACGCGACTTTCCAGTGCGACAAATTACACAAATTACCTCGATCTGGACTACTGGCCGAAACCTCAATAGTGTGCCAACTTCAGAACCTCGCGCCTCTTGACTTTCGGACTCGGGCATCGAGGAGCAGCAGTCCAGGTTTATATATACATCAATCAATCATTCATTCAAACCACAAGCTCACTATCTGTAGCATGGTTCGCCCCATGGCTACAAAGCCACAAGCCACCAGACCGCTTTCAGCTTCCAGCTATTCCAGCTTCCAGTTTTTAGCTTTCGGCTTTCATTCTTTGCTTGACTAAACCTGGCACTCAGTGAGAAGACGATCGATGCCTCTGGCATTCTACTGTACTGACAGTGAAGTCCGAAAAAGAGCATCGGGCTACCAATGTGGTAAGCTCGACTGGGCACAGTGCGATTGGCTTTTGACCGGGTCAACTCTTCCAGCGAGCGCAACGAGGCGGGCTGGCGGAAGGACGCAGGGCGGAAAAGTAGAAACGGGCATACAAGAATGGAGGAGGACGCAGAATGGATGCGGGAGGCACTAAAGGAGGCGCAGTCAGCGCTCGACCGACGGGAAGTGCCCGTCGGCTGTGTGTTCGTCCTCCCTGCTGAGCACAGCGTGAGCGGCCAGGCGACTATAGTTGGCCGCGGCGGCAACGAAGTAAATGCGACGGGAAACGCTACGAGGCACGGTGAGTTTGCGGAGATTTTGGGGGTTGGTGTTGGCCCAAACTCCGGGCATCACCCAAATGATGGATGAATGGGATTCTGTGGCTTACTGATGCTTTTGCCCGGGACAGCCGAGATTGTAGCGATGGACGGGGTTCATGACATGTTGCACGGCGGGGAGCTCAAAGGTTTCAAGAATGTGAAGGATGTGGTGAGCAAGTGCTGCCTTTATGTAACGTGCGAGCCGTGTGTGATGTGCGCCTCGGCTCTGTCACACGCTAACGTGGCCAAAGTGGTTTTTGGATGTCGTAATGACAAGTTTGGAGGGTGTGGGTCCGTGCTACAGATTCTCGATACACGCATTCCGATTGTGACAGGGGTCAACGAGGAAGAGGCGGTGAGCCTCTTCAGACACTTTTACGACAGAGACAATCCTCAGGCTAAAGAGTCTCTGCAAGTCAAGTTTAACGGACAGGCAAATTGATTGGTTATTGATCATCAAGACAAAGCTACTCTGCGCAGATCTAGATTCTCAGGGCTTTGCACGAATCTGAAGTCTGGCCTCCGTTGGACTAGACGGAAGAAACGGTATCTCAGGAGCTTTAGGTTTGGGTTCAGGCTGCGGTCTCTCAGTGTCTGGAGTGCGGTGCACAATTGCCCTTGCTTCATGAGGGTTACAAGGGTAAAATGGAACTCGAAGCCGCTTGGGCCTTTTGGTGGCCTGCGGCCTCGTTTTGGTCAGATTCTTTACAAACGCGCGTCGGTTATTGTACGCATACACAAATTCTGCAAATTGCAACGACCCATCTCCATTCGGATCGAGAATGCTGAAGACTTGTTCTACCTCGTCTTCTCTCAACTCAAGGCCGAGCTCATCCAAGAGCAGGTCTAGAAATTCGTCTTTAGAGATTTGGCCGTCTCCGTTCATGTCAAAATTCTCAAACATTTCTCGCAACTTGTCTACTGGCTTGCGCTCGACCTTCGATTTGCGCTCCATTCGCTTCCATGTATTCCTTTTTCGAAGAGTTTTCGCAAGCTTAGCCCGCGCCTCGCTGTCTTCGACGGCCTTCTGTATTCTCTCCATCGTCAGCAAAAATCGATCAATCTCCGAGCGCTGCTTTTTGGCGAAGGAATCTTCTGAATCAACCTGAAGGCGTTCAGGATTGTAAAATTTCTGAACAATTTCAAAGTAGTCAACGTGCCCGTCCTTATCCTCGTCAAGGTGGTCCACCAGAGCAAGTGTTTCCTCCATCGATAGCTGAAGCCCAAATTGAGATCGAAGCTGTCTGCGGAGCTGCTCCGGAGTCATAGCCGCGCCTTCGAACCCTCGAAGATCCAGATCATACCTTCGGGACTCTAATAGGCCCTCGACCACCTGGCGCACCTTTTGGAGCGCTGATTCTTTCGGAGACATGTGTTCATTTCTCTGCGCTTCTTGGGTGCCGGTCTTGGGCGCGTCGGGCTTGAACAGATACTCCCGCCTAAATTCGCTCATCGCCGTGAGCTCGCTACTGCTCGACCTCAACAAATCTTTCGACATGCCCAAATACTTTCTCTCTCCGGTGTCTACACACGCCTTCGGTGGCTTCTGAGTAGCTTTCTTCTCCATAATCACCGCAACCATACCGCGGTCCTGTCCGACGAACTGCCCCGTGGACAAGCTCTTGCTGAGCACGGGAAAGTTCCTCATTACCCTTTGCCCCTCTGCATCTTGCCTCCTCCTCTCTCGCTGGCGCTGTTTCCCCAAGTTGCCTTTGCCTAAGCCCTCCATCCTGAGGTCCCCGCTTTCACTCGCGATCCTCCGAGGCCAATCCGGCACCCCAAAGCCTGACGAAGCTGACAGCCCAAACGTGTCGATGATGATACCTTTGGAATCGTCAGACAGTCCAACCCGGCAGCCGCGCCCCGCGCATTGCCGTACCCAAAGAAGGATATAGAGGAGGCTTGGATTGCGATGCCCGTGGGCTCAACAATGGCCTGTCTTTGGCGATGGCTCGGCTTCGAGGCGACCAAACTACGAGTGCAGCTATGGAGAGGACCCTTTCCAAGAGTTGAGAAGAGCCTAACAGTTCACCAATGCTGTGCATGAGTTGAGATCTGTAGTGCAAGCTTCTCACAGTCGATCGATGGACAGTGTATCCACAGTCGCGAATTCTCGATGCACAGTACCACCAAAATTCGAAGGAAGCTATCTCTCCCTTCCCAGCCTTTTTGTCCGCTTGAGTTGACTTTGCACTGCAACACTTTCTTCTGGCATCCACATCGGCATTCGCATTCACATTCACATTCACATTCACATTCACATTCGCATTCACAACCGTTCGGACTCGAACGCGAACCAACTATTTAAAATCTCAGTCAGAACAACATTGCAGCTCGCACAGTTGGCCGTGCTCACTGCCTGACAGTGCATTGGAAATTTGTGAATTCAGACTCGGATTACTTATTGATACTTATTGCCAACATTTGCCAACGGATAAATTCCACCTCCACGTCACTCAAGATCCTATCGTTACGCCAACCGCACTGTGCAAAAGGCGCTTCCTCTTTGTTCCTTTTGTTCTCCCGAGTCCTAATACCCCTTAACCATATCCTATGAGTCTGAGATCACTAGCAGCGGCTACCCGTCAGCGTAGTCTCCACGTGATCCAACTTCCTTCCAAACGACCGCAACGCTTACTGAGGAGAAGAGTCCCCGGCCAGGAGAAGGAAGGAGGAAGGAGGAAGGAGGGCGAGAAGTACGCGTATTCCTAGCGTCATCTACCGCGGTGTAGTAGGACTGCGGCGTGGAAGACACCGCGAATTTGCGACGCACACGCAGGTGCGGGCACACTCGCATCGCGAAGGAGAGAGCGGAGAAGGAGACAGAGAGAGAGAGAGGGAAGATGGGGTCGGAGTTTCATGCGCTGTGGACGGGGACGGTGACGTTCGCGGCGATAGCAGTGGTGCTGTGCGTGTTTGGGCAAGGGATGCGCGGCGCGGGAAAGATGACTGCGGGAGAATCCAAGCTGTGCTGCTTCTTTGTCATGGTGGCGGCTGTGTGCATGTGGATGATGTGGGCAATGACCTGGATGGCGCAGAGGGTGAGTTGCATTCGGCGCTATCGTTTTCGTCGTCTGTTGCTGGATTGATTGATTGATTGATTGATTGGTTGGTTGGTTGGTTGGTTGCTGCCTTTCACGGTATGGGATATGGAGGTTGAAAATGGGGTGTAATGATTGACTGACCGATCGTTTCTGCTGCCTGTCTTCGCCGGGAATGGTGTATCTTTACTTGAAACTTTGCGTCGCAGAACCCTATTCTTTATGTGAGTTTGACTTGAACCTGGTTTGGACTGGTTGTTCTGAAGCGCTAATGGGAATGGTTGCTATTATTTGATTTCTCCAGCCGGAGCAAACTTTGGAGGTGGAAAAATGAGTCGACAGAAAAGAGTGCAGAAGGGAAAAGAGGAAAGAAAAAAAAAGTTCAAAGAAGAGGTTCGAGAAGGAGAGGGCTTCTCATCTGTAACACGCGGAGCAATAAGTCTCTTTTATATTGCATATGATTAGAAAATTCAAGCGTTATTCGGTTTTTCTCTTTCTGCGCCGCTTGAAGTGTGGAAGAGTTTTGCATGCCGGCAACACAAACGTGGGTAGTAGACTCGGTGACAACTGTAATCATTTTGCATTTTTCAATCAATAGAAGCTTTTGTTTCTTTCGATGCTCCGTCGCAAAGAATTTCGCTGGGAGACTCTCTTTCTGTTTTCGTCCAGCGCCAAAAACAAGAACAAGGCATGTGTGCAGTCACAGCCAATTTTCAAGGAAAGAAACTGTCGCCTAGACTCCGATGCGCTTCGCAGATTCCTTTCTAGATGCAAGGTTCTTCCTTTCCATATGCAAGTTAGCAGTGAAAAGCGGGCAGAAAATTGCTTTTAAAGACTTGAGGGCATGTAGCACTAATAATATTGCGCCTACTTTGAGATCGCCGCAGAGTATGGAACATAGTCAGTCTTGCTTGTGTAGATTGCGTCAATGATAGTCGCCTCCTTCTCTGCGACAAAGTTTCGCTTTAGTTTGAGACTTGGAGTGAGTTCGCTACCCTCGACACTAAAATCATTTGGTAGGATGGTGAACTTTTGGATCTTGGAAGCGTTGGAAGGGCAGACGTCTCCGTTTGCATTGGTTTTCTTGATTGCGTCGAAGATGATTTTGATGAACTCCTCGCTAGCACAAGCCTCAGGAACGGTGTTGACCCCAGAAACAAGATTCTTTGCAGGGCCGTCGAGATCAACACCGCCGGCGAGTTCTCCGGTGGCACCAACGACCCGAAGTGTGATGAGGCAACAGTTGAACTTGCGTTTGTCACCAACCATCATAATGTTTGAAATCGCAGGGCAGTTCTTCTTAACATCATTTTCAATTGGGAGCGGGGCAACGTTCTCTCCGCCTGCAGTGATGATGATTTCCTTGTAGCGGCCGCAGATTTGAAGGATGTTGCTAGTGTCTCTGATTCCCATGTCCCCAGAATGCAAAAAGCCCTCCGAGTCGATTGTTTCCTCGTTCTTCTTGGAGATTTCTGCGACATGCTCCTCGCCAAGAATAGGGTTGCAGAGATATCCCATCATAATATGCCTGCCACGAAAGCACACCTCACCCTTGTGCACATCAGTTGCTTCTGCAAAGCTGTTTGGCTTTGGACATTCAACCTTGCTTCCATCGTCTCCGATCTGGAACACTTTAACTTCCATACCTTCCATCTCATAGCCGATGGACTCCCACTTGTGGAAGCGATCCGTGCTAAATGAAGTGGCTCCGCTGCACTCAGACATGCCGTAGACCTCGTTAATATTGATGTTGAGCGAAGCAAAGTACTCTGCTGTCTCTTTGCCGAGGGGTGCAGCACCGGAGAAGAAAAACTTGCACTCATCCAGGCCAAGAGCCTGGCGTACTTTAAAAAGAATCTTCAAAGCAACACCAGAACCAAATGGGAAGCGTCCGGAGCCGCCCACCAGCTGTGCTTTCTGGCACTCGAGAGCTTTCCCTTTGGCCCAGTCTGAAAGCATCTTCTTGACACCTGTGTTTTTGGCTCCAACTGCCTTGACCTTTTCGCCGATCTTCTCCCACACGCGCGGAACTCCCAGAAACAGGGTTGGCTGCACGCACCGGAGGCGGTCGCCAAGTGAGCCAGCCTTGAGGTCGTATGGCCGAGCAAAGTACGTTACGATGAAAGCGTCAAAGTAAGCAGTGCCCATCAGCGGGGTGATCACGTCCATGACGTTCCCTGCGACATGGGAGAGCGGGAGATAAGAGATGATTCTCTCTTCACCGCCGTCTTTGCCTCCATTTCCGATATTGGGAATGTTGCTAAAGCAGCTGTATCCCATGAAAACATAGTTGTCGTGGCTGATCATGACAGCTTTAGGGTGCCCTGTGGTTCCAGAGGTGAAAACCAGTGAGCACACATTGCCGGGAGCGATCTCCTCCATGGCCTTGTCCAGAGCTACGTCGTCGCCCTCGCTGTCTGCAAGTTGGAGAAGTTGCTCCCATGTGATGACCTTGACCACTGAACCATCCTTGCGCTTGATGTCGCTCGCGTCGGGGTATGCCCAGGCCACGATTGCCTTGAGGTATGGCATGGAGTCGATCTCAGCTTTGAATCGGTCAAAACCAGACTGGTTTTCCACGATGGCAATGGAGCTGTCTGCCAGCACGCTCTTATAGACGATCTGCTCTGGGGTGTCGGTCGGGTAGATCCCGGATGCCTTACCCCCGCACATCATTGCACCGATTTCGGCAATGACCCACTGTGGCGAGTTGAACCCGAGAATGCTCACTCCGTCATAGCGCACCAATCCGAGACGGATGAATGCCTTGGCAGCCCTGCGCGAGTCTCTGTAAAACTCGTTAAACGTCCAAGTCTTCCACTGATCGCGAGGCGCAGAGGGCGGCACCACTCCTCCTTCTGCGACTGGGCATGGCATCTCCACCCTCAGAGCAGGCTTGTCCCCATGGCGTTCCGCAGCTCTCTTGAGCACTGCTGGGACCGTGGTCTCCGGAGCTCCGCCGTCCTTCTCGCGAGCCGCGCGCCCGGATTTCGCGAACCGGATCGGCGCCACTGAGTCCTTGTACATGTAGAAGCTCTTTTCCCCAGCCGCAGGGCCGGGGGACAGCTGCTCCGCTGCGTTGAGAGGAGCCACCTGCTCCGTGCTGTTTGCGCCGCCCATGGTTCTCTCGCTTCTCACTCCTCAAAGTCCTCGGTACTAGTACACGTCCGTTTGGGGTCTGTCGCTGCTCCGAATCTGGCCACACGCTTCGGGGTCTGCTCGATCTCCTTCTTTCTTTCTTTCTTTCTTTCTTTCTTTGCTTGCCTCTTTCTTGAGCTTGGCGTTGAGGTTTCTCACTGCCAGTGCCACATCAAAATCAATTGGCACTAACTTGTGTCACTTGCACCGACCGATCTTTCTTTCTAAATTTCTGAAGTCTAAATTTCTAACTGCTAGCTAGGTTCTAAGGTTAGCGCCAACTGTTGCGTGGGGCATGGAATGCGAGTGAGTGACTTCGTGTGAGAGGGAGACGGAAAGGAGGGAAACTCGCAGAGAGGAGTTAGATTAGAGAGAGAGAGAGAGAGAGAGAGAGAGAGACACAGAGAGACGAAATGGAAGAGAGAAAGAAGGAGAGGGTTGGGTGAGTGGATGAGTGGGTGGGTTTGGGACTTTGACGCAAGAGAATGAGGGAGAAACTCGGGTGATATAATTTGGTAATGATGTTCATGCCGTGCATACGAGTTAGTGAGTGAGCAAGCAAATAGAGAAATTCCGAGACCAGTTCTCTCAATCAAAAGAAAGCCAATTTCCAAACATTTCCAAACTCCAACAAATGTCCAAACTCCAAAAGTGTAATAGTCCCCATCACACTTACCTACGCGATACCGTAAGATTTGGGAGGGGCTAGGTCACCTTATGCGGGCTCTATTATAGTCCCAGGCGCTCGATTAGTAGCCACAGTAGCGGTATCGTAGGTATCTAAAGAACTAGGAAAAAAAGAAATAGAAAAGATAGAGAAAGGGAGAAAGTGACGAGCACTATTTGCAACTGTAAACTTATGAGTAATAGTACTAGTACTGGCACTATTACCAGTAATACTCACGCTGTCCCTCTCTCCCTCGCTTTGGATTTATTTTAGTTTTGGGTTCTGTGTGAGCTAGAAGAGAAGACTGCTAACGTGACGAGGAAGGAGAGCAAGAAAGCAAGCAAGTACTAAATTTTAAATAACTGACTGTGAGTACCAGTACCAGTGATAGCGCTATCGAGCTAGCTGGAGTCAGCAGTACTCACTGTCAGTACCAGCATTGCATCGCTAATAGTGCGCCACCAAACATAACTGACACATCATCACCAAGTAATCACCATCCATCCCTCAGTCATCCTGTCATCAACAGCGTGCCATTTGGAAAGGAAACCACTTTTGATTTGCTCCATCCACACAACATCGACTCGCGTCGACTTCTTCAGAACTCAGAATTCAGTTGCATTGAAGTTTTTAACAGGCGGCAGGGGTATATTTTCTGTATTTTCCTCCCTTCACAAGCCTGAGAGGGTTTCGTTCAACATACTCCGAACTTTCCAAGGTTAGGACTCCTATGCGACAAACTATGATTGGTAGTGGTCTCGCTATTAGGCGACGTTCAGCGAGCGACCGCTTTTGACTCGCACTCAGTGGCAATCTCAGTACTCGTTCCTCTGATGGTAGCGAGTCGTTGTGAAATAATTCTTTGCTGGTCTGACATGACATTCATAGTTCTGTTCTTGATGCTGAGATCTGCATTCGGAGCTTTGAGGTGTTTGAATCCTGAATTCTGCAATCGGTTTAGCAGGCAGGAAATTCTCAAAATTCTGAATTGAATTCTGATTCTTCCAAAACTCTAAATAATTGAATTCTAGCGTGATGGAAGACATGGATCGAAACCTAAGCTTATTGACTTTCAGAATTGTTTTGCCTCTGCACTGCAGCTGATTCTGAATTCTGCAAAAGCATGTGTGGACCACAGCTCCTATTTGTATGCACTCACTTCCTCTCCAAGTCAGCCTGAGGATGCCTGAGGTGTAAAATATTTATCTTGGCTTACCAGCGGGGTAGCTACTAGCCTAAACCCTAGCTGGCGAGAGAGGTGTGCACGAAAAAGATAAAAGGCGGCAGTTTCGCAAAATCTAAAAATGCTTTCAGATAGTTTACCGCTCCAAATTTAGCCAGCTCTAGCTACTAAAGGTCTGGTCGGTCAGTCAGAATAGTTTCCGGCAAGTGTTCTAGCGTAGGGAGTTTCGCTACACGCGCACACTGTCAGAACCAGAACTAATACCACTGGCACTGCGCATCGCTCAACTCGCTCTTGTCATCTCTGGTCGCTGCCATGTGATGTCCCCAAACTACAAGCTAGACTAAATATGATACATTCAAGCATTCGCTCTGCCGCGCAAGTTTGGCTTGTCTTGGGAGGAGCTAGCTCCTCTATAGTAGAGAAAGATAGCGTCTTATAGCATAGAACCGAGCCTACTATATAGTGGCGCTGTGAGGGAGATGCGCTCTAAGCCTAGTGCTCTTAGTAGGTGTGAAACGTTGTGGGAGATGTAAATGTACGGACAGTGAGTACCGACTCCTTAGCAAGTGCTTCCACTCTACGCAACTGCGCCGTTTTCTTTCTGAATTCTGTTTTTCTTTCCTCCCTTGCTGTCTGGCTGTCTGGCTCCCTCCTCTCTTGCTTTGCGCAGCTTTTCCTGAGTTTGTCGGACTTGAAGGAATCAGGAAGAGTTGAGGATAACGTAGGCTTACGTCTTACGAGTAGGGAAAGAAGGGAAAGAAAGAAAGAAAGAAAGAAAGAAAGACAGCAGCGCGTCACGCGTGGGGCCTTCTCTCTTTCTTTTGAGTTAAAAAAGTAGAAGTTCATGAAGTTTTTATCTCTCTCTTTTCACTTTTCTCTTTTATTTTAGCTCTTCTCGTTGCTCCTCTCGTGTACTAGTACTCACTGTTGAGTTGGAGGCGCACGTGACGTTTCGAAGCCTCGAGTTGGCTCTCCTGTGGGTGGGTGGGTTGGTGGACCCACTGTCTCAAAGCTGAAGAGTGAAAGCGAAAGCAAATTAAAATTGAATTTGAAATGGAATTGGAAATGAAATGAAATGAGAACGAAATGAATCTGTCAGAAGGGCGCAGGCTCCTCAAAGCGGAAATGTTGACAGGGAGAAGCCGCGCAAGTGAAACAAAGCCCCAAGACGCGCCGATTCCCTCAGTCCGTCTTCGCGGATTGGTTTTGTTGGTTCCATGATGCTCCATGCTTTCGCGGGCCACGCGGGCCCCAACGGAGAGCGGCGCTCCTCAGTTCTTCAACTCCTCAAGGCGCTCAAGTGAAGCCACGAAGTGCAGAGTAAACAAAATCTATCGGAAGGTGGGGTGATGTGGGGTGCAAGGCGCTCAAATCAGCCAACCCAGTCAAGTCCGTCTCCCCAAGCGGCACGACTTGCACGACATTTCGCAGTCTATGATGTGAAGCACACGGTGCATACGATGCGTGCGGTTGCACCTGGTGGAGGCCGGGCGAATGTGACGAGTTAGTTGGATGCGATGCACGTGGTCGGGCGGGCAGAGAGGGGTTTTGAATCGGGCGAAACAACGTGTGCTTGCTGCTGGCGCTCTGATGTCGCAGGTGTTGCTGACCCCGAGAAAAAGATGTGTGAAATTATTCTCAATTCATTTTCAATGAACATCAAAAAAGGCCCTCAAGAAAACGAAAGTGAAGAGAGGCAGGTCGGCAGTTGTTCCTTTCCGTTCCTATTGTTCGTAACGTTTCACACAAACACAAGGGCAGCCCGCCTAGGAAACTATTACCTGAGCCAAGTCTGGTCAGTTGCAATCCGAGGACACAGTGCCGGGGTCCGCGGGCATACATTAGCCGTTGTAATAATTAGTTAATAGACCCTCAAGACCTTGGGGCCGCAGGGGCAAGTCGCATTTTTGCCTGGGATTGTGCAAGTTAAAGTGTGAAGGATATTTGATCTAGTGTGGGCGGTGGAGGCGGAGTCAATGAAATAGCGCAGGGAATGGATCGGCATATCGAGCTAGTGATAGACCTCAAATCTCTGAGATTGACTGCGTCGCAACATGCTTCAAGGTTGGTGGGCAAGAGCGGCTACATGAAAGTGCGGCTGGGCGAATACGTGCATCGAACAGAGACGTCCACGCTTGAGCCCTTTTACACAAGCTTCGATGAAGTGTGCTCGTTCCCGGTGCAAAGGAAAGATGTGAAACCGGACACCATCATGCACATCACGCTCAAGTCATTTGTCACGCAAGGCTTGCTCAAACTCAAACCTGGACGCTCAAAGGTGGCCGTGGGGTCTGTGTACGTGAAAGTGGCAGAGGTTGCGGCCATTGGGGCTCCCCAAAATACAGGCACATACCAAATGTTTTCAGACGAAGACCGTACGAATCCGCTGGGAGAGATCGAGCTGGCCATGTACTGGTGCCTGAAACAGGATGCCCCGGCGCCATCTTCCCCGCTTTCGAACCGGAGATACTATTCTAAAGCTTTCTCGAAGAGCATTCCGCTGGACTTGGCCGTAGGAGTCGACGGTATCAGGAAATCGGATTCGTGGGTGGACAATGAGGGTGGCCTTGCCGACTGGAATGGATACTCGAAACTCAAGGTCACCGTTCTCGAAGCGAAGGGTTTGCGCGCTGCAGATTCCAACGGACTCAGCGACCCGTACTGCGTGATCAGTTGCAAAGGGTCTCGCTTCAAGACTGCAGTGGTGAAAAAGACACTGAATCCTGTTTGGAACGAGAGCTTCAACTTTTCCGCGCGAGAGGATATTGATGCTGAGGATCAAATTAATATTCTTCTTCGTGACTCCGACCTCGTGAGCCACGACGACGACCTTGGGGAGCTGAGACTACCCATATGGGCTGTCTGTAGCTCCCACCAATTTGCACAAGCTCAGTGGTTTGACCTTGTGCCGACCTCGCGTATGACATGCTGGAACCGTTCCAAGAGCCTTGGGAGTGTCAAGGTGCGCGTTGAGTACCAGCCTCCTTCGAATTCCCACGGTTCAGTCTCGAATACCTATCCAAACAGCATGTCGTCTCGGCGATCTGATCTCGGCCAAGTCTCTTTCAAATCTGATCTTACTTCAACGAACAAGCCGTCGTACTATATTAGGGTCATACAGGCTAGGAACCTTGCATCTGCTGACGCGAACGGATTCAGCGACCCGTACTGCGTCTTGACGTTCGCCAATGAAATGCATAAGACGCGAACGATCAAAAAGAATCTTCATCCAAAATGGAACCAGACCTTCCACTTTGGTCTGCGCCACTACATCGGGGACATGGACTTGCTGCGCCTGTCGATTTACGATAAGGACTTTGGCGTCCTTGAGGGAGTGTCGGATGATAAGCTTGGACAGGTGGATATTCCGGCATACCTCTTGAAGCAAAACGATAGTGGAAGCGTGCCACGCTGGTTTCCGCTCGAGTCAAGCAAGCATTCCGTTGGAGGAGAGATTCAGATTTCATCCTTATACGTCCCGCCGTCGTCGCATTCCAAGGATACAGTTGCTCGGGAGTTATACAAAGGGAAAGAATGGTTTTATGAGCTTCAAGTCACCCTGATGAACGCCACTCATCTCGCTGGCAAGACGAGAAGTGGTACTCTGTCTTCCTTTTGTGTCCTTCAGTGTGGAAACTCCAAGTCTGTGAGATCCAAGCTTCAAAAGCGAACCTACAACCCGGTTTGGAACGAAAAGTTCACTTTCAAGGAGAGCATTGATCACTCCCGAGGGGGGTTGGGGAGGATGGACACGCTCAAGCTGTATGTCTACGCACACGACAAATTGATCGGTAAATTGGAACTGAGCCTCGGTGATATTTTGGATCGCATGGGATACGTAGATCAGCAAGGTGCCTCCGTGGTTGAAGACTTTTCTCTTTCACCCCCGGATGGAGAAGAGCTTGCTTTCGAAGAGGAAAGCGTGGCAAGCGCGGATCCTGCGCCAGGGGAAGCAAAGGGGGAACACACTTCCTCGCCAAGGAGTTTTTTCTCCTCTCTCCGGTCTCCGCGAATGGGCCGCAAAATGTTCTGGCGGTCCCGAGACAATAGTTCTGACCTCTCCGCTGGTCGGCAGAGCAGTGATGAAGAGACCGAAGAGGAGCAGGAGGTGAAAGGTCCGGGAGAAGAGAAGGACGGACCCAGTGCTGCAAAGTCCAGCGAAGGCGTTCAATCCCCGAAGTTTGCAAAGCTTGCTTTCTCAGCAATCAAAATGACGGTAAAAGAAACGGATGAGAAGAGCAGATCAAAGCTCCAGCAAGCCTCATTCAGCACCGGAGAGGGGGGAGACGTTTCGCAACTCGACCAGATCATTGGTGCGCGAGTTCAAGACTTGGAAACAGCGACTAGCACCTCGGGCGAGGACTCGCGTTTTGCCGATGACGACTCATACGGTCGTGTAATGCTCCGCCTTAATATCCGACCTGTTGGAGAAATGCGAGTCGTAAAATCTGAAAAGCTGATAGCACGTTTGGGCAAGGTTCAAGATTTGCTCCCGGCCAACACACCTTGGACGAGCGCTCCACAAAGCTTAGTGGCTAAGGTATCATATGGTCTGGATTCACAAGAGAGCAATGTGTGCAAGCTCTTAGCTCTCTCTGGCGGGATTGGCTGCTTCAACAAACTCTTCACATTCAGCTCCCCGCAGGAAACGCTTTTGGAGATGCAAAAGCGGTTCCCGGACCCAGCTACAGCACGCAGGCAGAGCGCGCTCGTCATCGAGTTGTTTGACTCCGAGAACGATAAACCAATTGCCGCCACGAAGGTCTCAGCAAATGAAGTTGAAACCGCAGTGAAGAAGCATGTACCCTTCGTGAAAAGCCTTGAAGCAAGCTACTTTCCCGGCACCAAGCCGACCATCGAACTTGAGCTATTCAAAACTCAGGTCGAATCGGAAATGAAGCCGAAGATTGGGTACTTTCATTTGCGTCTGCTTTCGCTCAAAATTAGAAACAAGAGATTTGACTGCTCGTTTCGAATGGTGATACGCTATAAACAGCAAGTGACATCGGCGTCGTGCGGATGCGGCCAACTCAGCGTAGAGTTTGACAAAGATATTCACCACTACTCCTTCGCAGCACATGAAATGTATTCTCCAGTAGAAATTCTAGTCTTTTACAAGAAGACCAGCGATGCAGAGGGCGAACTAGAAGAGACTGGCGAAGCGAGCTCCAAGTGGGGAAACTTACTAGGGTCTTCCACCCTGACCGCGTTTGAATTGCTTGAGCTTGAGGCGCGTGTCGTCCTTGAAAACCAAACGCTGCTGGGCTCGCCTCAGTGGCCACAGATTAAGCTCCCAATCGTCAAACATGGTAAAATTCGCGCGACCCTGTGGCTGGAGGCGATTTTTGACGAAGATGTTTCACAGGAAATCATGCCCAATCCTAATCCGTATAAGCAACAGGGCAAGGCATTCACAATGGCAAATCTGCGCAGCGAAATTAATCGAACGATGACAATCTTGAGCTGGTTCGCAGTCGTGGGAGGCGGAGTAAGACACTTACTCGATTGGAAGAATACCGCACACACCATCTTGGCGATATTCTTGACGATTGTATTTTGCACGAATGACACCTTTTCAGAACGTATCATGGCCCTGCCTCTGTACGTGATACTCAGCTATGTTGTGAAAAAGCACCACCAGAGAATGAGTGGCACAAGCTTTCGGAAAATGCGGATGGATACCACCAAACGCGCCACCAAGGCTTGTCTCAAAATTGCTGTCATCAGAGCAAGGAACCTTCCCACCCCTGACGGCCAACGTTTACCACGGCCAAGTGCACGCGATGGACTTGCCCAATCTCGCAACGTCAAATTAAATGTTGAAACCGTCAGTTCGAGAAGCGCAGCTCCGCCCGATACGCAAAGGTTTGGGCGACTCCGTAGTATGCTTAGTCGCAGGACTCAGCGCGCAGGTAGCATAGCGAAAGGCTCTGTGGCTGGTACCCCGCCTTCAGGAGATCGCTTTGACGAGGAACGACAAAGCTCCTCGGCTGATGCTGCATTTGCAGTGAGTAGCAAGCTTAAAAGGCGGTTGACCATAGAAGACGCGCCCTCTGCTCGAGTGAAGGTGTATGTTCGAGATCTCATGGATGACAAATCTAGCAGTATGATTGGAACTTCCCGAACCAGCCTACCCACGGCCCATCCAGAATTCTCCATCAGCAAACAGGGTTATGAGGCTGCCCGCGCCTCGCGGCTGGATGCGTCTTTGATTAGCTGGGAGTGCGGCGCAGGGAATACCTATCCAGCATTTATAGCTCAACTCGGGCTTCGTGCCGTGCACTCTGCAGTAGTCGTTCTTCGCGTTTTCGAAGGACAGCATTTGGCAACCAAAGACGGTCCCTTGCGACAACCAACCATAGTGGTACAGCACCTGAATTCGAAGGGCAAGGTAAATGAGCTCAAGTCTCGCACCTCGCAGCGCAACCTCGACTCTTCAAACCCGGCCTGGTTCGAAGAGTTTGTGCTCGGTTCCTCTGACCCGCTGTACCTCCCGGATAGTATTGAGGTTCAAGTTCGAGATGCAGAGAATATTGACGAAAAGTTGGCTTCCTGGAGAATCCATGTGAGCATTATCTCTTCTGTATTCGGGAAACAAGGCCATAGTCGGTGGGTCGACCTTGCTCCGATCCCTGGCGTTTCAAATGAGAGCAAATCTTGTTCTGGGCAGCTTCGCCTGAGCATGCTTTTGCTCGATTTCTCTCTCTGCAGAGCTGGACGCTCGCTTTTGGAAAACTACGAGTATCTTCTTCGTGATGAGCAGGCGGGAGCTGCAGACAGAGAACCTCATCCTCGAGGCAGTGAATTAGGCTCTGGAAGATTCTCGGAATTGTGCAGCTTTGATGATGACGAATTGTCTCGTTCGAGCCCCGATTCGTGGTTCCGGTCATGCACCGAGCTCGTGTTGAAGGTTGAGAACGCATCTGCGAGCAGCAGGAAGGACAGATTTCTAGGCGCAGCTCGAATACCGTTAGCCTCGCTTGTTGTGGACGAGGAGAAGCTTCGGCAGCCAGTATTCGAGCAATGGGTTCCTCTTTTGCCACTGTATGACGGCTCTCGCGAGGACGCAATTGTGAGAGGCCGCTTACGTGCAGGCACGTGCTTCAGCAACGGCTCGCTCAAGGACAGCGGTCAGATCCGATCACTCGGTGAGATCTTTGTCCGGCTTGAGCTTGAACTTCCAGACCCACGCGCCAAGGAAAAGCTAATGGAGATGGAGGAGGCAAAGCGTGCAGACAAGGGTGGTCCCATGGCAACTCTTCGTATGATAAATCAGAGACTGGAAAATTTGCAAAATGCGCTCTTTGATTTTAACAACAAAATTGAGCGGCTCAAGAACCTGTTCAATTGGTCACATCCGCGCAAGACAGACCTGATGCTCAAGCTAGTGCTTATGCTTACTGTCGTCTTCACACTGATCCCGAGCCGCTACATTGTGATGTTTGTCGCACTTTTCATGTTTACAGAGCGTTTCCGTCCACTTGGCACAATGGCGCTAAAGTTCAACCACTTGCTGGCTCTAGCGCCGACTGATGAAGACCTCGAAAAGGCGTGCTCCGGGGAGGTGGTGGAAGCGAAGCGCAGAAAAGAGAAGCCTCCCTCACAAGTCGAGGTTCCCAATATCGCGGCATCAGTTGGCATCATACCTGTCGGGGAGGAAGCCATAGCTGATCTATCTGCGGTCATCGAAAAGGCCAAGTTATGGTCCTCCGCGAGAAGCAGTCGAATCAACGCTGAAATCAGCGCCGAGTCCTTGGACGATGGGTTTGCAAGCCATCTTCGGATGTTGACGGTGATATCGAAGACGTTCACTGCATCCAAGTTCAAATGGGTTTCGAACTTTTTCTTTTTCATTCCTCGCGAGCAGACTTTGATGATCTGGACATCGCGAGAAGCCTTTGAAGCAAATCAGACACCGCTTGGGCAGGAGACGCAACTTGTGGCGCTACAAAACCACGTCACCGACAAAGACCTGCACGGATGCGAGCAGAAAGATTGCGCTTTCGTTGTAATATGTAAATTAGTTCAGGGCTCTTCTCGCAGAAGACTGCTGAGCTCTGGCACGCCAAAGTCTTCAAGCAGCAATCTCGGTCAGGGGCAGTCCCCGGGCAGAGCCGCGCCGCTTTCGCCGCTGTCGCTCTCGCCGCTCAGTCCGGATTCGCGGTTGTTCAAGGGTCTAGCTAGCGACGAAGGTGCAGAAGAGTTTGTGAAGTTTGTTTTGGTAGCAAACAGTGCTGCGAAGAAGAGAAAATGGATACAGGTCATATCTCATTCGCAATTCGCCCATTAAAATGTTTGCAGTGGACTGGCTTGGCATCAATCTTGTAAATGTCTGTAGATTGTTTTAACTGTGAAGTTGAGGGATGTATTTTCCAATCATAAGCACTCCTTCGGGGTAGTTCTCTCTTGCAGGGAATGGAATTTGTAGACTAACTAACTCTTTGTAATTTTAAAAAGAAATCCAAAAGGTCTAGTCGTCGCCCGCAAATCCGGAGAGATGCACGAATTCCAGTCAAGTGAAGAATTTAATTATTGCAAATTGAAGGAATGAAAAAAAAATTGCGAAATTTCGATAGTGTAGTGTTCAATGTGGGATTGCGCAGCGTTGATTTCGTGCGCGGGAGTGTAAAGTGGATGATGACATATTATTTAGTGCTCAATCTCAGTGGAGAGAAAGCAAGGGTTGGCAGACTCCACGCTTCCCGCAGAGGAGACCATGGAGTGCCGAGAAGCCTTTTCGGCATCGTCAAACACATCGACCTCCTTGTTGCTGCGTCTCATCTTGATGACGAGGAGAGCGGAACCAGCCACAAGCACACAGCCAGCTGCAATGACAGGAATGATGATTCCGAGTCCGAGGCCACTCTCGCTATCGTCGGTCGGGGTAGAGTCGGAAGTGGACACGCACGAAGCTGAGCCCGACTCGCACGCCGTGAGAACGTCGTTGGAAGCAAGGGCCTTGCGGTAGAAGGATCCAGAAGTCAAAGCAACTGAGGCTGTTTCAGTGTCCACGTTTGTCACAAGCTCCCGGCAGAGCCCGTCAATGACAATAAAGCCAGAGCAAGCCGTTCCCAGTGCATCGCACATCGAGCTGCAGTCCGAGCTGGTGTAGTCAGTGCTTTCCGAAAAAGTCTGAAGGGTCTTGGACACTCCCTTGGTGTTGTTTGGGTAGGCAAGGTATGGGTAAAATCGCTGCTCCTCCTCACAGGAGTCTTGGCGGATGAAAAGCTTTCCAGGGAAGGTGAGCTTTTTTGGGCGGAAGCTGGTGACCTTGGAGTAAAAGCATGCCGTGAATGGCGGCATCTGCGGCGGCTGGTAGAGGCCGACAGCCACGCACCCGGTCATGCCGCTGCAAGTGGAGAACGCCTCGATAATTCCCTTCTCCTGGGTGACCTGAATGCATTGTCCGAGGCGCTCGAGGTTGGTGTCTACCATGCTTGCGACCTTGTGATAGCAATAGTCGCCGACCGTGACGTCGCCGTCGGTCCCGTTGCGATGGGCGATGATGTGGGAGTTGACATAGTACCCCAAGTCGGTGCTATTCGAACCCGCGCAGCTCACTTCCTGTGGGAAGATGGATGCGCTTGTGAGCTTGACGATTTCGCTCGCTGTGACAGAGTTATCGAACGAGGACCCCACGGTGGAGAGGATGCCCACCTGCGAGACGCCACATTTCGTGAGATCGGAGACGTCTGCGCCAAGAGCTACGGCGGAGCTGGCCACCAATGAAAGCAAGACTCTCATCTTACTGCGCGTCTTGCTGGAGAAAGTCGATATACTTGACGTTTTGCCGGTGCGCCTTCGCTTCCCGAGGTCCTTCTTCCTTTCTTCAAGGTCTGCTGGCACTCAGTGCACAGTACGCCGCGGGGGGAGGGCACTTACAATTGCCTTTGGGGTCTATAGACGAGCCAACTTGCAGTGGCAGTGTGCTGCAAGTGTTTGAGCTTCGCGCACTATTCCGTCACTCCACAGAGTCTTTCAGTGTAAGAGACGAAAAAGGTTTGTAGGAAAGTGACAAAAAGCCCCTTGCACGGAGTGTAACACGACTCTTCGGCTCTGGACCGCAGCTCCAGTGGACGGAGCGTTAGCCCATCCTCTAGCTCCCCCTAGCCTCGGCACCTCCACAACTCGACACCTACCTCGTAACCTCGTGGAGTGAGGCACTACTACAGCCGTAGCCCAGATTGGGTGTGTTCCGGGCCGTCCGCCAATCGATGGAGGAAGAAGAATCGCGAGAATCGAGCATCCGATACGCTCGCTGCTATCGATGATCACGATCTCAGCGCCACTTCCAAATCTTCCAATTTTGGTGTTGATCTAACTTTTGCAGAAAACCTTGCTCGAATTTCGCTTCTTTCGCTTACGTGCTTATTGTCTGCTGTCTGTCTCACACAAAAGTCTCAGGTCTCAAGTCTCAGAGGAAGGGACGGCGGCCCGATTCTCTGTCTTTTCTCTTCTCTCTTCTCAATCTTCGCACTCTTCGCTTGCAAGATGGACATTGGCTTTGACTTTGATTGGCATTGGCCAACATTGGAATTTGCATTGTTGGCACTGTTGGCACTGGTTGGCGTTGGGTCTTACTTCAATAGTACAGCACAGTACTAATTTTTGCAGTAAAGAATGTACCAGGTGAGTGAGTTTCAGGCTGTGTTTCGAAGCGGCCGCCGGGATGAAGAAGTCGTGGTGGCGGTGCTGGCAGAGCCGTAGACGGACCAGAAGGTGATGGATAGAAACTGTTCACTGAACAGAGAATAGAAAGAAACAAAAGAAAGAAACGAAAGAAAGAAAGAGTGGTCGCTTGCGCGAGGAGGCAAAAAGCATTCATGGCGGCGTGTGAATAAGTTGGCTAGTTTACAACCATGTAACTTGGCCTTCTTAAAAAGCACCTTTGAGTCCGCCGTCAATGGACGCTGATGGATAAAAAAGTTTTATGAAATTGAAATTACCTCTCATTCGAATCAATCAACGCAAAGGATTGACAATGGCGAGCTTGTTTCTAGTTATCATTTACACAGTCACCAAGCGAGGCTGTCCGCCAACAATCTTTCAAAGTTTGGGTTGTTGCCAACTGGCAGGTCGATTGCGTTGTGTTGTCTGTTGTCTCGACTGTCTCGATTGTCTCGACGCGCTTCCATGGATCGGCCGCTGTGGCCCCAGTGGCCGCAGCCAGGAAGTTGTAACAGTGCACCACGTGCTAAGCTTATCGCGTGCTCCTGTAGCTTTTGTACCTCTTGTAATCTCTTGTACCTTTTCTACCACACCACCAACAGAGATCAACAGAGCTCACGCAGCTCACGCGAGAGGATGCGGTCGCGGTGCTAGAAATCTATCGCACTTGGGAGAACGTCTGGACAGTCTGGACCGATGGACCGATCCACAAAGTCTGCAAACTTGGATAGCTTGGACGTCAGCAGCGCTCGGCAGCGCAGGTGGTGTTACATTGGCGCACGATGTGTCCGGCGATTTGAAAGCGATTCGAAGATGGTCGAAGGTAAAACTCAAAAGAAGGTTTCATCGACTCCCCTGATGCCAACCTGATCTTCAGAGAAACGCGTCGGTGGAATCCTCGTCGCTCGTCTCTCTCGCACCATTGCTCACAACTCACAACTCATAACTCAATTGAACAGAACATCGAAAATTGAACATTGGACATTGATAATTGAACATTGAACACAAAAGCCTGCCTCTGCAGTCTCTGCAGTGCCAACTCTTCGGCCACTTCACCTTTTGCTGCGGAGAGCACAGCACAGCATAGCACAGCACAGTCAGCGATTGAATTCTCGGCACACGTTCCCGAGTGGGAGCGCAGTAGCCCTACTCACATGACCACTGAACAGTCCTCGTACCTTCCGCAGCTCTCCCAGTTTGCTTGGCTTCTAATAGCTGGAGCTGAGCGAAGGAAAGAAAACGGACGAGTAAGAGTGGGGCCTCATCCTCGTCGGCTGCTCTCTCGTCTCGTCCTCCTTCTCTTGAATTCTGAGTCCTGAAACCTGAATTTGGAGAAGGCTCTGGCAGGCAGCGTCGTCAACTGGATAGATGGATAGATGGCGGTGCATGGTTGCGCCGCTTGCTTTCTGGGAGCTTGGCAGCCACTGCAATTTCCATTAGCCCGACGGCGCACCGCTATGACTGCGCTACGAACATTACGACACGCGCGGCTGTCCATTTCCGAGAAAGCCTCAGCGTCTCGGCATCTCTCTGCGTCTCATGGTGAAGAGAGAGCGAGAGAGAGAGTCTGAGAGTCTGTCTGTCTGTCTTTCTATCTGTCTATCTTCTTGTGGAGGACAGCGACTGACACTCGCTTTCGAGTTGGCGACGGCCAAGTCGACCAATCTTGAAGATTGACTGCTGTGATCGATCATTCACAACTCGTCATATCTTTTCTCGACAAGGCAACTACCCCGAGGCACCTTGACCCTAGATTTTGTGGCACTCTGTGGCCCGGCTGGGCTGACCCGATCGAGATGCGGTTGTGACTTTTTTGATTTGACTTCCAACTAAAAATAAGTCCTTCCATTCCTTGGATGTGTATGTGCATGTAACCCCAGAGACTCCGAAGAGCCAAGAGTCCGGACACATTTGATTGACACAATTTGACACTGACGAAACGGACGAATTTGTGGTCTGCGGACTGCAGAAAGCAATCGTCTACGCCGTCTACGCTCTTGTGGTCCGCAGCGTGGTTGAAAATTTGTTCAATTTGCAATTTGTTCTTGAAATAAAAACTGTAATAAGTACTTGGTAGCAATCACGGCTCATTCGCCACCTTTCCAAGCAAGCAAATGTGCATACTGGTACAGAGCTCAAGCCTGAGCGTTTCTCCTTCACAGTCTGCTAAGTTCATAAGCTATACATCCAAGTCTTAGAAGTGACTGCGCAACAAGTGCAACGCATTCAGGGTTGGCAAGCGATGGCAAAAGCTGACCACTTTTGTTCTATCTATCATTATCTAAGTTATCAGGCGTTTCAGAAGAGCATCTCTCGGACCTCTAGGCTATCTAGCTATACCGGTGCCTAGTACACGCTGCGGGATACTGTTTCCGGTGGCAAAGATCTCAGTCGGGCACACACCCAGCGCTTGTTCGTACCACACGCTCACCAGATCGGAAGTTTCACGTCACACAGGACCCACGGTGACGCGCGTCTGCTGTAAGTCCTTGTCCGCCTAAACCGCATAACCAGAGTCGAAATACCATTAGTATACATGAGTGTCAGCTATCACCACGAAGCTTACACGCATGCTAACGAGGTCAGCGAAAAGTGAGCCTTTTCGTCTCTGGTTTGCGCCTCGTCGTCTTGTTCGGGGTGTGGGTGTGCACTAGCGTTGTTTGTATTTCCAAGACCGAGCAAGCTCCACTGTACTCGCCTGCGGTGTGGCTATTCAATACCATAAGAGTACGGCGTCGGGCTCGTTGGACAAGTTGCGAGCCTTTGAGAGTGTGGAGGTGTTCGTGAGTGGAGAGAGGGATCGAAGAGATCGAAGCGCGTTGCCGCGGGAGAGAGGGCGGTGCTGCTATCACGAGACGCGGCACTGAAGAGGGGCAAGACCGTGCTCTGGAGTTGTCCAAAACGCTGGACCGTGGGGTTATCATCGAGTATCGAGTGTCGAAAATCGAGTATCGAGTGTCGAAAATCGAGGCATGGTCTGGCGAAGATGGACGTCCCTGGCGCTGAGCGTGGCACTGGCTTCGACGGGCGAAGCGTCGCTGCTGTTCTCGGAGTGCACGGACGAGAGGATTAATGGCCCCACGCAGGACGCGGCGATCACCTGGTGGTCGAACGATGAGGTGCTTGTGGTCGGGATTTACGACTGCTTGGGGGAGACTTGCGTGCCGAGCAGAATTGCGTGTGCAGTGCGGCTGGATGAAGGAGATGTGTATTATAATGGTTTTACGACGATGAAGACGCTGAGTTCAAAGTACAAACTAAGCCCGGACCCGCTCGGAAAATGTCACGGAAAATGCTCGGTTTCGAAGGACCTTTCGTTCGATTCAGACGAGAGTCCCATTTGGGGCTGCCTTTCGAATGAAGATTGCAGGGCGATTACGTTCTTTGACAATACTCTAGACCTGGACCGCCAGTGCTCGGAGCCTTCATGCTGGGAGACTATGGACGATGAGGTTGCCGGCTTGGGTTACACGACCAACGCTGGAACCTACTATTATGAATTCTCGACGACGTTTTACCATAAAATTGCGGCAAATGTTGACGTTCCATCAAATGTCTTGGAGCAGCTTGAGTGTGAAGAGTTTGCTTGGGCACAGTCTGGGTACTCACTTCCCGACATCGCGGCGAACTGCGACGAGGTTCGTTCGTGTTTTGGAATAATGCTACGCGAAAGCTCAAATGGGACAAGGCACGTGTGCTATTTGAACGCCCGATTGGACTATTTTGCACCGGAAAAGTCCACCAACTCATCCGTTAAAATCTTCACCAAAACTGGCACCCTAGTACAGACGCTGTATGGATACCTCGCCTACAGCTCAAATGCCATGCCAAGATCAGAACCTATTCAAGATTTCGAGTCCACCTCCGGTTATACTGGCGCCGACTGTGCTTCAATGTGCGACTTTTTGTCCGAGTGCACTGGCTATGTCGTCGAGAATGGGGCTTGTCGCCAGATCGTTTCAGATTCAGACACCGCTCAGATTATTGACAGCAGTGGCACATTTTACCGAAAGAGAACTTCAGCCGATGATACCCTCTCCACTTGCGAGAGCCTCTCTGGCGGCTGCAGCACGTCTTCAACAAAAACAGCTCTTGTGGTTGGGGTGACCCTGGCTGGGGTCGTATTCTTGCTACTCCTCGCACTTGCGTTCGGAAAGCGGTTTCGTCGAGAAGAAAAGCTGGAATCCGATGAGAGCTTAGATGGAGATGCTCTCGATCAGGAGCAAGGTGCCCCCAAGCTGAGAGATAAAAGATAACAGCTCTTGACGGCGAGACTCTACAAAGCAATTCCTATACATACGCACACATACACCACACTCTTCATGCCGGTACTCTACTTTTCCTCGTGACTTCTAATTCGTTCGCTCTCGAGCGATTTTCTCTAGCTTTAGAGACCTTCCAAGGAAATTTCTTTCTCCTGAGCATTTAAAAATTAATTGAGATTTCTGAGATACAAAGGCTCTCACCTCTTTTATCTTCGCGCGGATATGTAAGGCTTCGAAGGACCCGAAATGGACGGAATATCTCGGTCGCCTCTCGAATTTAGTGTTTTACAACCTGGACTTATGGTGGTGGTGGGGTAACTGGAGCCCGAAAGTTTGTCCAACACTACCAAATACTAGGCAAGGTGGGAGACATTATGCACACTATCCACACTATGCGCACAGCAAAGACATTTTTAGCGCCCGTCTTTCCCATCTCTTTTAACTGTCTCTTCAGTCTCTCTTCTGTCACTTTCGGCAATCTCTTCGGCGTTTTCGGTTCAACGCAACAACACGTGGCTCATCCATCGGTCCGGTGGTGGACTCGGACGACAGTGGCGAAAGAGGCCTGTCCTTTCGGGAGCAGCAGAGCAGAGCAGGGCACAGCAGAGCAGAGCACAGCAGAGCGGTCAAGCTGGGTCAAGCTGTCGGCACAAGGAGAATAGAAAGAACGACTTTTATTTCGTGGCAGCGGCCCAGACCGTGAGAGATCGAACGTTGTACGTTATTCGTTGGACGTTGGACGTTGGACGTTGGAAGTTAGTTGTTGGGCTCTGTGAGCTGGAAGAGAGTCGAGGCCGAGGGCTGCACGTTGGTGCACGTTGGTTGGTATATAGGGTCGGCGCTCGCAAGCAGAGCGTGGAAACGCTGATCCGCTGAGAGCGGTATGGCAAAGTTTTGTGGTTGGCGTTTGCTGTGCGCGGGTCTGCATCTGCATCTGTTTCTGCTCCTGGTGCTTCCTTGTGCACTGTCGGCTGGAGCGGAGGTGGCCGAAGAGTGCGCAAGCGACGATCTCTTCTGCGACTACGGCGAGGTTCGGGAGTTTGCACAGAAAGTGGAGGCGCTGGCGAGAAGGGAAGGTGCTTCGGAAAGATGCGTGGCCAAACTGCTTAAAGATGTGAAAGAAACATACGCGGACGTCCAAAAAGGCGTGGACCACATTCGACCGATCCTCAATTCGTGCCCAGACGGAAGAGAGCAGGGAAAAGTGGCTTCGCCCAGCCCCGAATCGGCCAAGATCGTCAAGGGGCTCGGCGAGAAAGTGCACGTGGTGTTCGCGTGGATTATCCACGGGAACGTGGACTTGGCGCTGCGCACCGCCGAGCTGCTCATGGATCCCAGATTGCGAATGGTGAACTACTTTAGTTTCCACGTGGACGCCTCGACTGACGAGACAGAGCACAGGAAGGTTCAAGATTTTGTGGCGAAACACCAGTCGCGGGCGGTGAAAGTGCGGTCGGTGGATGTGGAGTGGGGCGAGTTTTCGTTTGTGGATGCTCAACGAAATGTCCTGAAAGATGCGATAAAAAGATGGTCCCGCTGGCAGAATATCGTGTTCTTGTCGGGAACTGACCTGGCAATCGGTTCAAGGCAGACATTCAGCAATTTCTTTGAGACCTATGCGGGCCTCAATAACTTCGGGAACGTTACTTTGGAGGAGGACACATGGGTCCTCCTCATTAACGATTACATTGTGGCGTGCGACGGACTCTCAGTGTCTCTTGGGCTGAGGAATGCGTTGATCAATCCTGCGGAAGTGTCCCCGAACGGCAGGCTTTACACAGGCAACACCCAGACCATGTTGAGCCGAAGTTTCGTCAAGTACTATTTACATAGCGGGGATCCCAACGTGAAGAACTTGAAGACTCTGCTGAGGTACTCCCAATCTGTGGATGAGACTTTTTGGCCGTCCCTTTTTTTTAACAGCAAAATGTGTCGAGACCACGTCCGTTTGAGTCACTCGCGGGAGCATTTTGTGTACTTTTGGCCGAACTCAAATGCAACTCGGCCAACTCGACAAGGTGCAGAGTGCAGAATACCCCATTGGCTCACAGCTTCGTGGTTTTGTGGAATTAGTCCTCGTTACATCGAGTGGGAAGACCTACCGCGCCTCTCCTTCTATCCCGACAGTCTCTTTGCGAGAAAAGTCGATATTGGCAAGTCCAAAGCGCTGGTGGACGAGGTGTACAACAAGTGGATCTCGGAGGATTCCCACCCATTTCCTCGCGAAACCAGCACTAGATTCCGACTGACGAGTGGAGAAAGATGTTTGAGTATCGTATCAGAAGAGCCTCTGCAGTTCCAGTGGTCAGCAACCGCTTGTAAGGAGGCCTCTACATTGTTCAAGGCGACGTGCACCGGGCCGCTGACCACAACGAAGAATTCGGAAAGTGGAGAGTTTTGCCTCGAGAGTGGGCTAGACCCTTGGAACCAGCCTTCGCTGTGCGCGCTTTCTTCGGTCAAGTACCCTCGTCTATGCTTGAGCACAAAGACAAAAGATTTTGAGATTGGCTTGCCTGTTGGTGTCATGAATTGCCAAGATTTCAAGGAAAATCAGATGTTTCGTTTTCGTCAAGGAAAATGCTCTGTGCTGGAGCACTCTGCAAGGATCGTGCGCGATATGTTTCCGCAAGGTTTGTGTGTTCGAGTTAGCGATGACGCAAACTATGCGCAGCTGGATCACTGCTCATCGTCTGATCAGTGGCCGAGCCAATCCAAAATTGTGTTTCAGCCTGTCGAAGGCAGCTAAACAAGGAGATAGTAGCCTGAAGGAGCGCTCGCTTTTGAAACTGCTAGTCACCTTCTCTTTTCCTCTTGGGTTCTGTAGACGTTCGCAGCACCGGCAACAGCGTTGACTTCCAATGGAAATGCTCACTGTTACAAAGTTACAAAGAAGAGAGTTACTTACCCCAATAACGCACGGCAGCATAAAGCAGGGAAAGAGAATTTCTATATTATTTTTCTAACTTCGAAGAACATCTACAACAAATCCATCGTCATCGACCATGAGACGCACCACGCGTGGATGAAAGATCGGCTCAGTATTGGCCTCTGAGGCTTTGGAGACGATGACTTGGAAGGTTGGATTACTGGAGGTGACGATCTCTTTCGCCTGTTCGCCACGCATGGACATCAGGCCAAAGAGGGACATGCCCGAAGGGAGACGCACAGTCTCAAAGGCGTTGTCCTCCGTGATCTGAGTAACATCGTACGGGTCCACCGATCCCACGCCGAAGGTATCTTGGGTCGAGTCAGAAGACATGACTGGAGGCATATTAGGTGCTTGTGGTGGTGGCGCTGGCTTGAACTCGCGCGCAACAGGCGCAGGGGGCGATTGCGGGACAGCAGATCCAACATTCGTTGCAGTCCGGCTCTGGAAGGTATTCATTGCCTCGCGGACAGGGTTGCTGGAGCGGGCAATGTTGCCCAGATCCCTTTGCACTTGCTGTGCAACCTCCTGCGGGTTGGGCGCCCGAAAGTTGAATCCATTTGGAGCCCTCGGAAACGCCGGCGCGAGCATGGACCCTGCGGCGCTGACGAGGGACCCAAGGCCCGAGAGCATGGCATTGACAGTGTCTACAGGAATCTTATTCTCCAAATAGAGTGCCTCACGCACCCTTGATCGCAGGAACCTCCATGTGTCCGCGTATCCTTCAGAATAGTCTGTGAGCATGTACAGCTCCGTGGCCGCGTAGATCGCACCGACGGCGGCCTTCCTGTCGTCCCAGTCGGCGGTGCCGCAGATGTCATCCGCGTACTTGCACACCAAGCTTGGAATCTCATGCAGCTTTTGCATCGTCGTCGACACATTATCAGGGTACAACCCGAGCGCCATAGCCTGCGGCCAGCTGCGCAAATACGGCGCCGTGTGCTCCAATCTCTTCTTCAAACCTCGCACCACCACCTCCTCTCCACTCAGCGTCTCCATCTCCATCTCCATCTCCATCACCACACCATTACCGCTTTTTGCCTTCATCTCGCGCAGGAACTTGTCCAGCTCTGCATTCCCCTGGTCCATGTAATACTCCGCCAGCTCAGCTGCGCCGCGAGGGAACAGCCCATGCACCACCGCGGGATATCCCGCGTCCACCGCTCCTTGCGCCAGCGCCTCCTTGGTCCACCCGCGTCTGTTCACGTGCTTGAGCGCCTGGCCCAGCACCGCGCTCCTCGCGCTCCTCTCTGCTTTGGGCTCAGCGTGCGCGGACACCTGCGCGTACGCGCGGACGCCGCCCACGCGCCGCGAGGACCGGGACAGGTGCGCGCCCACGGCAGAGAGCATGGCTGATGGAGGAGTGGAGAAGCACGAGGGTACGCGCAGCGGGAAGAGCGGGAGAGCGGGGGACTAAGGAATTGATAGCGAACGCTAAGAGTGATTGTGATTCGCAAAATTTGGAGGTGTCGTCGATGTCGTCGATGTCGGCGATGTCGTTCGGGAGTGGACCACAAGATACGCTCTGGCTTAGCTAAAGCCCTACTGTATGGTTAGGCTGGTGGATAACAGAGGCGGTAGGGTCCGCTTGCGACTTGGGGAACGCAAAGTCGGATGGGAGGCTCACAGTATTTTACAGTAGTTGACAGTAGTTGACAGTAAGCTTCTCTCACAGTCCAGTCCATCAGTGTTATCAGTGTTATCGGTGTTATCAGTGTTATCAGTGTTATCAGTGTTATCAGTGTTCACTGTTCAATGAAAAGTGAAATCAATCAGTCGCAAGTTCAACAATGCCCGTCGATGTGGACCGAGTTTCATCGACTGCGAATGTCTGCGGAGGTGGGAATTGGAGATGTGAATCGAGTAGATTGGAAACGTTTCCGATGGGTGTGCAGAATGTGGAACGTGTGAGTGTAAGATTGAGTCTGGGGCTGGTGAGCAGTTGAACACCAGGAGTGACTTTGCATTTTTTTTTTAATGGAATTGGAATGTGGTGTTCATGGCGAAGACATCTTGGCAACGGGGTGACGAAAGCCCGTGCGAATGCGAATGCGAGAGTCGAGCAGGGAAAAGGAATCTTGGAATTGTGAAATAAATGAAAGTTGGAAAGAAGAAGAGAAATACCAAAAGATCCGAATGGAATTTGGCTGGACCTTGTCCGGTAGTGTTACTCAATTGCTCGGCTTCTCAGACGACTTCCGCGGCGGTGGGATGGAACTCGTGGTGGACTTGGGCCCGTTCATCGACATTAAGGTGTTTTCGTCCGGCTTTTGAGGGTGCACCGTGCCCCCCGACTTGGAGTTCTTCTTGAGCGATTCGAGAATCTCAGCACTGTCCACGCCAGAGTAGACGGCGTACACTTTTGGAAGGAAGATGAGGAGGAGGCAGGACGCGTCGTTAAGGAAGATGATGCTGGACCTCACGAATGTCGAGGAAATGGGGTCGCTGGATACGATGATGAGCAGAGGAACTCCAAGTGCTAGCACTTGCAAGTTCGAGAACATCGCTACGGCGACATACTTGCCTTCGCTCAGAACTGTTGTCGCCAAATTCTTGATCTGGTAGCAGATTATGTTACCATAAGCGAGCACACTCAAATGAAACATCGCGATCAAGACGATGTAAGGCGTAGAGTCTGTGTCGCTGCGGCAGGTGCCGTACGACACCACCAATGTATTATCATGGGAACTCACTATGCGATGATACTTGAGAGGAGACGCCGCGCTCCATGCGGTGATGATTGCCACATCCACGATCACGAGAGCAAGAATAATTCGGAGCACATGCCAGTTCGAGACTGAAACCCTCTTCAAGTCTTTCCTGTTTATGAGCTTTTTAAGTCGCCAAGACTTGGCGAAGAGAGGGCTCATGGTCAGGACGAACCCAATCGAGTACAGCCAGACGATCAGCATGCACGCACTATTTGCTGGACCGTATTGCATCGTGTAAGAGAGCCCTTCCGTGTCCCCCGAATCGTCTGCCGTGATGGCTAGGATGGAGGAACTGGACACCATTATACCAATCGCAATGCAAGCTAGGAATTTTGACTGCGATGCCATGATGACAGGATGACGTCTCTGCGCCAAGGTCCACACCAGGAATCCCAATGCCATTGTAAAGTTGATTCCGAAGAGCACTCGGCAGGCCAACTGCACCCCGGGCGAGCGCGAGTAGTCGTGCGGAGGGTCCTCGAAGAAGACCAGGAACTCGGTCTCAAGCCATGTGTTTTGATCCTCGTTCAGCGTAAATGCTTCATCGCAGCTTTCGACAGCGTGCGACAAAACTGCAGTCGAGTTGCCCGTTTGGCCAGAGTGGACTATGGTGACTTTCACAACGTGTTCGTCCTCCCATTCCTCTGGATAAATCACGACCTTCTCCGGGAAAAACTCGATGGTGGCATCAGTGCTTACCTTGAATTCTGCGCTCGGGGTGATCCACACCGCTCCGCGCTTCGGCTTTGCGTTCAGCTTGAGGCTGTACGATGTCTCGAAGCTAGTGAGTGGTGATGGCGAGGTTATGCTGGTCTCCACCAAAGAAATCGTTGCGTTGAAATACAGCGCCCTCGTGCGAGAGACATACCCGCTTATGTACTCCGACGCTGCCTCTTCTCCGTCATCTGTCTCTCGCAGATAGCAGACAGACTCTGATAAACTGCTTCGGTTATCAAAGGAGAAATACATGCACCCTTTGGTCCTGTAGCACAACTCTCCACAGTTCTGATGGGAAAGCGCCGCGTCGCCAAAAAGGCTCGAACTCTTCTTAATGACCGCCAGTGGAAGACTTTCGTCAAAGTAGTCGACATCAACCAGGAACTCGCAATCGGCGCACACTTCGCTGTCATCTACCATTGAGCAAAAGTAGAGCGAATCGCCATCCGAGTTCTTCAGTTTGGACTCTTCGCGGTTGCAACAGACATCAGAAAAGTCCTTCTTTCCGGGAGTGTCGAGTGCAACGTTTTGAACAATGTTGAGATCAACGTCGAGGATTTCCAGTGAGTCCGGCAACCCAACGTGAGAGATGTACACAGCACTTGAATCAGTCATATCCAAAGTTTTAAGGCCTTGGAGCGAATGTACCTGTTTTGCGCCAATGAATGCAAGCTTGGAGGTATTTCGTAAGATGAGCGTCTCTGCCGAAGCCTCTTGCTCCGAGCTGGAGTTAAAGTAAGGAAGTGTAAACATGTCGCCGTTACTAGAACAGTCAATAGTGGTCCCCGAGCACGTGCACATCGCATCCTCGCCACATGCTGATCCGAGCTTCGCTGGGTCATTCATATATCCGTGGACAAGACGTTCGTGTTTGAACGTACGTAGTGATACCTGGCTTGTATGTATGTCAAAGTAGAGCATGCAGTCACGCTCATTTGTTTGATAGTAAACGCAGTCAGCATTGTTGTAGCACTTCTCGCAACACGTCAGGTAAGCAAATTCAATCTTTCTCGAGTAGCCCGACAATGCAATGTATGGCTCCTCTACGCAATACTCCGCAGATTCGCTTTCCATGTTGGCCACTTCAGAGGCCTTGACTGCACGGAAATTGCTGATGAGCAATGTTCCTTTCGTGATATCACCAATGCTGCCTTGGCTATCGATGTTAAATTCTAGCGAAAAGCTCTGAATATGGTCCTTGTCAAATTGTCGATTTCCCAGAGAACCAGTCCAGCCAGTCAAGTAGAATGGGTCTGATGAGTCTGGACCCCCTTGGAGGGGCAAAATTACGGTCTTCCAACCTGGCGTATCATCTAGAATTTGGATGAAGGTGAAATACAGCTCATCGTTCTCCTTTACGCCACATTCGATGTCACAGTCCGAAGACTCCGCCAGGATCAAGCGAAGCTGGCCTCGCCACGGAAGAGTTTGCGCAACCAAGTTGTTGTAGTCAAATACGATATGGGATGCTTCGCTCAAGTTGAAGTAGCGAGGCTCACTTTCGCTCCGCCAAAATGACGTCAGGCCGCCCCAGTTCTGAACCTGTTTTACAGCGTAATCTATTTGCAACACTGGCGAGTCCAGGCCCTCTGTCCCATTGGCCCACTCAGTAAACTTTAATTTGCTTGATACGCTGGTGTCCTGCGCGTACTTTGTAATGCCGTACTCCATGTCCAGGTACGAAAGATGGCTTCCGAAAGTTCGGTTCCCCACGCACTTGAAATTCTTGATCAGCATCTCTCCATAGGTGTTCGAAAAGGTGATACTTGAAGAGACCACAACTTCAAGACGATATCCTTTGATTCTGTTCAGATCGAGCTCCATGTTCCCCACAGAGCCTCGAGAATTGTCTTGCATGAAGTGCTGTAAGGTGAGCGTCGTCCAGTCCGTAGAACTATCGAGAGACGGGGTCTCGAAGCCTACGTGGTATTCCAACATATCATATGATACGGTCTCGTTGTTCTCCTCTTCTATGAAGGTGAAGTTCAGATCCGAGCCGTCCAAGAGAACAAGCTGAAAAGTCGAGGGGACGTCTGTTGGCACTGTGACCTTGTAGTCAATCGTAAACATATCTGCTTTCAAGCACGAAATGAATTCGTCGTAAGTGTCCTCGTCAAGCAAAGAGAATTCCGCATATGCAACAGTGTCGCCAACCGACCCATCGACAAGTGTGAAGTTCATCAGGGTCACAAGGTCTTCGCCGGATTCATCTTCGATGTTGGTCACATTCGCACTGGATCCGTCCCCGTCACTTAAAATAAGGTGACTTCTCTCCACACTGTTGAAAGAGTCGAGAACAAAACTCAGCTCTGCAAGAGTTGGGGTGGCGAGGACAGCCAGGGAAGCAGCCGCCTGGATCAAGCCTCGCATGGTGCTCGACCGCACACGTGCCAATGAAGTCCCAAGTCGTTATTCAACTGAAGTTCGTTGCTCCGCTCTTTCGCAGTTCTAAATGTGTCGCGTCTGATGATCTTTGCAGGTCTGTTCCGGTGGCGCAGGAAGCAGATGTCTTTCAATTTTGCGTTTGCCGTTTCTGCAATGTAAATGGTGGGTTTGAACACAGCTTTGGGGTATATATGGAACATGGGACATTAAAGAAAGAGCGAAGAAGAAGTATTGCAAACGACGGGACATTGAAGCGTTTGTGAGACTTCTCCTCCAACGACCTGTGTTGGAATTTGCCGTCCAAAGTCAAAGTCTGGCCTGAAGAAATGAAAGGAGCGAGCCTTGTTGTTGAACCTTTCCTTGTGCTGACGATTTACATATCAGTACTCACATGCGTTATCATGATTATGCTTGGCTCTCGTCGCATTCACACTCACAATCAGTTTGCCTCACAACCTCCCTGACCGTTGAGAGCAAGGGGGGTGTCGCTCCTTCACAGTCAGCCTCCATTCGGTTGTCAAGCTAATTGTTCGCACAACAAAGTGCATAATTCGGATTATTCGATGTAGGCGCACCCGAGAGTCTCGCATGATTATCGTGCGTAATAATTGAATTCTGAATTGTCTTCGATCATTCTTTTTTCGTTTGGCTCCAGAGCCTCGAGACGAATGGGAGGGCGAGGGAATGGGGGAAAGGAAGACGGAGGGAGATAGGGTTAGTTCCTCTTTCTGAGGACAACGGCAAATAATTCCCTCCATGTTTGCAATTGCCCTCCAAGGTTTTTCAAAGATGAGTCGGGGTGGTTGAAACCCATCTCGGTCTCATTTTCTTTCCAGTTCAGTTCGACGTGTGGTTTTGTTGATTTTTGCATACAGGGGCGTTTTGTTCAAGCAGCAATTGCCTGTCATCATATCATCCATCACTCTGCTTCCTCTCCCGGGGGCAAAAGTGCGACACTAAATTTCACACGGCTCTCATACGATCGTTTGCCACGCTAGAGGGTTTTTCTCCCTTGTACTGACTGTGACCGTGAGGATATCTATGTCAACCCAACCCTGGAGGGCGAATGAACCGTTGCGCGTCGGAATCACAGTACAAGGTGCACTCTAGCCGGACTTTTCTTGGTTGTGTTGACATGAGTTGATGTGTATGTACCGGTATTTACTGCACTATAATAGAATCATTGTTACGAGCGCCTGCGCCAGTTCGCTAGCCTTGAAAAATCTGGACATTGCAGACATCGCCCAACATTGGAGGAGGATCGCCTTGCGTCACCTTGCGTCACGATGCCAGCTTCTTCCATCTTGCTCTTCCTCTTCCTCTTCCTCTTCCTCTTCCTCTTTGAAACGGCAACTCGTGGGCGATCATGATGTGCGACACGGCCTCTCGGCGATGCGGTGGCTTGGACTTCGAGTTGCCAGTACCGCGAGAATTGCTAGTGGCCTACCGGCATCTACCCGCCGTGGCAACGGAAAGATATGGAGAGAGCTCAAACAATCTCAAACATATTCAAACATCCACAGATGTTTTACAGATAGCACAATTTGTTTGTTGGCATGGATGAACGTGGCCTAAGGCCACCGAAGACGTGGGTCATTCGGATGATTCATACACGAAGTGAAAGTTTACTAATTTTACCATACTAATAGTAGTACCTAAGAAAGTGAACGGTTGGACTCGCTTGTGAGCTGGTCTAACTCAAATTGAAATCAACAAAGAAGAAACCCAAAACCTCGCTCACGTCGAGGCTTCCCAGCTCCCTCTTTTGGAGCCGTTAGCTCCCATGTTAACCTCAGAAGCTCAGAAGCTCAGAGGCTCTCAACGCTCAAAAGCAAAGTCCATGTTTTAATTCGAACTGAGTGCTCTGCGCAAACACACTGGGAACGAACAAGTTTACACGAAATTGCGACCGCAGCGCGCCATCTTTCGTGCCCGACGGAGTGAACGAGGAGCTCAGTAAATCAATCACACTCAGTGAACGAAGACGTTATTGAGACGGGAGCATGGAAACGAGAAAAGATCTTTGCACAACCCGTTGCCGTCCATATTCGCCGGCGGCTCAAAGGGAATCAATGGGAAGGCTTTGCGTCTATGTTTATTAGTTTTAGTTTTAGTTTATTTCACAGTCGTACCCAAAATTTCAGCGGAAGCGAACGACAGTGAGCAGCTGTAATCCCTGCTTTGTGGGGTGCGCAAAATGTGGCAAACTACCTTACCTCTTCTCATTTCTCATTTTCGTTTTGACCACGTCTACTTTTCTTTTTCTCTTCTTCTTTTCTTCAGTTTTCTTTTCGCGAAAGTAAAATAGACTTCGAGCCACCCTTTCTCTCTGACATCGCAGCACTTCTGCTCGGACCGACGAACGCTCGTAGACAGTGAAGTGGAAGGCAGGTGGGCCACGAATCACAAACGCTCGCAAACGAACGCTGTCAAAAGTAAGCTTTCTGATGACTAAAGTGGATCGCACTTGGCTTGCCGGACTGGAAACAGTTGGCGCGGTTGTCTTTCGACATCTTTCGACAGTGGCTGGCACAAAGAGGGTGATATGGTTTACGGTAAGCGCAGCAGTTGGACAACCAACCTTGCCAACGTTTGCGCGAATGATGGGAGTTTGCAATGACTTTCCAGATGTTTGCGATGAAGAGGGCGAAATCTGCGAAATCAAAGCAGCTGCTTGATGAAAAAGGGCGAGAGAGTGTTGCAAGTTATTGTTGTATTTGGAAAAGCGAGTTCTTGGTTGTGGGGGAAAGAATGCCGCTTTGACAGGCAAGTGGAGACGTGGGATGGAAAATCGAAGGGAGTTGGGGAAGAAGATCCGGGCATATAGACCACCCGGGTCGCTGCCGGACAAAAAACCTTGGGACAAGTGCCCATGAGAGCAGAAGCCGGGAGAGCAGAACTTGTACGAAGACAGAGAAAAAAAGAATGAAGACGAGGACAACGGAATTGACAGCTTTGAAATTTACAACGAGCAAATAAGACACTAAAACAAAGGGAAGACACTAATCAAATCGAGTCTCCGTGAACTCTGAACGAACTGTTATCCTGGTAATCAGAGCGCTCAGCGTAGTTTGTCGCCGTTCGAGCAGTGTACCCTTTAGAGCCCTTAGAGTCGTTACCGAGCATCGAGCTTGTCACAATGGACTTTTCAGTTTTCAAGCGTCTGACAACGTTGCGAGCGTTCCTGTAGCAATATACGGTCACGGAGCAAATTGTCAAGTTTGCGAAGAAGGTGCTCAGGTCGTTCAAGATCACAATTAGAGCAAAATCTCCCGGTCCGGTGTACTGCTTCCAGCCTTTAATATTAAGAACTGCGTAGCCCGCTCCAGCTAGGACAACAAGGAGAATGCAAAGACTGGTGATGAGGGCAGTGCGCTTGATCAATAACAGGATTTCGCGGTAGCGATTGTCCTTCTTCGCGCTTGTGTCCGTGTCTGACTGCAACCCTGAGACAGCTCGGAGGAGGGAGGACATTTTGTGTTGCCCAAAGAGGAAAACAATGCCGGTGAAAATAAAAAATGGTGAAGCCGCGAGAGCCGTCAAGTCCGGGTGGTTGGTGGCCATGAGAATGACAACCATAATGGTGAAAAGAACTTCGAACACATAGCACAAGATTCGGTACCAACTGAGTTTGTTGTGCATGACCTTGCGGATTCTTGCGGAACTTCCTGCGATCTCAATCCACATGACGCCAATGTTGAGAGCACACAGAGTTGTGAAGAGCATGCACAGGGTTCCGAAAACGCGATTAAAGGGCGTGAGCTGATGAAACTTTTTCACGTAATTGTCCTGGAACTGCAGATCATTTCTGTCCGGGGAGATTGCCGACAGGAGGATTATGACTTTCCATCCGAGGAAGGAGAAGAGACCGCAGTTGGCCAGTATCAGTGTCACGTTGCTCGCGGAGAAGAACCTGGATTCGGGATTGCGATGAATGACGAGCAAGATCAAAAGCCACACACCTGCGATCAGCCCCACTGCTGACATGAGTATCCCCAAACCCGCGAATAAGATCGACAGATACGTTTGTGGGCCAAAATCCATGCATTCAGGCCCTTCCCATCCGTACCACCTGTTGCACCCGCACACAGGCTCTGCCCAGGTCACATTCGCGTAGCAAATTTCGCTCCCGGGGCAGTCAAAGTCATCGGAGCACGGGATCGCCGCGCTGGAATTGCTCGAGTTCATACCGTCACTGCTTCGATTGCAACCACCACTCCCACGAAAGCAAACCGCCGCTGCCTCTTCCGATTCTTACAACGGCGCCTGCGTTCCAAAACCAGCCGACCCGCAAATTCGCTCTCGTCAGCGCACAAGAGCAACGCGCCTTGGCGCACTATACAGCAGCTCGCGCTTAAAGTCGTCGTCGACGAAACGGAGCGCTGTCGCGCTAAGTAACTCTGGCGGGCGGGGTCAGCGCTTGCGCTCCTGCTTGGCTGTGGAGTGGGCAAAGCAAAGCTCAGCTCTTCAGAATCCGAAACCACAAGCGCAACAGCAGAAAATGGAATGTGTTGGGCAGGTGAGAGAAAGCAAAGGCAGACAGCAGACAGCTGTGACAGCGTCAACATGAAAGAAAGCCTTCAGTGGATGGGGATGGAGAGAGAGAAGGTAGTGAATAGGCTCCAATCCTTAGCAATCACTGACCATTGGCCATCCCATCGCATTGCATCGCTGACCAGTGCGCACTGCACTGGCAGGTGAGACATCTCTGTTCTCTGTGTTTTGTACATACTCCCATAGTGGCCTTCACCTAGAGCCCGCAACGCGACTTTACTGTCAGTACTCTCAATGTAGCGTGCTCACTGTCAATCAACAGATAAATCGATGGAAGATGAGCATGGTGCACACGAGGAGCAAGCCATAACTTTGCGTAAGCTTTCCGCCGGTCCCTGTAATGAATGGAAGGCCTTCGCTTGGGACCAGAATTCAAAGAAATTAATTTACTGTTTTAACGAACAGAGTGCAAGAATAGAGGTGAGGAGTGAGAGTGTGAGTCAGTACCGGTGTGGTATGATATGGTATAGAGAGAGGAGGATTGCTCCCTGCAAGCCCTAGGCTTAATCCCTGCAGAGATTCCCCCCTGCAACCCTGTATTGGTAATTCGATGTAATTCGTGTAATTCCGAGTGCGATTCGATTGCCGAATTGGACACCACGCTCTCGCCGACAGGATGTGCAACAGCACAAAATTTTCTCATTGTTTCCATGCATTGGCCATACACAATACACAAAGAAGGAAGGATTCACAGCATCAATAACAATTCTTCTTGAGCAACCTGACAAGAAGGCAGAACGGGGTGGCCTTTGCATGCCTTTGCTATCCTTTGCTTTCCAAATATCCACGCTTCGAAAGTTCTTGGCACTAGCTCATACTAGCTCACTAACTCACAAACTCGGTAGCCGATTGGCTTATTGGCTGAGGGCCAAAGACAACCAAGGTCAAAGCTCAACGAAGCCCTTGCTTAGCCACAATTTTCAAAATTCAACTTTCATTCCTTTTCTTTTGTGCCTGGGACAAGGGTTCTTACAATTAGTACACTCATTGGTCAGCAAGGCGAATGGAGATGTCAGGTTTACTGCACAAGATTCGAGTTTCGTGTTGTCGAGGATCTATGTCGCCCATACCTGGGCGCATTGCCTGCCAAAGCTTCGGCGGCGTTTGCACGGTGGACCTGCATGAGAAGAATGAAGAGTGAAGAAAATATTCAATGAAGAATATGTTGAACTGCGAGAGGTACAGTTATAAAAAAATTGCATTGACGAATCGTGACTAATTTTTCATCTTGGATTCGTTTTTGGCGTTGGATCACGTTGGACTATGGAAAAGATGGTTTGCACTCAGGCTGCATACAACACACCGGAAGGAAGATTCGTCCAAGGTCTCCTTGAGTCCTTGAGTACTAGCTAGTACCGCGATTCACTTGCCGTTTCAGCTTTCAAGTCGTGAGCGTCGGGAGTACCAATGTTCCCTCGTGGCGTCGCAGTTTCACCAGTCGCTCTTGGAGAGTTCAAGTTTTGAGCCCGCCCAAACAAGACTTGTCCTGAAACACCATCAACAGTCGAGAGCGGCGAAGGTGAGTGTCTATTGTCTTGGTTGAAAGCTTTGCAACAACCTCAGCGTTTGCTTTGAACCAATCTCAGATTTCATGCGCGCACATTTCACAAAGCTGCAGGTAATCGAGTAGTCAATGCCAGTACTGATACTAGTACCCACTCTTGAGCGAGTTGAGACGAAAAAGCTGAGAAGATTCTGCACACAGCTAACAAAACTGCGACCTGGACTAAGAGGGGGAACAAATGCCTCGAACGTCGGGTTGACAAGGTCGCATCCTGTCAGTGGAACCTCGGTGCAGCACCAAAGCTAGCGCTCCGGAAGACCAAAAGCTAGGTGGTATGCTCTGGCATGGAAAGGAAAGACAAATCCAAGCACGCGACACCTTTTACTCCAAGCACGCACACTGGCAACAGTTTTGGTATTACAATGCCATAACACTGTTACTTGTAATGGTAGCAAATTACCTTCACTGTGCCACCAGAACAAGAGACACCTGTGCACACAATTGTGCGAGTGAAGACTGAGTGAAGAGTGCCCTGCGACTACTGCGACGAGTGCGAAGCTAGGCCTCAAGCCCACTCGCTTTGGGTTTGCGTCGCGTCTCTCAGGGTCCCTAAGTCGAGTGACGGAGTTCCTGGCTGATGCAACAAGTCTTGTATTCGCAACCGTCGGACCTCGAAAAGAGGTCCCTGAGATCCCAGAGGATCCCATTTAAAAATACTCGGCCCTCTGAAGACTCCCACGTCCATTTGAGATTGTTATCGTGGGTTGGGCGATCCGTGATACACGATGATGATGCATATTTGAAAAAACTCAGCACTCTGAAGACTCCCACTTCCATTTGAGATTTGTAGTCGTGGGTTGGGCGATTAGTGAAGAGCTCGTGTACTCAGGTCTGTTCCGCGAGTTGTCTCTTGAGCTTGGTTCGTTTCTCGGAAGCTCATAAGCGAGCCGTTTCAACACGTTTCGGCCGTTGACAAAGCAGTAAACCGTGATGCTGCTAATAGTAAGGTTCGCGAAGAAGATGGAGATATCGTTGTAGACGGCGATGCTTGCCAATTGCCCAGGCCCGATAAACTCGTTGGTTCCCTGAATGTTGAGCGCTGCGCAAGCCACCCCGAACCCGACAACACAAAAGATGCATAGACTTGTTGCCAGAGCGGTTCTCCGGATGAGAAGCAGGATGTCATAGTACACGTTTTCGCTCGCGGATCCGCTGGTGTCTGTTTCCGACAGATAGCCTGCCGCTGTTTTGAGAAGCTTGGACATCTTCCACTGCCCGAACAAAAATACGAGCCCTGTGAAGAAAAAAAATGGCGAGGCCACCAGCGCAGTGTAGTCGGGCTTGTTGCTCGCCATGAGCGCGATAATTAATATTGAGAACAGGAACTCCAAAGAGAAGCAAGTGACTCTGTACCAGCTAAAGGATCTCTGCATTACCCTCTTGATTCTTGAGGAACTATTCGCGACTTCGATCCACATCACTCCGATATTCAGCGTGGCCATCGTCGCGAAAAACATACAAAGCGAGCCAAACACACGGCTCAATGGCGCGAGTTGGTGGTATTTTTTCACAAAATTGTCCTGGTATTGGAGATCGCCTCTGTCTGGAGAAGTCGTCGAAAGCAGCGCGATTAGTTTCCAACCAAAAAAGGAAAGATTCCCTGCGAGAGTCAAAATCAATGTCACATTACTGGCGCTGAAGAAGTTCTCCTTCCGGTCACGCTTCCTGACTAGCATCGTCAAGACCCAGCCTCCCGCTCCGGCTCCAGCTGTAGATAAAAGGAGGCCAAGAATCGCGAATGTGATGGAAAAGTAAGTTTGTGCACCAAAGTCTTGGCAGTCCGCGCCTTCCCAGCCAAACCACTTATTGCACCCGCAAACATCTTCTTCCCAGGTCACATTCACGTAGCAAATCTGGCTTGCGGGGCAGTCAAAGTCATTGCCGCATGCTACGCGCGTAGTCTCAGTTCCGTTCTCCATGGCAACTTCACGCGTGGATGCTTTCCCACCAGTTTCGGGTCTGGGGCCCATTCGCTTACCTCACAGCGTCCGTTTCCTTCCAGGATATAAGAAGCAAGGAACGATAGAAATTCTCAAAGCACCCAGCTTCCATGTGTTTGGAACAACATCACCCGTTAACAGAATTTGCAAAACTACTATTCCAACGGCGAGTCCCTGGAACGCGAGTATGCACATTACTGGCTCCGTTATCGAAGGCATTGAAACGTATTTAGGTCGGTCAACCCAAGAGAGGCATACGTCACTCAAGTGCCTCACGATGTGGACCCGTTTGGATGCAATGAGAGAGTTAAGTTAATTCACCGCGTTCCAATGTTCAGTTACAGGTGTGTCGTGTCATGTGATTGCCATCTGCACCCACCAAATCATACCAGGGCGGTCGGTCAGAGGAACGGTATTGTGCCTTTGCGGTTTTTCGCAATCTCGCTTCGCCTTTTGCAAACCGGAACCTGAATACTGTGCATACGTACTAGAAACATGAATATTTGGCCCCGGATTGAAACATGTGATGTCGCAAACTCGGAAAATTCGCTGCTTTCGTCCGTCTGCCTCTCTTTCAGTCTATACACACGGATCCCTCTTCCCTTCCATCATGAAGGCCGACAAGGGAAACAAACTCTGAGTAAGTATTTTTTTCCCCCTCCAACGACATTTGCCTTTTGAAAAGTATCGCAGTCTCTCATCTAACATTAAGTCGATGTTATGCCAGCAAACTAACTGCCAGAGACTGCAGCACAGCTACGGCTTCGCTCACAGAGTCTCTTTCCTTGGGGCCACACCTCTTCGCAAAGTTTTGCGTTGCAATGCGGCCACAAATGATAAGTTAACTCCAAGATTGAGAATGTCCCAACTGATCTGCACTTGGGTCTCCTTCGACGGTGTGCACATGGGTGCATTCATTCTTACCGTTTTACGATAATCGTAGATAGCCAAATATTGTGACTACAACGATATTAAGCCTCGCAATACAGTAGCAACCGTGAAGCAAATTTTTGTAGATATTTAACCTGCATTTTGCAGGTGTAGAGGATAGTTAACACTGAGATAAGTGATCGCGGTAAGAAGAGGCGAAAGACGTGGGGAAGGAGGAAAAAAATAGGAAAGATATATTCGGGAGGACACTATGACACGGGACAGTACAGTACATTCCATACATTCCGTACATTTCGTACATCGCAGAAAGCAGCGCAAGTGTGGGGAACGTCGCACATTGAAAGGAAAGAGAAGGGTGGACTAGAAGCGCAGTATGGCGAGAGTGATCAAAGTGGGCGGAGTCCCAGAGCACTTTAACGCGCCATGGCACCAGGCGAAAGCTGCGTGAGTTGCTGTATTGGACGAAATTTGCATGTGGCGGCAACGGCAATGGCGGCGAGCTAACCTCGTGTATGGGGCTGAAGAAATGAGTTTGAAGCCGCAGGGATCCAGGTCGAATGGGAGGACTTTCCCGGCGGAACTGGCGATATGTGCAAGGCGGTCTCAGAAGGCAAGGTGGATGTGGCCATCATGTTGACGGAGGGAACCGTCGTGCACGCATTGAAAGATCCGCAAGTAAAGATTGTAGGGGTGTAAGTTTTTAAACTGGCCATGCTGAGGTGGATTGGTGTGATTTGCGTTCAAGTCGCGAGTTGCTGACAGGACTGTAGGTATGGTACGTGCAATTGAAGATGCAGAGAATATCTTGCTCTTGTATGCAGATGTTTGTGAGCTTACCAGCAGCATTAAATTAGTCTCTACGTCTGCTATTTGGGGAATTCACGCAGGCGCTGAGTCCTGCAAGGCTGACGACATCAAAGACATGAAGGACGACGTTACATTTGCAATCAGCAGGCACGGGTCCGGAAGCCACCTCATGTCGTACGTTCTTGCAGAGTCCTTGGGGTGGGAGTTCAAGGACGACACTCTCAAGTTCAAAGTTGTCGGAGGCCTGAAGGTACGTCTTCTTTGGACTCTCTCATTTTCTCCATGTACGAGCTGCAAGTGAGCTAACGATGCGATCCAATATTTTAGGGCGCTTGCGAAGAACTCCCAAAGGACGGGTCTTTGGTCTTCATGTAAGTTGTACATGAATCTCCTTTTTCTGCATGTGGGAATCCCAATGGTGGCAACTCACAGTGAAATCGCTGCATGCAGGTGGGAAAAGTTCACCACTCTCCCATGGGTTGTGGACGGCACATTCAAGCGAATTGGAGAGTTCCCAACGCCTTGGCCGTTCTTCTCCATCGCCGCAAACAAAGACTTTTTGCAGCGCGAGAATGCCAAAGCCGACCTCGAAAAGGTCTTAGAGATTGTGCAGAAACAAGCAGAAAAGTTCAAGAACGGGGGGGACGAAACTCTGGCTTACATTAAGGAGCATTACAAGATCGAGAACGAGCCAGCCAAGGAGTGGTTGCCATCCGTCACGTGGGCATGCGAACCAAAGGTAGATCTCGAAATGCTCACTGGAGTCGCGAATACGCTTCACCGCGTCGGGAAAATTGAAAGCGCAGAGCCACCCTCCAAGGAGGAGGTGGAGGCGACTACTGAAAGCCTCAGCGAGCCGACAGCCAAAAGGTCAAAAACCGAATAAACTTTCTCTTCTTGATTATTTAGACTTTACAACCTTTCTCGCGCCCATGCACTTTGCCATTGCCTCAAACTCCTTGGAGCACACCCCTCTGCTTACCGACGACAAATTCTCTCGCGCGCACTGCGTTCAGCAGACAGTACAATATCGTCAGTCACCACCCTCTCCCGCTCACACCACAAACAACGCCAAAGTCTTCAATCACTCACCTCCCCGTAGGCGGCTATAGCCTCCGGGCACTGAGCCCGCGCCCGTCGGTAAATTGTGGCCAGCCGGCCCTTCGTTACTTTGTCCTGGCCTGGCATCTTGCTTGCGTGTTTCGCGCCCTCGTCCGAACCGAAACGCTTCTCTCACAGTCAGAGCAGTCTGAGCACTCCACTACACTGTCAGGTTTCCATGATTTGGCATAAAGTTTGACCCAGCTCCTATTAACATAGTGTATTGTTTAGACAGGCCACTAGTATTGGTACACCATCGATACGAATTGACTGTGAGTCGGAGCTGCGATTGGAAAGTTTGGAGGATCCTCTCATGGAAAGGTGAACTTCTCCATCATGACGCCGAGAACCGTTTCCAGGACACAGGTGTCCAGAGTGAGAAGGTCTTGCTCGCTCAAAGAGTGCAAGGAGTCCTGGGTCTTATTTTGTTGTTGAGTATAAAGTTTGCACCGCTTCTCAACAACTATTTTCTCAAGAATTACAATGTCTCTGCAAGTGAGGTCCTGCCAGCGAAGGGTGCCGAGTAGGTCACGTTCTTCAATCCACAGAGTACACGGCTCCAAAATCTTTCCACATGCGAGAAGGACAGCTGTCAAATTGTACGCTGCGTGAAGCCGAACTCTTCCAGGTACCTCCATTCTGTGTGCCTTACAAATATCCCATGCCTTCTGCAAATTGCCAAGAGCTAAAAATGGCCCATCAAGGTCAGATGTGGATGAAGCTAATAGAGCAACGTTGATGTGCGCCTGAGCGCGTGTGCTGGGGTCGGTGGAAGAATTTTCTAAAATTAACTTGCCGATCTTGCATGCATCCCTCTTTTCGCAAAGTGCTATCGCAAGATTCATCCTCACGAGTTCAAACCTTTGATCCGTCCAATCGGGTATCGACGCAAGGAAGCTTTCCACTTGCTTGTATTCGCCCATCCCAAACAGCGCGTTCAGCTTTGCCAGCACACTTTCTTGGCTTGTCGGGTTCACCAAATCTGCAATTTGAAGCGCTTCCTGGAACATCGATTGCTCCACGAGCAAGTGAAGAAGCCTCTTACGAAGCAACTGCACTGGCAGGGTTTGTGTAAAGTCACTCTTGTCACTAAGACAGAGCTTTGTGAGATTTTCAAGAACGTTTGTGAGTTCCTCTTCCTGAGAGAAGCAACTAAGAACTTCGCAAATTTCAAGCATAACAAACTGAACACCAGCTCCGTTCCTCTCATGCTCCAGTGAGACCAGCGCTTCTCCTAAGCACTCGAGCGCGAAGTCTTGCTCCCCAAAGGCCCGCAATGCGGCTCCCATCATTAGCATCGTTCGCGGCAATAAACTTTTGTTGTAGTTTCTCCATATCAGTCGAAGGATTTCTATTGTGCTTCCAATACGACCTTTGTCGACGGCTGCCAAATTTGCACAGACATAGAGATGCAAGCATGTGGCCTTTTGCCTAGGCATACAAATCATCGCTCTATTTTCCGCTTGTAGCATGTCTTCAAGGTGCTTCATGGCCTTTCCCAGGTACACTTTGTCGCTGCGCAGATTCGGACAAGTCACTGCCGCGGCTCCTATTGAAAGTCTTGCTGAGCACTCAATCTGCCTCGACAAGGGATGTCTCCCATGCCGATAGAAAACCAATGTATCTTGCAGTGAATAGCTCGCTTCTCTCACTTTCTCGTCATCGTCTCCAATCAATGCACATATCAAGACGAGAGTTTGCTGCACCAATTTTGCCAGAGGGTTCGCAACTCTCTCTGCATCTTCCTGCAAGGCATCGCTCACAGAGTTTGCTGTTGCCCTGGCGTCCAAAGAGGTCCTTCCTAGATTCCAATCGGCATTTCTCTCTCCGTTTGCGAGCACCAAGTACGCAGCGAGAACTACTTCTTCCACGTTGCCCGTTTCGCGAACTCGGCTCAAATCTGACAAGCCGAAATCCACATCGAGACCTCGCGCCACACCTGCGCTAGCATCGTTTAGCGCTTCCTTGAGTGCCTGCCCGCGCATCTCGCGCTCATCGCAAAACAGTCCTCGCTCTTTTCTGTGCTTTGCGACGGAAGCAGATCTGAGGAATCTGAGGACGGCGAATACGGCGAAAGAAATGTGCGAGACAAGTTTTAAAAAGAGTTCCGCAACGATGATGAGCCCGTGACGGCCTACGGGGACGGTAGCTATGGGTAGTGCAGACGTCGCGAGGGGACAGAGTGAAACATTTTCTTCGATAAAAGTTGTTGAAAATGGGACCTTGAGTCCCTCCCCTCCTTTGGAGGCTTTAATTCCTCCAAGTCCTATTTGGGACTCTTGCTCTCGTTTGCATTTTGCTCTTCTCATCCCATGCGAGCGAGAGCCGCCAGAGTCGCCAGAGTTGAGAAAAAGCAAAGGAAAATCTATTCCAAGCGGTTGGCTGATGCATTGGAAGAATTAGACACGCGGGCTTGGCAAGTAGCTTGCAAACTCTCCTGCTAGTGGAACCCATGTGCCATTCCTCTCTCTAGGGTCGAGGCTTGGAATGGCTTGCAAGGCTTGCACGTACACTTGCAGTGCATATTCATGGAGGAAGTCGATGGGAAGACTGTCTTATGTCACTGCAACGCCGAGCTTTCCACGGTTGTTCCAGCACCGCTCTCGATCGAAGTAAGTTCGGGCCAACCATCAAGTCATCAAGACTCGGAAGCAAAAGGCTCACTTGTTGCGCTGACCATTTCTGCCTGAGTCTGAGCCTGAGCAAAGCACTGGCATTAAACACTCAAAACTTGGAGAAGCAAAGGTTTGCCTAGAGCTATAGACACTGTCAAGGTTGAATTTTCAGTTCACTGCTTTGCCGGTGATGAAACAGCGACGAAATGAAAAGGTCCGCGATCGATTGCACGTCTTCAAGATCGTAAAAGCAATGAATTACTTATTATTTTGTAAAGCCAAAAGAAAAGAAAAGGAAGAAGAATGTCATTTCGATCTCAACAACCTGCTGAATACCATGGCGCAAAGAGTGCAAAGAGAAAATTCACGGTCCCGTATCCCCGCACCACCCGCTCTTGGTGCACGGGCATAGTCGCAGCATAGTAATGCCGCCAGCTCCCGGACTAGCGGTGCGTAGAGGAGTGCCCAACATGCGCGCACCACCCTGCGAGCTCCCACCCTCGCGCGACGGCTCTTCTCTGAGGTGCGGCACTCGGGCAGTGAGCCACAGCGCGCGCAGTCCGTCCAGAGGTCCGCTGCGATTGCGCGTCTGGCGGCCTTGCGTTTTGCGGAATTAAGCGACCCGGGGCGACCGAGGAAGAGAGTTACAGGGATCAGAAAGTTAGAAAGAGAGAGAGAGAGACGCGAAGCACAGAGTTGAAAATTTGAAGACTTGAAAACTTGGAAAGTTGGAGAGTTGATTAGGTTAATGCTCGGAGAAAGAACATTGGAGAGCTCCAGATTCATACGCTATTCATTCATTGACACAAAGAGACACGAGTGTTCGAATATCGAAGTTTAGGAGCTTTTGCTTCCTTCACATTTGCATGCTGTTTAAGGAGACGCGGGAGCTCGCAAAAAGGGAGTAAGAAGTTAACGCGCAACAATTCGGCGCGAGTGTGAGGGGTTTCGTCGATCGCAGAGTCGGGGAGCTGTCTATCTATAAAGTTGGAAGTGGAAAGAAACCGAGGAAGTTGCAATTCTTGCATTTGCTGGTGAGTCAATCTTGACTGGAAATTACAGCAAAAAGAACGCGATTGCGGGATAGCGCAGATCGGTATCTGAGGATTCAAAAATGCTGCCGCGGAGGCCGTCAGACGAAGACCCGCGGGAGTTGGAAGAGGTGAACTTGGATGAAGATGAAGCGCGCCAATCTGACGGGAATGCGAGGGCGAGCGCTGAAGTCAGAAACGGGAATGTGCAATTCAGCCAAAGCGGAGACGCGATTGATGAATCGAATAGAGAAGATGCTGGCGCTGTGGAAGACTCTTCCGGACAGAGGAATGAGGACCAAGGCAGTAGTAGATGCAAGATGGGGCTTAAAGCGTTTCTGGCATGGGTAGAGAAGTGGCACCTACCACTGCTGTTGATCTTGGCGCTGGTGATTGGGTTTCTGGTGCCGCATCCTGGGGAGGTGCTCAGCAACGCAGACCTCGGCGGAGTGTGCATGGGTAATGATACGTGCGTGTGGGACACCGTGAGCAGCTTACTCGTGTCGCTGATCTTCCTCATCTCTGGCTTGAAACTCAAAACGGACTCAATAAAGTCTGGGCTGAAGGCTTGGCAAGCCACTCTGTACGGCATCATCTTCATTCTGTTCATCAGTCCTCTCATGAGCTTTGCGATGGCTGCCGGGAACTTTGGAAACCCTCAGTTTGCGGTTGGGCTGGCACTTTTTTTTGCAATGCCCACGACTTTGAGCTCGGGTCCGATTCTGGTTGGCCAGGCAAAAGGTAATGTGGCCCTAGCGTTGATGCTGACGGTCGTCACAAATGTGGTCGGGGTTTTTACGGCTCCACTCTTCGTTTCCAAGTTCATGGAAATTTGGGCTGTGCATTCTGGCAAGGAACAGAGCGACGAGTCTGACGTCGATCTCAGTTTGGATCCTGTGCCGTTAATCCTGCAACTTGTATTCGACATTCTCATTCCTCTCTTCATTGGCAAAATTTTGGCGGATTTCATCAAGCCCATTCGAAAGTTTGTTTCACGCCACGGCAAGGCTCTCAAAATCCTCTCCTCGGTTCTTCTTGCGCTCATCCCGTGGATGAAGGTTTCGTCCAGTGCTGAGTCATTTTACGACATTGATGGGGTGTCTTTTGTGCTCATGTGGCTGACTGGCATTGCTGTGCACATCATGTTTTTGGTGGTCAATTTCACGGCAGCCAGGTACATTTTGAGGCTGCCCCTGGATGAGGAGTGCGGAGTTGTAATCACGGCTTCGCAGAAGACCTTGCCTGTGGCAATCACAATCTTGTCTTATTTTCCCGACTCTTTCGGCACGGCAGCTATCCCCATTATCATGTCGCACCTTATGCAGATCCTTATTGACAGTGTTGTAGCTTCGCGGTACGCGTCTGCAGCGAAGAAGGCCGAGGAGAAGCTTGACAAGGAGGGCAGCGAGAGCGTGAAACGTAGCGAAAGCTCAGCATGACTTTCGCGCGACCTGGCAGGCAGGCAGTGTGCGGAGGATTTGCAGCGAGAAAGAAAAATCCTTGCACATCACTCATGATGGAAGCAAAGCCGACCCGATTCATTTTGTAATACTCTTTTTTATTAATTTGCTTTCATTGTTTCATTTTTTTCTCTTTGCCACACTTTTGTGAACTCATTACGACAAATGGCAAACCAAATTACTTAACAGCAAATTAGATTCGGAGAGCTGATTTCTACCTACTCTTGAACTTATAACACTCGCACAAAACCGGCACATCAGATGTATTTCAAAAGACATAACCATTCACTCCGAAGAGCTCTGTCCACCGCGAAGTTGTGACATGAACTTGGACATGTCCACTGTCGCTTTTACATGTGCCGGTTTTGCAGCCGGTTCAGGAGCAGATTCTTCGACCTTCTGCTCAACTTGTGCGGGCTGCACCTGAGAATTCGGCTTTGGCCGCCTACTTGGCGGCGGGGGTATGTATCGCAACTTTGGTGGCTCCTCCCCTGTTCTCGGTAGCGGTGGAGGTGATGGCACTTGTCTCCGAGGGACTTTTCCTGGAGGCCAATCAATTGGAGGTGGTGGTGGCGCCACCTGAGACGGTAGCGGGACGCTACCGGTCCCTCCAAGAAGCACTTTTCTGCCATCTACAACCACATACTTGTCCTGATCGTTCTCGGCCTCCAATCGTTTCATCTGCACAAGATCGGCCGCCCTGGCCTCGTATGCGTCCCGGTCTCTGTCCCTCCTCCGCTGCTTATCAAGCAACGTGGCCCGCCGTGCTTTGAGCACCATGGCGCGGTTCTGCAATCTCGCGACTCTCTCCATATTATTGTTCCTGGAATCCGCCGGATCATCAGCATTGGAGCTTTCTAAGCCCTCTCGAAGCGAAGAGATCTGTCGTTCCAGCTCCGATAGCGCAGTGGCAATTTCCTCGGGATCTTTGGAACGAAGCAGAGCATCCGCGGCCTCGCGTTCCTCCTGGCGTTCTCGATGGAGCCGTTCCCGCTCGGTCTCCTCGGCGCCTGGCCGCCTGCCATTGTTACCTTGCCTTCGCCTTTTACCCATGCTGATCTCTCAATTCCCAATTCTCAAATCCTAATTTTAGCTCTTGATTCTTGATTCTTGGTTCTGTCTGTACGCTTGAGCTGCGACTCCGAACTGCCGATTAGTTACAGTCAACAAAACTATAAAGAGCTGCGCAAGTCTTTCGCGTTTGAGAATGTGCTCGTTCTCCCAAAACTCCGGAACTTGGAGATGAAAACTATGAAGAGCTGCGCAAATCTTTCGCGTTTGAGAATGTGCTCGTTCTCCCAAAACTCCGGAATTTGAAGATGAAAACGACTTGTCCGTCCTACATGTAAGCCACAGAGCGCCAGACACCGAGACACCGAGATTCACTTGCACGCAAGCGTAATGTGATATATGATATGTTCGTACAAGTACTTACTTTCCGCAGAGACTAGCCAGAGTATCAGCGGCCGGCGAATTCGCTCTGTTCTCTCTAATCGCTGTCACATGCGAGTATGCTCGCGCACTCTCCGTCCATACTTTCGCGAGTCACAATCCGCCGGATCTTGTAACTCCAGCCACACCTGGCCGGTACCGTCTTCCACTAGCCATGCATTAAGAGCTCAGTTTGGTTATTAACTGCATTCTAAAGTGCCTCCGTGAGGAACTGAGTTCAATTCTCACTATCCCACTTCGTTTAGGCTCTTCTTTTTTTTACCACCCGACCTGGCCTCTACACTATAGCTTAGCAACGCGCTAGGCCACCAAAAGTGTCCGCGCAGAAAGTGTCCGCGGGAGGAGGAGGAAGGGAGGAAGAACAGTAGTAGGAGTGGTGTGGGAGTTTGCTTTATGGTGCCTGCCACTTGAGTGTCGTGGGCAGCATCAGCATTTGGACCAATTAAATAAAGTTTGCTTGGACTTGTGCGCAAGAGGGTGGCTAGTTTCTTGTCTTTTCTTGTCTTGTCTTGTTTGTTTCGTTTGTTCTGTTCTGTTCTTCGGAGATTGGACCATAGCAATATCAAAATTGCGCGTGCTCTCTTGTGCTCTCTTGTGCTCTCTTGTGTTCTTGAGCTTGGACGAGACAATTTTGCTGCTGAGGAGACGGCGACTTTTGTTTGTCAAGTATTCGTTGGATGGTGGATTGATCGGTCGATCAGTTTGCAGGTTGTTGTTGTTGTTGTTGCTGCTGCTGTTGTTGTTATTGCTGTGGTGAGCTTTGCTGTTGTGCCACGGCTGCTCTGAAAAGTGAAGTCGCATTGTATTTGTGGATTGGTCGATTGTTGTCCATTGGTCGATTGGTCGATTGGTGCATTTGTGGATTGTTGCATTGTATCATTGGTGCATTGTTTCATTGGTGCATTGGTGCTTTCTGCACATACTAAACGTAAAGAAGTCCCTGTACCCGGCAGATCTTGTTCGTCGATAGCATGGAGGAGCTGAGCGCAGAAGAGGCGCTCCGCAGAGCGCAGGAGTTGCGGGCTCTGCTGAAGAAGAGCAAGAAACGAAAGCGTAAGGACGAGGGGTCACAGGAAGCGTCAGGGGAACTAGAGCAGAAAAAAGATGAGGGTGCCAAGAAGGCTCGCTCGGAAGGGTTCGGGCTACCAGAAGGTGCTAACTCTGGACATTCCAAATCGCAAGACGACACGAGCGCTAGCAACGGCAAGCGGGCCCGAGATGCTGGAACGGAGAGTAGGCCCGAGGCTGGAAAATCGGAGACGTTCGAACCGAAGCGACAGCGGACCTTGGCGGCCGACGATGAGCCGCGACCAAACCCCTATCTAGCACACCTCCGCGGAGAGCTTGGCGGCGATGAAGTTGATGATGCACTGCTAGACCCAAGAATCGATGACGGCAACTGGGAGCGCAAGCGAGAGGCTAGAGAGGAGAAGGCCTTTAGACTCGTTCCTAAAGGCAAATACTCAAAGAGCGCAGAGATTAAGCGCCAAAGAGACACGGTGGCAAAATTTCGAAGGGACGCCAAAGACAAGGACACTCGTCGCCACTTCAAGCTTCTGCTCTCGAAAATCCAAGAAGGCGAGTCAGAAGAGACTGAAGCGCGAGCTGATGACCGCCCAAAAGAAAAGAGCTCCGGCGACGCTAGAGCCGAAATTGTCCGTCTTGTGCAGAAGGAGCCACCGCCGCCCGCCATGGAGTGGTGGGATATGGCATTTTTATCTGATAAGGATAAGAAAAGTGGGGAGCAGAGCTATTCTAAACTCAAGATCGAGAATCAGCCAAGCTTTGAGCTGGTTGAGCGCCCTGCGATGATTGATCGACTTGTTCCCGAGCCGGCCGCGCCTCCTGTGCCTCTGTATCTGACAAAGAAAGAGCGAAAAAAGAAGAGAAAGCAAGAGAGAAGCGAACGTATGCAGGAGAAAAGGGACAAGATCCTCGCGCGACTGATTCCTCCGCCTCCTCCCAAAATCACACGGAGCAATGCCATGAAGATTTTGGGTGACCAAGTCATTGCAGATCCTTCCAAGATCGACGCGATGATCAACGCTCAAAGGCAGGAGAGGATAAAGGAGCATGAAATGCGCAATTTAGCGAACAAAGCGCAGCCCCAAGAGAAGTGGGACAAGAAGCTCCGAAAGATTGCTGATGACAGCAAAGGCGCGATTACTGTAGCTGTGTACTATGTCTTTGAGCTGAGCCAACCGGCGCTAGAAGCGGCCCAAGTCCGTGCAAATATGGATAAAAATGCGCAAAAGTGCGGCCTCACTGGTTGTGTCCTTATCGTTGACCGTGTTGTAGAAAAGCCAGATGGAAGCTCTGCACAGTGCAATGTTGTGGTGGTTGAAGGGGGGCCTAAATATCTGGCAAAGTTCGAAAAACAGATGCTCCAGCGCCTCAAATTTGCGCCTCATCCCTCGGGATCAAGTGGGTGCGTGAAGGTGTGGCAAGGTCTTGCTCCTCACCGAAATTTCCCCTCGAAATTTGAGTTTCACGAATTCAGTTCTGGCGCACAAGCGCGCAATTTTGTTGACCGATTCAGAATTGCTCATTATTGGGACATTTGTCTGACGACTGCACCGCCGCTGCCGTGAAGCTGCCTGATCGTTCCTGATCGAATTAAACGACAGAATCTTCGTTCTTGTTGGCCGTCCCGAGCGTTACATTGCGTCATGGCGTCTAGACTTCTTAGAATCCTAAACTGCTTCGGAAGGACGGCCTGCAACTAGTACGCACCAAGCACACAACTAAAATGCAACTGAAAATACAGAACAGAAATTATAGTGAATCTGTCCATTGATTGCTTTCTTTACCCATGGACTCAGGCTGAAAATGACGGGCGAACATGGAGTATTTGTGTTTGTGTCTGTCTACCTAGGAGACAAGCTCGATGATGAGGCTGAGAACAAAATAAAATAAAAGCAAAACTTCGACAAAGTGGTCTCGCTGACCCTGAGAAGACAACTGCGCAGAAAATATTTTCAAAATGAAAGGGACCTACTGAAAGTTCCATGAGCTCCTCGATGCGAAGCCAGCAAAACCCTCTTGCTGCATCGAGACAAACTGCTGAGAAGCTAGCGCGCACTTCTCAAAAGGAAGATGGATCGAGTTTTCCCCGCTGGGGGGAGGGGCAGTCGTAAAGTTGTGTGTCCGCTCCACATCTGTTCCTCAGCGCGAGAAGCGAGGAATGAACGGGTAGAGAAGAGAATAAAATAAAGGGCGGGTAATGTATGGAGAACATAGGCAGCGGAAGCGCAAACCACGATCAAACGTTTTAGGCTAGCTTGCGTCTCTTACTCCCCTGATCACCAGGCTCTTCTCGCTGTACACTTTGTGATGAAGACGGTGACTGAGACCTTGTCTGCTGCATACGTTCCTGGGCCAGAAAAGCCAGGGTATCCAACGTCTTGGATAGCGAGAACGGGTGCGGGGGGGGCATGGCAAGGGATGGAAGCGCCTGCGGACTGGACTCCTCCTCGGCGCTGGTGTTTCCATCACTGCCGTTCCCGCCATGATTGGAGGTGTTTGTGTCACTTGTGTTCCCAGATTTCGGAGTTTTGCTATTATAGATTGAAGCTCGCGCCAGTGCGTTTTGTAGCCAGTCCTTGCTTTGATCCTGCTCTAAGGCGGAGTGGAGCTGAAAGAGCTGCTTGTGAATACCCGGGCTCGTGCTGTTCAGAACAATATCGGGGAGGATGCTGCCACCCGTTTCAACCTTGGCAAGTGAGCCCGCGGGGCGCAAAAATGACTGCGGCATGGTCGCGGAGGAGCTGCTTGGAGCCAAATTGCTGTTTGTACTCAAGGACTGCAACAGGGTTGAAGTGAAGGAATTCTTCTGAAGCCCTTGAAGCAGCTCTGAGAGGCTCGGGCCAACGCTAGGCTGGCGCTGACCGGACAAGTGCTCCGCCGACCGCTTCTTGAGTTCCTCTAGTTCCAACTGCATCCGCACGTTGACGTCCTCTGCTGCGCTCGACAGGAGCTCCAAGCTACCAGACTCTAGGGTATCGCTCGCAGAGGACAATTGCTGCGGAGAGGAGTCCTCCCCAGAGGCTGGCTCGCTGGCGCTCTTTGTGAGCTTGTTCGGCTGCGAGCGAGACTCGCGAGTGGCAAGGCTGGTAATCACGCGAAACTGGTCCTCCACGTTCTGAATAGCCGAGCGAAGCCATGGGTGAACTGCGAAAGGTTCGCTATTGACGAGCTTCAGCAGAAATTGCTCCTTGGTGCTAAAGCCGGTGACTTTGTCGTGTTTTTTCAGTATTTTGGCGAATCCGGCGTAGTTGAGAACTGCGTAATTCTCCAGCATAAGCAAGTTCATGTGTACATTGATGCAATCCGAGATCAAATTCGTGTACTCGCGAGTGCGGGACGAAGCAATAATGCGATTGTATTTCCCCTTGAGCGCAATGAGCTTCTGCAACGCGCGGTGCTCCAATTCCTTGTAACAGAACGCCACCTTTTTCAGCTCCCTTCTCAGGACAAGAAAAAACCTCCGCTCGTCCTCCGACCCGCGCAGAAGAGCCTCTTGATCCTTGACTGCAACCGAAAGGTCCCTTTCTTCGGGCGTGATTTTCTTGATGAGCTTTTTCAGCCGTTTGTAATCCAACCATTCGTCCTCACCGCAAATGCCCGTGGAGGACGTTGCCATCAGCATCTGCTTCCCGAACTTCATCTCGCCCACCTGCTTCTAATTGACTTTATTCCTAAACAAGTTGAACCGCCGTTCCTTTAGGAAAAAACGAAAAATCCCCGCAGCTAAATTTTGCTTTCTTTCGCAGTTTTGATTACCCAGGATCCCGAAACCCAGCCTGAACCTCGCAAGTACAGGCGGCTGGGAACACCCAATCACCGAGACCCAACACTTTCAAGAATCCCAGTTCCGCAAGTCTCGATCGCCAGCCCGGCACCCTCCTGCCACCTTTTGCAGAGCCCTGTCCACCAAAACCTCCCACAAGGAACGATATATTTGCCGCCAATCGAAACTCAACAGCAACCACTTGCGATAAAGGCCAACGCCAATGAATATGCCAATACCAATTCCAATGCCAACGAAAATGCCAATGAAGATGCCAATGAAAACGCCAATGAAAACGCCAATGAAAATGCAACTACCACTGCAAACTGGTCTCCGTCGCCCGCGCTCTCTCTTTCCCCGGCGTTCTGTTGAGCTCCAAACACGTTGTTTCCACAGCACAGTTCAACTCAACTCAACTCAACAACTATATAGAAATAGCGCACACTGAGGAGCTAGCAGAGTCGTCTCGCACCGAAACGCTCATCCGAAGTTACCTTTCGCGCTAACACCCACTAGCAATCCTCCTGCGTACGGCGCGCACACTCGCGAGGACACTCCTGTCTCCGCCTCTATCTGCGCGTAGTACTTGCTAGTGTGAGGCTATGGATCTGCCCTAGTCAGCCTGTTTGTGAGTTCACTGGATGGACTGGAGATAGGAGTTCCGACTAAGCGCGACTAGAACTTCTGCTCGTAGGTCGCTCTGTTTGAGGTGAGTGTCTACGAGCTGGCTAGCACTTGGAGTAAGGGACGATTGGATACTGTAGCGGTAGTCGGTAGGGAGGGGTAGTAGGTAGTGAGTAGGTAGTGAGTAGCGGTGGCATCACTGGAGTGCAGCAAGTGTGTGAGTGAATTGAATGTGAATTGATTCATTGAGTTTGGTGAAATAGATTGTGGAAGGGAGAGTTTTAGTAGTTTTTTTATTTCGTCGCTGTTGTTGTGATGACATCTAGATGTACCGGTAATTGTATTTGTGATTGTAAATCTAATTCCTGACGTCCACATTTTATTTCACAGAGAGAAGAAGCCAGCGTCCAACCAAAGTCTTTCATTGCCAGGTGCTAGTTCTTTCGCTGTCCTCTGCGTCAAAACTTGTACTCGTTCTGGTATCACGTCGTTACTGGTGGTGTCGCTACACACATTCACCGTAGTGGTAAGACTAGCACACATTCACAGTTTATAGCTTAGTAACTTGTTGGGACGTAAGGATAGCTAATCCACTGTTATCTGTCATCCCACAATTCTGTGTAGGAGAGTGCGGTACCTTAATGTATTTGTTAGTCTTCCTAGAAGGAGAACGAAGAAGTGGTTCATAGGGATGCCTAGGCCAAAAGCCATTCTTCGCCCAAAGTGAGGCACTGGGACGCAGGTAGTCATTTGGTTACCCAAAAGCATAGGAAGAAGTCCCCCAGCGAATCGCACGTCTTACCAATGTCACTATATGTCACTCGATGAATGAGCAAACGAGCTACTGAGCCTACGGAACCTAAGGAGTCTCGTAGCAAAACGCCATTGGTGAGCGTTACAAGGATTAGGGCCTCCTATGCGAAAAGCTAGGAAGAGTGTTCCGGATGTTAGGACTGGGAGCACTGGGAGTGTGCAAAACCTTTCTTCTTGCCTCTTTCCTGAGTTGTTCCTTTTGGTTGGGCATTGAACCTTTGCCAACTTTGCCAAATTTGCCAAGGCGCAGTTCGAATCTTCGCATTCTTCACACCTTCATTTCCGAATTTCCCGAATTACCCGGGTAAATACCCGAATGTACGGTGCTTTTCACGCAAGTCTTCTTTTTTTTTGACTTTCATGGTACTAGTATACGTACTCAGCGTCAATACAGAGCTGAACGGGCATGGATTGATATGGATTTGGATTGAGATTGAGTTGATTGTATTCATTCATCGCACACCACAAACATCCACAAACCATACACCGCACGCTTACTGGTCCGTATCTGACGTCAAGATCAAGATGACAAGATGTACAAGATGGGTCAAAGGCTCTTGAGGTTCTTGAGGTGGACGACTGGTGGAGAGATAAACAGACAGATTGATAGGTAATGATAGATAGTCCCCAAGTCTGTCTCAAGATTCTCGCTTCCAAATTGGAGAGCAATGGAGAGCCACTCATATCATCAGTTGAACCTTTCTTTGCCTTTTGAATCTGCTTTGACTGAGACTTGACGGCGCCATTAGCGATCGTAGCGTGAGCCAGCACACTTTGTGTGGCGCGAGCAGACAAGATTGCACAGCGCGTGCGAGGGCAGGGAACGGCAGCCTGGGACATTTTGGGACTTTGATTCAGAGTATTCAGAGAATCGAAAACGTGCGGCTGCCAGGCGTTGAACAAAGAGCTCTTCCATCCGCGAACAAAGATCCGATCCCCAATGCGATCAACGATCTATTCACTGCAGCGAACGAAGAACTGGTCGCGAACAAGGAGAACAATCTCGGCACGTGAGGCCCTTTTTTGTGGTGGAAAAATATTTGTGGCTTGGGTGTGTACTCCAGTATTAGCTAGCATTTTTTGAAAGTAGTAGTAGTACCTCCAACTTGAACAAAACAATTGACAATTGACCATCGACGAAAGAAGCGATTGATTTTAATTGACAGTGATTTGATGAAAAATTGATTGAGATTGACGGGATTGCGCTTCATATGAAGAGCTCCGAAAGATGTGTTGTGCAAAGTGAGCAAAGCTTCTGCGAGCGGCGAAAGATCAGCCAACTCCAAAGAAGATGATCGATCCTATTGCTCAGGAGCGCCGAGCTCTGAAACGGATCGGCCGACTCTCAAGCCGCTCCCTTGCCGTAAAGGTAGTAAAGGTGGTCAAGATGGTCAAGAGCATAAAACCAAAATTTGTGTCAAAATGGCACGAAGGATCACGGAGGTCATGTCCAGCCTCAGCAAACAAACAAGTTGAAGCGCGAAGTTCGAGTCAAACGCTCAGCACCCCGCTCGTAACATGGTCGCCAAGAGTCGGCTCGCTCTCCCTCTCAAGGTCTCACAACAGCGCAACTAGCGCAACAGCAACAACAATAACAACAAAACAACACAAGTCTTTGCGGTTTGTGCCAGCTGGATGGAACTTGTTCACTTGAGTAGCATAGCCTGGCCTAGCCTGAGCTCTCAACGGTTGAGCCGCACCTAGGGTCGCCCTGTCGCTGTCGTAGCACGTACTCAGAACATTGCAGCCGCCACGCCGAGAAGCGACTGGGCACTTTGGCGACTTTGGCGCTGTGACGCTGACCGCAATCAGTTGAAATGAATTCTGCAAAAGTGCCCTCCCCTCTCTTTACAATCGTAACTCCCGCGAACTCGAACTTGAACTTGCATTTTGCATTTTGCATTTCGCTTCCATTTGCGCCATGGGAAATCACGAGAATTACGAGAACAAGCGTCCGAGCTTCTTCTCACCTTTCGCCATGTTTCGCAATGTTTCGCCTGGGAACAAATTTCGCGGCAAGGGGAAGGAGTGGAAGGAGACAAGGAGATGGCCGCTTAGCACTCTCCCCGCGGCCTTACTGAGATTTGTGTTCACGGCTGGTGTGTACTCTCGGCTGGCCATAGGAAGCAATGCTCTGAATTCTGAATGCAACGTAGTGAGTGTGGCGTAAAGGTAATGAGTGCAGCGCAGTGTGGAGTGTTGTGTTGGTTAATAGCGTTTTGCAATGTTCTGAACTTCTGAAATTCTTTACCAAGTACTGACAGTACCTTCGAATTCGACCAAGGAATTGATTTCGATTGACAGCTTTTCGGATGCATGAAGGATTTCTTTGTAGCAAGTGTTGCCTTTTGCCGTCGAGACTCTGAAGATGGCAAGTATGTGAAGCGCAGCTATAGCGCAGCGCCAAAAGGATGAGGCATGGAAAGTGACTTTGTTTGTTCTAGTTCTAGTATCGCAGGCGAAATTCGCCAGCGCTCGCCAGCTCCCCTGCAAATGGTGGCGGCCCTACACTGGGCTCACGCGTCAGCAAACTCAGCACTCACAGTCTGACTGAGCCAGTCCTTGGATAGCTCTGGGTAAAGGCTACCGTGAGTGGGTGACAGGCGACGCTTGCCGAGAGTCGGGCCGGTGTGCGGAGCCTCGTTTAGAAGCTTACTGATTGTGAGATGCGTTCGTTCTGCCATTCTTTCTTTCTTCCCTTTGTACCGCTGAGAGTCATCTGAATTCTGGAAAGCACCTCGTTGGCGGCAGGAAGAGCTCGGTACTACTGAGTACAGGGTACTGCAACCCAATCGAAGGTGCTGGGACTACAGTTCTCTACCCGTGCTCTCCGGACCAGAGAGCGCTCCAAACAGGAGTGGACGAGCAAATCCTAATCTCAGTCGCTTCCGTGACGCGGGATAAAGATGTGTTTCGCTGACAAAGTGGCGGCTCCGTCGCCGAGCAGCGACTTTTACGAGTGGGTCAACAGCAAGTGGCTCAACGATGACCACCCGATCCCTCCGGACTACCCGCGCTGGGGAGCTTTCACCAAGCTGGACAAGCAGTCCACGGAAAACCAGGTGACTTTGCTCCACGAAATCGCCGAGAAGGATGACGTCTCCGAGGAGGAAATGAAGATCAAGACCGTTTGGAACGCGTCTATGGACCGCTTCGCGGAGTGGGACGAGGGCAACGGTGGAAGCGATGATCAGCTTCACGAGGAGCTCAGCGCTCTTGAGTCCACTCTTGGAGACCTCCAGGACGACGAGAGCTTCCGCAATGGCCTTGCAAAGCACTTTGCAGTTTCCCAGGAGCAGGGAATCAAGTATCCGTTCTCCCTGTCTACCATGTCGAACCTCGACGACTCGGACAGCATTGTTCTTTCCCTCTTCCCTGGATCTCTTTCCCTTCCAACCCGCGGACACTACTTGTCTGAGGCGTTCCAGCAGCAGCGCAAATGGTTCCTCGAGCATTTGGCCAAGGTTACAGAGCAAGTTGGCGCTGATATTCTCGGCGAGGACTTTGCCGAGCGCGTCATGCGCTTTGAAAAGAAGCTCGCACAGATTAGCCTCAGCCCAGATCAGGGCCGTCTGTACGACCAGTACTACGCCATCACAACCTTGGACGGCTTCGTTGACGATATCGACACGCTCAACAGCCTTGAGAAGAAGCTTGACAACTACGTGGGCAACGAGGTGGACGCTGACGACGCTGACTCTGACATGCTCTCCGCTCGCACTTTCGAGCTGGACGCTGAGACCAAGGCCAAGATGGGCGATTTTATGAGGTCCTTCTACGAGCACCTCAACCTCCGCGAGGTCATGGCCGAGAACCTCAAGAAGAACTACCCGGAGGAGAAAGGCACCGCTCGCGCAGAGCGCCTCATGTCCTTCGACGGTGACTACTTCCGCCGCCTCTTCGTCCTCCTTTTCGCTGAGCACAATCGCGAGGACTTGAGGGCATACCTCATGTATCGCACGATCGAGAGCAAGTCCGACATGTGCACCAAAGCACTCGACGAGATCTTCTTCGACTTTTACGGCCGCCAGCTCGGGGGCCAGCAGTTGCAGAAGAGCAACGAGAAACGCTCTGTGGCTCTCGTCAACAAGTGGGTTGGCATGCTTTTGGGAAAAATCTACGTCAAGAAACACTTTAGTGAGGAGGACAAAGAGAAGGTCTTGAGCATGATCCGCAGCGTTATGAAGGTCCTTGTGGCTTCCATCAAGGCCAACGACTGGATGACCAAGGCTACCAAGAAGAACGCCATCAAGAAGCTTTCCACCTTCCGCCCAAAGATTGGCTACCCAGACTCCTGGAGGGACTTTTCCCGCCTCGAAATTAACGGGGACGAGAACATCTTCGAGCTCAGCGCCAAGGTCGCTGCGTTTGATCACCTCGACGAGTTCTTGGATAAAATCAACACCAAGAAGGACCTTGACCGTTGGGAAATGACCCCTCAGACTGTGAACGCATACTTCCAGCCTACCGCCAATGAAATTGTCTTTCCAGCTGCAATCCTGCAACCACCATTCTACCACAAGAACCTCGATGAGGTGGATGTTGACCTCGGGGAGATCGACATTGAGACCCCTGGGCTCTTGGACGCCCTCAACTTTGGAGGCATCGGAGCAGTCATCGGCCACGAAATCTTGCACGGAGTGGATGATCAAGGCAGCAAATTCGACCACCTTGGAAACATCGCCGACTGGTGGGAAGAGGACGATCGCGACGCCTTCCAGACCAAGTGCAAGCTTATGGCTGAACAGGCTGAGAAGTACACCTTGGAGGAAGACGCCGAGGAGGGCAAGATTGTTCACCGCATGAACCCCGACCTCACCATGGGCGAGAATCTCGCGGATGCAGGAGGCCTTTCCGTCGCATGCAAAGCAATGCTCGACTCGCTCCATCCAAAGGTCGCTGTGCCTCGCGCTGCAAAGGTGGCAGCGAAGAAGGGCAAATTCTTGTCCCTCTTCCGCCGCAAGTCTTCCCAGCGCCAAGCGGCAGCTGCCCCATCTCAGCCTGACGCCGAGGAAGATGCAAAGATGCGTCTCAAGCACCTCGAACTCTTCTTCCGTGGCTGGGGAACCGTCTGGCGCTCTAAGCAGACCCAGGCTTTCGCCATCAAGATGCTCGCCGTGGATCCACACGCTCCAACGCACTTTCGTGGCAACCAAGTGTCCAATATTGATGAATTCTACGAGGTTTTCTCCGTCGCCGAAGACAGCCCAATGTACGTTCCAAAGGAGAAGCGTGTCCAGATGTGGTAAACATCCTATTTAAAACCTCCCAAGAAACACCATCGAAATTTCTTTGCTCTTTTCTTATGCTGCACATTACATTCCTCGTTTCACCTTTGTCTGATTCGCTCGTCATGATCTTGTGTGGCTCCACCACATCGTCCGTAATTCTCAGAGCGCACACTCGGAAGCTGTGAGAAACTTTTTGTCTTGAAGAGCTCTTTCACATTCATCCAATCACTCATTTGTTCTTTCTTTCTTTCTTTCGCCACGTTCTCTGAACATAAACAGAGTTAGCATTCATTCGCATTCACTGCCAGATTGAGTTCTCCGAGAGCTCTCGCTCGCCTCCAAAAGCTCATTTAACAAACAAAACAATTGGTCGAGATCTTGCGTGATGATGTGACCTGTGACGAGAACGAGAACGAGGACGTTTGTATGAATCCAGCGCCAGTCACCTCGAAATCAGCACTCGCAAGTCGCGCCGGCGGTCTTCATTCTCGTGCAACTGGACGCGCAGTCTCAACAGGGAAAGAAGTCCATGAGCAAAAAGCAAAGGACAAGCCTAAATCAGCACCCGCACGTCTTCCCCGCGGTCTCAGTCTTTGTGCAGTCGCACACGTCTTGGAAACCGCAGGAGACGTCTTTAGGCGAAGAACGCATTGAGAGAAGAAAGCGTCCGCGGCAGACCTGCTTCCTCAGCGTCTCGAAAGGAGCGCAGTTCTGTTGTATACGCAAAAGACAAGAGAGCAACTTGGCAAGAAGGAGATCGATCAGCAATAGAGAAAGATGAGCGACAGAATCGACCTTCGGAGCGACACGGTGACCAGGCCGACTGGAGAAATGTACGAGGCCATGAAAAATGCCAAAGTCGGAGACGACGTGCTCGGCGATGATCCCACCGTGAAGGAGCTGGAGTCAGAAGCGGCTTCGATGTTTGGCAAAGAAGCTGCGCTGTTCATGCCGACCGGTACCATGAGCAACCTTGCTGCGATCATGACGCACTGCTCTCGCGGATTTGCGTTTAGCGAGATGATTGCAGGAAGTCGGCAGCACACGTACTTGTACGAGGTAGGCAACGTCGCGAGGCTGGCTGGCGTACATTCTTGGATGCTGAACAATAATGCGGACGGAACCATGGATCTGGAGGCCATCGAGGCTGCCATTCGCGTCAAGGACGTGCATCATCCACAGACTAAATTGATTTCTCTGGAGAACACCCACAACAGCTGTGGCGGTGTCCCGCTCCCTTCATCGTATATTGATCGCGTTGCCGATCTCGCGCGGTCCAGAGACGTTCGGCTGCACATTGATGGGGCCAGGATATTCAATGCTGCCACTGCGCTGGGCGAGCAAGTGTCAAAGCTTTGCGCGAGCGCTGACAGTGTGTCTGTGTGTCTCTCCAAAGGTCTCTGTTCCCCGGCTGGCAGCGTCCTGGTCGGGTCTAGGTCGTTCATTGACGCGGCGCGAGGAACTCGCAAAGCGCTGGGAGGAGGCATGCGCCAAGCAGGCGTGCTTGCGGCTGCTGGACTTGTTTCCCTCCGTGTGATGACGAAGCGACTCGGAGATGACCACGCCAATTGCAAGCTGCTCGCGGAAGGTCTGAACTCGATTCCTGGTGTTAGAGCTGATCCAGCGCGTGTGAAGACAAATATACTATTTTTTGATCTGGAAAAGGCTTCGGCAGACAAACTCGTACGTTCTCTGCGAGAAGACCACAACATCCTCATCGGTGCGTACTCCTCCAGTTCAATCCGCGTCGTGACCCACAATGACATTCACGCGTCTCACATTCCAAAGGTTGTGGACGCTGTCCGAAAAAGCCTCTTATCCCAGTAGCTGAGCATGATTTGTACGTATTCGCAGTGAACAGATGCACCCTCTTTTTCCCAATTCATTCATTTCTGCTGCGCCCATGTCCTTGTGCCATTAAAATAAATACATCGCCGTCCCTTGCGACTTCTTGCATGTCATTTCTGTTGTCGGGTTCTTGCGTTACGTCCGGGTGGTGAGGTATCGCATAATTTCCATAAGCAATGTGTTGTTGTTACCTTTAGAATAGCGATGCTTCTTCGGCTTGTATGTAAGGATACGAAGTATTGGTTTCTGTTGATTTTGTCAGCGCCGCGGTATTTTTGCTCAGTCAGGATATGTCAGGATTGCAGAGTGTCTAGTAGCAGAACAAGCAAAGACGGAGCGGACAAGTCTTGGTACTTTCGTTTCTTTTTTTTAAATCGAGCGGAGGAAGGGTCAGATTCGGTCAAGGGTAGCTTGGGCAAGGTCGCAGAGTTGGTCTCCATTCGCCTGAGGCTTTTTAACATAAAATTAAACAAGAGGCAGAGCAAGTCAAAGAATGTGCTTAGTGCCTCGTGAAGACATAATTCTAAAACGTGGAAAAGTAAAGTAGATCGGTGCTCAGAGTCAGTACTTCACCTCCTTGAGCTCGAGAAACTCTTTGTGACTCTAGAGCTAGATGTCGGCATACTTCGGCGAGAACCCATCCAATCTTTGATCGAAGTAAGGCTACCCGCACATTCCGCACATCAGTTCACTCGTGTCGTTTACCATCTGTGTGCCTCTGCGACCCTTACTTCCATTTCTTGTCTTGCCGCCAAGAGTCCCGAACTCTGCGTTTGTGCGTAACGAATGTGTGATCCTCAGGTTCTAGTCTTCCACAGAAGAGCGCTCGCCATTGCTCAACCTCACCTTGCAACGGTCTAGCTAGTAGCTCCTTTCGGTGGTAGCACGCATGTCTTGCTTCCAGCTGGCCGCCATTTCTTTTGGATCGGGCGGATCGGGGATAACATCTTACTTGGTCGCCACACTATGCGACCTGATAGTACGATTTCCTGCTCATAACGGTCCACACAATTGGCGTTGAAGGGGTTTCCAAAACAAAGGACGAGCAGTGAACACGACGGGCCTGTAGTGACAAGATCCAGCCAGGCTTTATGTCATAGTTTTCTGACGAGGGTATGGCCTGATTACGGCGAAAATTCAGAGTCAGGCCAATCAGGGGGCCTTACCAATGTTTTCATTTCCTTCTTCCTCCTTCGCCACTTGCCTCATTTCTCTCGTGGTCCCCCAAGTTCTGAAGAATCTCGTGTGCTTCAATGTCTGTCGTGCCTCGCTCGCCTTCCTGTTCCTCCTTGTTGGTCCGAGAAATTTCGTTTTTATTTTCAAAGTCCTGTTTTCACCCGCACGCAGACCTTTCTATTTTTCGTCCCACAAGTCAAATTGCCCCTGCCCTCGGTGGTCTCCTTCGTGCTTGAGATTTGCTTACTGACTGTGAGTACTACTTCCGACTTGAGTAGTAAGTAGAACACATTGCATTTGCAGTTTTCATTGACCTTGGCGTTGCGCCACGTCGGGAAAATTTGGAATAGCCTTCGCATGCAGTCAATGTTGTGTCACGACGATTTCTGCAAACCTAGCCCAACTAGCATAGTCAGAACACGGAAAGACGGGTAAATTAACAACAAAAAACAGAAAGTTTCCAAAGCTGGATCGGCTTTGTATCGTACGTGGGCCTAAAGTTAACCCTCGCGCCGTGTCCATGAACACTACGAACGTCTTCTTGGTCCTCTCTAAAAGATGAGAGGAGCAAAGGGGGCTGAAGAGACAGAAGAGAGGGAGTCATGCGCTCAAAATTCTGGGAAACTTCCGAAAAACTCGTACCGGTAGCCTTGAAGCTAGGACACGCTGTGACCCTCGTACCCCTCGTAGTTTAACTATCTATCTGGAGCGCTACTACACCCCAAGACCTCGCAAATGTGCAATTCCATTTATGCCAGTTATGGTTGCACTTACTGAGTCGGGTGAGAATCGCATGAACTTCAAGACCCCGAACAATACCTGTCCCGTGAGCGTCGGAGTTTTGGACTCGCAGTTTGTGTACCTAATCGGCTTTTCATGAGATGTAGGCCGACGGTGAATCTTTTGAAGTTGGTCCCCTTACCTTAGGTTACTCAGTAATACTCAGTACTTTGGAGGGAAAAAGAGATGTATTTTAAGCTTTGTACCGATAAGTTGAGTCATTGTTAGCTGCAGTCAGGTAGCATGTAATATCGGATTCATTGATTCACCCGACTCGCAACATTTTCTCATTCGTACATTTGCGCCGAACCTTATTATTTCTCTTCTCTTCTGCAATAAAATCACAGTCAATTAAAATAAAATAAAAATAAAGAAGAAGAAGAAAGAAGAATATAGGAGAGAAAAAAGATGTCCCGAGGAGTACTTGCTTTGAAAGTGACTCTTGTTTGCTTTTTCTTGTTTTCCACCTTCTTTCTTTTCGAACTTGCACAAAGCAAAACAGGCCCAAATTCCACTCCACACTTGGCTTACTCCACACTTGGCTTGGTCCAACACGATGCGACACCCACATTCCTCCCTCTCTGGTCACCTACAAGCCTTTTCCTGCGGCCCATCCCATTTCCCATTTCCCATTTCCCACTTCCGATTGCTGGTGGAGCCAAGTGGAGCCGTGCGGAGCCTTGACTTTTGTCTTTTGTCAATCCTGATAGGCTCATGATGCAGCCTTCGCCGCGCTCAGTTCTCAGTCCCTGATAGTGTGCGACTCTCACGGACAAAAAAAAGTGTTTTCACGCATGATACTCGGAGTACCACTGACTTTTTTAACCATAAAGTCCGGAACCGGGTAAATAATGTCGCTCATGCTTGTGCACTAGGGCCTCGACTCACTGCGCCGGACCCGATGTTTGTGATGGCGAAAGTTTGTCCATAATAGAAGATGCCGCCTGCCGCCTGCCGCGAAATCGAGTGGGGAAGAAATGGAGTGGGAATAACTCTCCGGTGAGGCGCGAGTGTGAGAGCGGCCAGAAGATTATCGGTTCAGAACGAACCAACCGGTTGGCTCGGAGGCTTGGTCCAGCGCAAAAGATCATTGCTTTCGTAAATGCTTTGGAAACGCGTCTCCTCAGGTGCTGCTGTTGCATCTCCACGACCTCTTTGTCGCCCTTCAAATGGCGGACACTGGATCACACAGTAAGCTTGTTGTCTGAGACTCATGGGCGAAGAAACATAGGATGCGGGACGGATCATATGTGCAAGTTGTGCAAGGACCGAACCAGCGGCGTTTAGGCTAGCAAGTCTATTCGTCGGATTCGATTTATCTTGTGTGGACGACTCGCGCGACACAGCGAGTGAGGATGTCTCCACGCCCAACTCAACAGTACAGTAAACTAGCCCGAATAACACTTGCAGAATTGCCAGAATGTCAAAGAACTTGACCGCCCTCCTCCTTTCCAGGCGGATCATATGGCGCTAAGGCACCAGCAACAATAGTGCAGAGTCTGGTTTTTGGCTTGCGATGAGAATATCGACCAGTACTAACAACAGATCGAATACAGCAATCCGCAAGGAGCTTGCTGACTGTCACTCACCTGTAGGCCCAGATCCTTTTCGCTCCGTTGATTTGACCATCGCTGAACGCTGGCTTGGTGGGCAAAGAGCTCGTGGACGTGCGTGAGCGTGTCTTCAAGCGATCCAGCAGCATCTGGAAGAAAATAAGTTTGGCAGTTCTTTGAGCGCGGGCTTCAGGCAAAAGCGTTGAACACGATGCAGGTGTTCGCGTCATTCAAGTTGGCGCTCGTTTCGGCGCAGCTACTTATCATTTTCGAGCGCACGAGCGCGGAGTTTGAATCTCTCACTTCATCCAACAACCCTTTTGACGGGTACGACATAGGGGTTGACTCCATCTTTACATTTGCGGACCTTGACGGTGACGGTGACCCGGACGCCTTGTGTGGTCAGCAAGATGGCACAATGTCATACCTCTCGAACGTTGGTAGTGCTACTAACCCAGTGTTCACGGAACTCACTGGAGCAGGCAACCCAGTCTCCGGGATAGACGTTGGGGACAGCTCAAGCCCGGTCTTTGTGGACATCGACGGAGATGGCGACTTTGACATTTTCGTTGGTTCGGCCAGTGGTTCTTTCACTTTTTTGCGCAATCTTGGTACTCCTACGTCGCCGAATTACGCTGTTGTATCCGGGAGCAGCAATCCTCTCGATACTCTCACTCATCAGTATGGAGTTCCAGCTTTTGTGGATATTGACAACGATGGCGATTATGATCTTTTTGTCGGCAACCAGGACGGGACCCTAACCTTCTATCTTAACACTGGAGATGCAAGTTCCGCTTCCTTTACTGTGCAGAGTGGATCTAGCAATCCATTTATCGGCGTTGATGTTGGTGTCAGAGCAAGCCCAACTTTCTTGGACTTGGATGGAGACGGTGACTTTGATGCCTTCGTCGGCGAAGGGAGCGGTGTTGTCAACTACTACGAGAACACTGGGAGTGCTTCGGGGGCGATTTTTCTGTCCCAAGTAGGGCTCGATAACCCACTTGTCGCGGTCAGTATTAGCGCCTCCACATTTCCGACTGTTGTGGACATGGACGGGGACGGCTACTCGGACGTGATCATCGGAAATGGTGATGGGACAGCACTCTACTATCATTGGCTCGTAGAGTGCGACCCGCGTGTCCTGGCGGTGGTAGACCGCACTTTTGCGACAGGGGCCGCGACGTACGTTGACGAACAGCGCACCATGTTGGAAGAAGTGGTCAGCGCACTTACATTTGGAAGCTCAATGAACTTCGGCATTCTCAACGTGGTCCATCACAGCGTTAGATGGCATTCACCGCTGACCAACCCCTCGGTCACAGACCAGAACTCGTTATTGACCGAAATTGGGGAGATCAGTGGCGGCTACAATCACAGGGCGAGTAACTTTTGGCTTCTGTTCCGTGGTTACGGCGACTTGATCGCGGATGCAAGCAATCCGAGCTTTATCTTCATTCTCTCTGATGGGCACCTGCTTTACGAGAGCAATTGGCGTGGAATGCTGCGCGCAAAGCAGAGTATGGAGGCGCGCCTAGGCTCAACGATGCCAACGATTATTTGCTACCGCTTGCGAGTCAATAAATGGACACGGTTCATGGAGGAAGTGTGCGACGAATTCTTCTATCCTGGCATGGATGGCAAGACCACCGCACAGATCGGCCAGGACATTGCGGATGTGATTTGTCCTTAATGTGAGCAGAAGAAGCCCAATAAAACAGTTCTGACTTGCCTTGCCGTAAATACGTGCAGAGTTTGCGCAAAATACTCAAATCAAGCTAACATTCAGAATAGAAAAGTTATTCTCCCTGTACTGTTCAAACGAGCCTTTTATCACAGTCCAACACGATTTTCACGTACTCGTATGGAAAAGATGAATTCGTTTCTGCTTGCGCCCGTATCCTCGTGCCGTTTTAAAAAGAGAAGAAATTTATCGACGTCCCTTCCCACTTGCCCGTCTTTGCTGTGTCTTCTGAACTGACATTCTGACATGAAGAGCAATCCACTTCTATCACCTTCATTCTCGGGATGGGATTGATGGGATCCAACCAACAACAACAACACCAGGGAGGGAGGGATGAGAGGCATGGATAACTAACAGTAAGAACAACGAGCCATGATCAATGAACTCTTCTCTTCGTCTGTTCCAGACGCCTTGCACCAAGCTGAGGCTATGCAGATAGGTAACACTTCAGCCCTCACATCACCACACACTCCTCCAGCAAAAGTACGCGAGGACATCTGACGTATGCTATTACTGTTTTGGGAAGAATCTAGGAACGCAAGAGCCAACTGCATTAACCGAGGTCTTAAGGTACAGATTTGCAAAGACAGGAAAACAGTTTCGAGTTGCTCTCAAGGCACGTTTGGACTGTTTGGACTGTCGACCGAAAGAGAAGGTTTACTCAGTTTACTCGTAGAGTGACTGACTTCATTCAAGAGAAGCTAGCTCCTCGTCGAAGTGACTTGAAGGTTGTGCAGAGTGAGTTGAATGTGTCTTTGGTAAAGCGTTTGTTGTTGCAAAAAGAGTACTCGTGTGGACGCAGGGTCCTTACCTTCTCTGTGTTGGCTCTCCGTTCTCTGTTGTTCTGGTGTAGGTTTTAGGTTTGTAGGTTTGCAGGTTTGCAGAGCATGTGGGCGCGAAGAGGAACGAGTTTGCTGGCGAGATGGGCGGGAGCTGCTAGTGCTGTTTCCCTGGGAGGATCTGTGCTGATGAGGGTCGGATTTGCAGAGGAAACTTCTCCGTCCGAAGCCGCAAAAGTTGCACACGATGCAGGCTCCTCTGCTGATGAAAAGGCGCCGGAGAGTGACGCTGCAAACGCGGAGCCGGTGAAGGAGGAGCCGCGAAAATGGTCCTATACGCCTACGGCGCAAGACTATGCTGGAATATTTCTTGACGCAGAGAGTAGGGATATGCTGAAGAAGAGGTTCCCGCCGCTATTCCCGGAGCAATATTACGATCATATGACGGTCATGTACGAGCCGTCCGTGGATGACGTGCTTGAGCAGGACGACCTGCTTACGGAGGAGTACAAACTGCACGTCGTGGGCTATGCGCAAGACGAGGCGTGCCAAACGCTGTTGGTAGAAGCGGAACACCCACATCTTGCTACTCAAAACAAGTTTGCGCACATCACATTGTCCGTCAAGGGCGGCGATACCTACGCCGCCAAGTACAGCAACACGCTTTTGCACCGCCTCGCTGCCGTAAAGGAGGCCAAAGCGGCATTCAGGCTTCTTGCAAACAATCCAGAGCAACCTACGGTTTGGCACGGTACGTTGCCGGAGGCCGGAACCTTTTCTCCGTCGCGAGCTAGCTTTTACAATGTGGAAGATGAAAAGATCCAGGTCACCGGGACCTATTGCCTTGCAAGTGAGTGGGACGGGCAGTCGTGTTCGTACGACCGCGAAAACCATTGCTCGTTCTGCAAGTACATGAAGGGAGGTCCGTGCCGCACACAGTTCTCTGCATGGGAGAAGTGCATCTCTGCTAGCAAGAAAGACGAGAGTGAGGACGACTTTGTCGATCGCTGTGCGTCGCAAACGTTAGTGCTCAAGAATTGCGTCGATGCTCACCCTGAGTATTATTACGTCTTGTCAGACGATGATGATGACAAGGACAAGGACAAGATCTCACCAGAAGAGCAAGGTGATGACAGTGACCTGATCAACGAAGATGTGCAAGTAGAGAACCCCCCAGCTGCTGATAGTAAAAAACAATGAAAACCTTTCCTCATTTCAAAAGTACTGCTTGGCTTTGTTCTATCGTTTTGGGTGGGTAAGACGATATTGTTGCAAGCGTCGCGCCAAGTGCAAGGAGTGGTGTCATGCAATACTCTGTTGTTCATGACATGGATGACTTTGAAACAAAAAGAAGAAGGGAAGACAACTCAGGCTTGCTTTTCGTGAAGAGCTTTAGACCAAAAAATATGCGCGCAAGTAATCTATCAAGAAACAACATGGTGTTCTTTCTTTGTTAGAGTTCAAATTGTGCTGGATGATTGGATTGAGGCTTAGCGCAATAAGAGTCAAGGAAGCAGGTTTTAGAAACAGAAGCCGGCCACACGCATTAGAGCACAAACACAAAATCCGACATGTCAAGAGATGTTGGCCGGGTTTTCAGATAGGCAGGGGGCTGGCTCATCAAGTCATTTCCAAAAGCAGCTTTGGCTTCTTCGGTACTTATGGTGGGAACCACACCCTCAACAATGTCAACCCGAGTTTCAAAATACTCGTCGAGAAGTTCGATGTCCAAAAGTCGATTTTGCAGCACTTCGAAAGTTGACGCGCGACACAGAATCCAAGTTTCTGGAACTTCGTCGTTCATTACCGCTTTTGCTTTGAGAAACTGTGCGATGCGGAGCCGTGGCTCCCCTTGATACTTATCTAAGCACTTCAAAAAGATCATCGCTCCTGAACCGATACGAAAGTTTTGGCTGCGAAGATGGCTAGAGCTGAAACTTGCGGTTTCAGAGTCAAAACTGAGTGGTCCAGATATCGCAAAGCCTTGCCAAGAGTACATTTCGAGCCGCAGAGTGTTCATGAAAACATTTTCATTCTTCGTAGAGGTGACAACGCTCAAAATATCAGCGTCAATCATCTCGATAACAGCTTTGTAATCTTGGTGGATGATTACCTGATACACAAAGTCGTGCGAGACAACCGGAGGGCTATTGGCACCTTTTCGCTTGAGTACATTAAGCTCGGAGAGAGCCTCTTCCCTCAACACATCCCCGTCACAAACCCAAATATCGGCCGAATCTTCAGCTCGAACTAACGTTGCGCCAGCAAGGCGGAGAATATCCCTAATCTCCCGAAACCCTTTGCAGGGCGAAACATGAATGCGCACGCCACTAAAACAAGGCTTTGCTCGTGAGTTGCTGGAGTCCAGCCCGTAGACCCACGAGAAGTTATCAGTTAACAGGCTTGGGCCAGAAGGGAGCGTGTACATGCCAAGCTCAAGCCAGCTTTGCGCCAGCGTTGAATCTCGAATATAGTTGGGGTGCACAAGCGCAAAACCAGCGGCCATGATACACATACCGGCAAAAGTATGAGCCTGCGCGGGTGACATGATGAAAACGCTGTTGGTGTCGTACTTTGGGTTGGCGAGGGATTCAATAAACTCTCCAGGCTGCTTTGCCCTCCAGTCCAGCGCTCGCCCACCAATTTCGCGCGCCAAGCTAATGAGACCATCGTCCACTTTGCCGGCAAAAATAAACCGCAGTCTTCCCTCTCCCGTTTTTAATTTGACTGCAAGTAGGCTCTTTGAAGACTCTAAGAGTGGGCCATAACCAGGTGTCATCCCCAAATATTGCATTCCGCCAGGTGCTTCCAAAGCACGGACTCGCTTTCGAATTCCTAGTTTGCGCCGACTGAACCATCGGTCTGATTGCCGAGGCGATGAAGTCAGATCCACGTGGCTGCTCTCTTTATCAGGCGGTCGAGACTTCGCCGATGCCCTCGCTGGAACAACGGATGGGAGGCTAACCTGACTCGAAGAAAGAAGACTTCTTGCACGTTTGGATGCCCCTGCCCCTGTCGTTTCTACCAAATGTGTCTGCGAGTCACCCTCGAACGAGGTTTTCCGCTTATTGACACCGTTCTCGCTAGTTCTACGGGCTTCGACATCTTCGCCCGCAGTTCTACCATGGCCTTTGCGCTCATGAGAGTTTAGGCTCTGAACGGATGCACTGTCCCCACTTGAGTTCGGTCGCGCAACACTTTTATTGGCGCCAGCGCGCAAAATATCGTCTTGAAGCCTTGCCCCTATTTCCGACCAAGCTTCGCCATCTTGCAGAGAATCGAGGCCGTCAATTGCGTCATCTTCAAGCTCATCGTTCTTGGTGGGGCTACTAGGTAGCCTAATCTTGGGTCGTGAAGCTGCTTCTGATGTGGAATGCTCCGAGCGACTGCTTCCGGCCAAGCGCACAGTCATATGATGCTTGCGCCAGTAACTATACCCAGCCAAAAGGTCCTCATTGTCTATGACATGTTGAACAATGTCATTCGGCGAAGTAAAGTAATCGACGCGATCTTCGCCTTGCGGCCTACCACGAACTACTCGCGTCTCGGGGGGAACGTAATACCAGAGTACAAGGCCCTTCCCAGAATAACTCTTCCATTTCTTAAGTTTGAGCCACTCGTAAAGGTCCTTAAAGTCGATGGGGATCCCGTTAAGATCCTCTGGCTTCCTCCCCTCGGACACTGCCGACGAAACCACGCTCTCAGCTCGTCCTTTTGAACGAGAAGGGGAAGGGGAGGAGGGGGAGGCCGAACTACTGCGAGGTCGAGCAGCCACCTTGACGCGTGAAGCCCTACGTTTTGTCGGAACCTTTGCATCCGCAATCGCGCTGTTCTCCGATGCAAACGATTTGGCGCGAAATGGCTCTCTCAAAGCCTCTTCCTCGCTCGTTAGCGACCTCCCGCGAAGCGCACGAATCTGATCTACCACGGCGTGTGCCTCATGGTCAGACTTGAGCAGACACTGTTGTAGGACCTGGCTTGGAAGAAACGCCGACTCTTGCGGGACAGGAACCAAGTCCTCATCAAAGCCTGGGATGACGAACATAATTTGCTTTTGCACATGTCTCATTCGCCATCCGTCTCTGTAAAGTCGTGACCAAAGGAGCCTTACAGCATGTCGCAATTCTTCTTCCGAGAGAGCGCCGCCGCCGTCGTCTCCCATGTCTACAACCTACCCTATTCCAATCTATGCAAGCAAAAGAGCCCAGCCGAATTCCCGACCAAGTCCACGGAAATCTCTCACTCCAAAGATTCAGCAGTCCGGATGGACCGGACACAGACCTCTCTCTGTTTGAAATTACCCACAAAGCCCAAGCCAAACCCACGAGCCCACTACCGAGTTTCAGAAATCAGCAACAAGCAAGTGGATCACACGCTTTCGACACCCAATCTGACATCCAATGCGAGGCGTTCTGCTATATTCTGCGTCCCGGATGGTTCCTCAGACACCACCACTCAAGAGCCAGCCCCCAGAATTCAAACTCAAACTCAAATTGAAATTCAAGACCCCCAATACACGTTTAATCCCGATCGCCCGCCGCTTATCTCTATTGCCACTCGCGCTCCGATCTTCCAAAGTCCTTTTCCACTGGCGCACCTCCTTTCCTTTTCTTGTATGATCTCGTCCACAGTTTTCAAAACGTGTCTGCTTTATATGCTCTGCTCTGCTCTTCTCTGCTTTCTTCAAAAGAACAAACACCTCTACAACCTACCACCTACCACCGGCTACGCGACCGCCCTAAGACACACCTTTACTCTACTATCGTACCGCTACGCGTACGCTCTCTGCCGAGGACACTCTCTCCTCGCTACGCGATCAGTAGGACGCGATAGTCCTCCGGGTCAGTGTTCTTGGCTACTTAGCGTTGTGGTAGGGACTATTAATATGGGAGAGGTGTTAGAGCTCGCGGTAAGTAGTTTGTGGGGGGGAAAAAATGGCATGTACATGATCTGAAGATACGAAGTTGTTTTGTTTTGTTTTGTTTTATGTTGATGAGTAGAGTTGTTGAACTGTTTCGGGGCAGGTAAGTTTTGGATGTGGATGAAGAGACGCGGGTGTGCGCGGGGATTGTGCGGGACGTGAAATGTGATGTGTGAAATGGCTCGAGTGGAAATGGTGCTCCGAAAATCGTTTGCATTGGAAGTTTTGCAGCTGCGGCATGGTGCTCTTTTCACGGTATGCGCTCGTCTTCGGATCAATTTTCACAGTTCGTTCATTGGGAGCAATCAATCAATCAAATTCAATCAATCAATCAATCAATCAATCAATCAATCAATCGAACAATCAGTCAAAAAGATGGTTATGAATTACAAAAGTCAGTACCTTGTGTTCCGGAATAGTGAGTGCAGCTCATGCATTGCTGGCATCAAGAGGAAGAGCATGAGGGGATGAGGCCGCCGATAGTGGCTGCGGTTGCTTCCCAAAATTTTCCCAGGGGTGCGCAAAATTGGGAGCAACATGGCGTCGAGCAACCTGCTTCACGCACGTAGTCATCAAGTGTGCGGAGAATCTCTTTCGTTGACACTGACGCCCACCAAACGCGGCTGTGCATTTGTGGCTCAATCCATCCCGTACGGTTCACCTCTACGCCGTGATAAGCGGCCTGCATGTAAAAAAGGTCTTTGGCAAAGTTGTACAAATGAATATCCAGCAAATTTGTGGCATAGTACCACTTGAGCAAGAGTCCAAGTGGCTTGGAGCCAGATGAGGCATAGTCTTCTTCCTGCTCGACAAGCCATTTCCGCGAGCTGTGTTTTGAGCCTTTCCGCGCATGCATGCCAATTGGGCGCTTAAACTTCCAGCGCAAAGCTTTGTTGAAGAGGAGTATGGACTGCGGGAAATGCTCAACGATCCCCACTATGCTAAAATTTTCCTTCAACTTCCGCATTGCAATCTCTAGGTGCTCCATTGTGAGCATTCCGAAAGGAATGTCCGCACAGTCCATGCCACAAATCGATCTGACTTGCCAGTTGTCCGGGGCGTGTTTAAGCCAATGCAATCGCTGTGCTACAAGAACTTCCATAGGCAGCTTCGCACTCTCCTCGCTGTCTGAGTCGGCGTCAACTCTGAAAGTAGAGGCTGGCTGAATCTTCAGCAACTCTTCTACCCACCCTTTGTGCAGGCAGGTATCGTAAACTTTGGTCACGGAGCCATCTTTTTTGAACATTTGTTTGAACGACATTGCAAAATGCGACTCCGTTCGGGCAATCGGGTTTCGAAGCATGGTCAGATAAGTCACCCCGCGGTTCCGATAGACTTTTTGTGGCAACACCCACTCATTTGCGATGAAAGTTCTCCCTTTACTTCCTGAGCTTGGACAGTAAAGCTTTTTGTGCACTTGGAGAGCCGCGCGTTAAAGCTAGTCTTCCGCGCGCGTTCTCCGCATTGCAATTGTGGGTAAAGTATGAGTACTCACCATTCGTGGTTGCAACGTAGCAAACAGACGTTCCACCGGCTTTATGAACGTGAAGAAACACAGCCATGGACTTGCGTCTTTTCCAAACTGAGTCGCCCGCACCACTCCCAGGCGGGAGAAGAGATTTGTATGCCCCCGCGCCATCATTTGAAGGCTCAGCGATTGGCAATGTCATTGTGACTTTATATCTCAGGACCGTTGAGTCTGTCCCACTCGAGACCCCGAGCCTTTGAGCTGCAAGAGCGAGTCCCAGAAGAGCAAGACAAACCGCAAAGAGTGCCAGCCAGCCAAAGGCTTCCCTTCTAGCCATTCTCGACCTTGTACCAATGATCTGAGACATTCTGACAGTCTTCATCTCCGGCAGATTCGTCCTAAATCTCGCCATTCGATCCCGTAACACATCCAGATGGCATCTTGCGGCTTCCCCAAGATTTGCAACGCGGCTTTTCAGCTCTCTGAGCCGCACTGCCCAAATGTCTCCGTTTCCTTGTTCTTCCGCACCTGGATCAGCCTCGCAGTCAGCTTCTGAAAGCGCTCGCCTGTACGAGTCAGTCATGGAATCTGGTTCGCCCACATGATCATTCAACTCTTTGTACTGCTCTGCGGCTGCCTCTCCAAGCGGCACATCCGTCTCACTCTCCGCCGGTTCCAAAATCTCAACTTGCTCGCTTCGAAGCATACCAGCCCATCTCCTCCACGGCCTTTTGACGAAATCCATCATCTTGGCAAAATGTTGTTGCAACTCTCTACAAACCTATAAGCAAACACCACAGACACAAAGACAGAGACCTATGTCACCTGGGCAAATGGCATGAAATCTCGCTCACATGAACTGCCAGACTGCCAAGAAACCAAACGCACGCAACTTGCAGCGAGAAACTTCCTAATCGCTCGCGTAGTTATGCGCCGTTTCCTTTCGAAAATTAGTACACAAGCTCCAAGTCGGCAACAGCGACTCCAAAGCGCAGCACTTCCCAACTCCTCGTTTTTCACTGTCTCCGCACAGTGCACAGTCTCCGCGTACCAATCGCGCTCCGACACAAGACTGCGATTCGCAGAACAACGAACAATTCGCTGCACAAAAGAGGACACTTCCCCACACTTGTGTGGCAAAACTATGTGGGACAACGAGAGCCCATTCCTTCCTTCCTCTCTCTCTCACTGTCAACTGTGCAAAGAAAGAAACCAAAGAAACCGACGATGCTCACACAAATGCGATTTACGTAACTGCTACTGCGTCGTTTAGTGATTTGACTAGGCCTCCGAACCTTGGTAACCACCCGTTACCGTCGGTTACGGCGGCTACGCGAAAATGGAGACGGTCCCCCAACGGACGAACAGAAAGAACAAAAGAACAGAAGGAACGGCACGAAGCGGCGACTGCGGAACGGATTGCAGAGAGCAAACGAACGCTTCTGTGGGTGGGACGGGCGGGCGTAGAAGGAGTGTTACGGTATCTGCTAAGTGCGATATCCTCTTCTTTTCCTTCCTTTCCTTCTTTCCACACAAGAGAAGAAAGAAAGAAAGAAATAGAGAGAGAGAGAGGGGACAGGGACAGGGCCAGGTGTGGGGGACACTTTGGGGAACGCCTATTGATCAATAGGGATATCATCTAGTAGCCGTTGCCGTGAGAGAGAAGCGCCATCTTTTTGTACGCCGTTTCGTACGTTTCTGAGTCGAGGGATTGTAGAATTAGAAGTCTCTTTTGGAAGCACGTACGTACGTACGCATACGCACTGTACGATACTCGGGAGAAGGAGAAAGAGAAAGAGAAAGGGAGAGAAGGCATCCCCGCAACGGCGAATTGTGAGTGGCGTACATTCGGAGAGTTGAGCGCGATGGGAAACGTGGGGCTTGGAGTGGGCTACGTGACCAAGATCTGGCGCGTTCGGTGGGAAGATGCAGGCTCAAGGGAACCGACAGACGCAGAAGATGTGCAAGCAAGCAGCGCCGAGGACGGTGCCAAGTTGCGGCTGCAAGAGCAAGCAAAATATTGTAAGGTGCTCGCCAAATGCGATCCAGACCAGCAGCTGTATCACTGGGTGATGCTGCGGCACTATGAAAGCGGCAAGGTGGCCGTGTTTGTTGACGGAGCCTTCGAGGGCACTGGGCATGCGTCGTTTAGTTCGACCGAGATTAGCTACAGGGTTGGAAATAGGGTGGTGAAGACGCGAATAGGTTTCAACGAGAAAGCCAAGTTTGCTTACTCGTTCGCGACGAGCATCCTGCTGCCCAATCAATCCGAGGTTCAACTGAAGGAGCTGAACGAGACGCTTATGGACAACCATGATCCGTCTATTCTTCAAGCAAAAGTATTAGGCTCAAGCGTGGAGTTCATGGCGAAGCCCGGGCAGACGGCGCCAAAGGCTGTGGTACTGTACGAGGTCTCTGCAGCAGTCAGGGGAGAAGAGCCAATCGTATTCAAGAAGCGATTTTCCGAATTCGTCGACCTCGACAGGAACGTGCGCTCAGCTTTCTACGGTTCACATTTGCTTACGTCGCTTCCATCTCTTCCTCCCAAGCAGTCAAAAGTTTTTAGCAATCACCTTGAGTCCGCATTTATAGAGCGCAGAAAAGCTGGTATTGAAATGTACTTGCGGAAGTTGCTTACGTTACCGCGTATCCCACAGAATCCGGACGTTTTGGAATTTCTAGGACTTTTGCCGACCGCTAAAGCGTCCTCAGCTCCTCCTGTTGTAGTCGTGTAGACTCCTTGCATCACGACTCGCTATTCTTTGCTCTGAAGCGGCGGAGCTAGACTGGTTGCAACAGAAAGGTCCAACTTATTTGTATACGTACGTTAATCTTTGCAACTATACTGCTTCTTTGTGTGTCTTTTATTTGCCTTTCAACCGCTTGTTCACTGTCAATGAATGAAAAGATTAAAGGGGAGAGAAGGTTGGAGCCTAATCACTGCTGTGGACATCTTGAAAAATCCGGTTTATACGTGCATTATAACATTATTCGCTGTCCTCTTCCTCCTCCTCATCAAGTTGAGCGAGGAGGTAGTCGCGAGCCTCTACTATCTTTTCAAACTTGGCCTTTAGCTTCTCGCGCTCTTCAGGGGTGAGATTCACGTGGCGATCTGGGTGATATTTGCGCGACAAGGTTCGGAACTGCTTCTTAATTGCCACCTCGTCCGCACCAGCCTCAAGCTCGAGCTCGGTATATGCAGCGTTCTTGGCGTCAGTCATTGCTTCTGATATCATGTCAAACAACGCGTCCCACCCTCTCGTCTGTGCAAATTCATACATCGTTCCGAGGTGCTCTCCAAAACGTTGAAAGTCCGCCCGGTGCGCATCCAAGTAAGTATCCACGACAAACTTTAATCTGATCAGCCTCTTTCCTTTGGCCGATTTGTCTGTTATGAGGCCAACACTGTACGTAGCGAAGCCGACAAATGGAAGGAAAAGGGCCGAAAGACAATACAGTTTGAAAATTGCGCGACAGAGACTGAACCTTTGTGGTCTGAGTTTCAGGGCTTTTGGCTTCTCTAGCTCATCTATACGCCACGAGCGGAATCGCCCACCAACCAGCAGAGCTAGGAAGGTGCACGCCAAATAGTCCGGACTGTGCTTTACATCATTTTCCTCATCAGAGCCGACCATTTGGGTGCCCAGAGCCACGGCAGAGGGAAGGGAGGCACCGAGCAGAGTCGCATAGAAAGGCATTGACACCAAGCCTTCATTTGCCGCGACGAACACTCCAAGCGCGGACCCGAAGGAGCACAGCACGTAAGGCAGTACCTCCGCAACGATGCTCTTATGCTCTCCAAAGTCCACCACCTTGAGTATCAGCTCATCTGAATTGCGGATCACATACGCAATATACATTCCTGCTAAAAACTGAAACAGCAACGAAGCCACGGCCCTCCTCGGAGGAGTAGGTCGGTTTGCGATTTGCTGCTCCGCGTTTTTCCAGATGCCGTAACTCTCATTCACATACTTTGGCATCATGAACAGGTCCGCCACAAGTCCAAACCCTAGAAAAGCACCCGACACGCTATACAGCCAGCCGCGTCGCAATCTCCCAAGATATGCATGGTGCAGCCCCACCGGTCCAGTCAGCACCAGAAGTAAGTACGATAACAAAAGCGTCCCAGTCCACCTCCATGTGGACACCTCCGCCGGGGACACTTTCTCCATCGTCCCAACTTGTCTGTGTCTGCGACCCTTCCACTATTTATTTCTCTCTGCTTTTCCAGACAAGTTTGAGATTGTCTATAAAGAAACTCTTCTCGTAAGAACAGAGAGATTGTCCTCGGCGTGGAAGTACCTCCTAATACTAATAATTGTTAGTCAAAACGACTTATCAGTTACAGCTTTCTCGGCTTGTTGGGGGTACTCGCGTACGTGTATAATTCTCGTAGCTGTGCTCATAGAGTTTACCATAGGAGCAATATCCTCGGGACAGTAGGAGGGTATACGGTCTCGCATTAGAGTGCCACAGCCTGTTTGCTAGAGATCTGTGTTAATGAGAAGAACCGGAGAACCTGAATTGATACACAGAAGTTTGAGTTCCATAGCTTTGACGTTAGCTCTTGAGCGTAGAAAGAACTATGCCGGGGAACCCAAAATTGCATTCTGCGTTTCCCATATTAGCATCTGTTAGCACAGCTTCTTCCCTATCATACATCAAGGTGTCCTCGGTACGATAAGCAGCGATTGACAAGTTGCTAGATACTCTCACGGAACAGTAACCTCTCTTACTTGGTAACAGTAACAGTAATAGTGTTGTCAAAGTTGTCAAAGTTGTCAGAGTAGGGAAATGAAGTTTGAAGAGGCCAAGGTGTGCAGTGTGCGTGGCTCTCTTGCTCGAACGAAAGTGGGAAAGCAAGTGCACGCAGATGGAGCAATCTTAGAGCACTGGGCTTTGCCCACTCTTGGGACACCTTTGCGCTGGTCTCTCAATGGCGACGGGGCGCAACGTGCAAAGTCAAAGTCAAAGTCAAAGTTAGTTACAAAGGCAAACGATGGTCAGGTGGTGACGCTTCGCGCAAAGATTGGAGGTGAAAGCAGCGAGTTTCTCTTGGGAAAACTTGCGACGATTGTTGGGGCTGGCAAGAATCGCATGATTGCTGCGAATGTCAATCAGATTGCCATGCTCAAGGAGTGCGGCGAAATGGTCTGGCTCAAAGATGTGGGTGAGATGGTGGAAAGCAAGATTGACCCGAGATTCGAGCGCTTGTGCACGGTACTTTGCGGAGAAAGTCTCGGGGTGGTGGTGATGTTTGGCTCTGAAGTAGCTTGCTTTCGCGTCGAGGATGGTTCTTGTGTTTCATCCTTCAACGTGGGTCCGTCCAGGGAATCGTTTTTGGAGGGATTTTCTGATGATATCGTTTGTGCCGCGATGTTTCAACTTGGCTCTAAGCGACCTGAGCTTTATGGAATTTTTCCTTACCCGAACGACGAGCCAAACATGGTGAATGTGCGGATCTTTGATCTGGAAGGGGGCAACGAATGCGCCTCACTTCGCGTGAACCGCGGGCCAGAACCAGTGAAATCCTGGCGGTCGACTCTGAGGAGCTCGATTCATACGATGCTCGATGAGAGAGAAGTATTGTCGTTTTCTGTGTGGGACAACTGTGACCCTTCCTTCATTGACGTTCAAGCTAGGGAGGAGTGCGGGCTCGCCCTTGTCGACGAAGAAGAAGAGAAGCAGGCCGCAACAACTGCCTCCATACATGCTTTCGCGATGAATGAAACATACGTGGCTCTTGGAATATTGTGGCAAAGGTACCTAAAGAAGAATGTTGTGAAGGTGTTTGACGCAAACAGCGGGTCTTGCTTGCAGCGCATGATGAAGGGGTCCACGCCAAATTGCCTTGCTTTTCATCCCTCAGAAAAAGAAATCCTATTTGTCTCACTCGCGAATGACTTTAAAATCACGACTTGGAATTGCAAGAGCGGTGAGAAAATGTTCGTCTTGAAATGCACGATGACAGGCGGACCAATGGCGATCATAGACTTTGGCGTGGGAGACAGCTCACTCGCTGCAATTGCGCACGACAAAAAGTCAGGACACGACGTCTATATGTTTCACTTTTCTTCCGAGACCAAGGATGTGCCCAAACGTCGAGAGGAGGAGCTGACAGTCGACCAACGTCCCACAAAGCGACAAGCACGCGCATGCAGGAATCAAACTCTTTAGGCATTCCTTCTTTTAAATATTCTCTAGCTAAACTACTCTGTTTTAATTGATGTATCATGTGTGTATGGAAACAACATTTCAGTCGAAGATTTCAAAGAGTGGTGTTGATAAACACCATTTGTTTGGTTGGTTTCGGGGACCAGTCGACAAAGCTTGCGCAGAGTCAGTAGAGCCCCTAAGGTCGACAACGAATTGTCTCAGCCGAAGCCAATTTACTTGGCAGCAGCTGGTGGAACAGTCTTTGCCTTCTTTGGCATAAGAACTGCGTGGATGTTTGGCAAGACACCACCAGATGCGATGGTCACGTTGCCCAAGAGCTTGTTGAGCTCCTCATCGTTCCTCACAGCTAACTGGATGTGGCGAGGGATGATGCGGGTCTTCTTGTTGTCGCGAGCAGCGTTACCAGCCAACTCGAGGATCTCTGCTGCGAGGTACTCGAGCACAGCTGCCATGTAGACTGGAGCACCTCCTCCAACACGGGTGGCGTAGCCGCCCTTCTTCAGGTAACGGGCGATACGACCGACTGGGAACTGAAGTCCAGCCTTTGCAGACCTGGAAGTGGCCTTGCCGCCCTTCTTGCCGCGTCCTCCTTTTCCTTTTCCAGACATTTTGTTTTCTTGTTTCTTGCTCTCCTACGTTTCGGGTCTGCCCAACATTCCATCACACCATCTCATGGTCGACTGGAAAACGTTCAAGTACGAGATTGTACAGCGTTCTTCGAGGAGTTCAAGCCGCTTTTTTCCGAAACAAAACGCAAGTCAAAACAAAACGCAGGTCGAGGACTATTCTCCTCTCATAATGTAAACGGTAGGATGGATGGGGGAATTTTCCCTTCCATAGAATAGATACCATTCTCTTTCAAACTCGAAGGGTGCCATTACCAGCCCTCTTAGTGGAGAGTGCCAGAAAACAAAAGGACAAACGAAACAACATGCAAGTTGTTTCGATCTTTTTTTCCCCCTTCAATCGGCCGTTTTCATCTCACTCAATAAGTAGTGTGCTTGTCTATGTGTCGATTGGGCAACTTCAGTGAAGCCCGCACTGTCTTGATTGAACGACCACGAGAAAAAAAAAACTGTCTTGATTGATTGATGGAGGGATTGATTGATTGGAATCATTTGATTGGAAGAAATTTGAACTTTTTCCCTGGATAAAAGCAGGAAAATTCCTTTGCAGTCAGCTGAATCAATCTCATTTTTTCAAATTCGAAAATCTTTTGCGTTTTGTTTTCAAGACTAGTACTCTTCAACGTCCCCACTACCTTGCTGTCCTTACTAGCTCTCGCCTACCCAATTCAAATATTTTCCCACAGCAACATGACGCAATGAGTATATGTAACCATAAATAAACTATAATCATTCTCTTTCGTCATCCCCTCCAAGCGAAGAAAGGGCAAAATTTTCAAAATTTCCCCTTTTTTTTTCCCTTAGCCAATGGAAAATCACACAAGTCCGCGGCGTGCGCCCTCGACAGACGCAGTGTAGCCCTGGTACAGCGGCGAGAGGAGAGCAATCCACGCAAGAGCAGACCCCAAACACAAAGCAAAGGCGAATCAAAGTCAAACAAAGCAAAGCAAGATGTCGAAGGCACCATCCAAGAAGGCGGCGAAGAGCGTGAAGAAGTCCTCCACCAACAAGGACTCGAAGAAGAAGAAGAGGAGGGTGGAAACCTACTCGACCTACATCTACAAGGTGCTCAAGCAGGTGCACCCTGAGACCGGTATCTCCAAGAAGAGCATGAGCATCATGAACTCGTTCATCAACGACGTGTTCGAGCGCCTTGCTACCGAGGCTGGAAAGCTCGGAAAGTACAACTCCAAGTCCACCCTCTCCTCCCGCGAGGTGCAGACCGCAGTGCGCCTCGTGCTCCCTGGTGAGCTCGCCAAGCACGCGGTCTCCGAGGGTACCAAGGCGGTGACCAAGTTCACCTCCACCTAAGCGCTGGGCAAAGACTGAGCGCTTTTTCTCCCTCAGGGTCGTACCTGGAAGGAGAGGCTGACTGGCGGGCGGCCACTCGCTTGCAGCAAACCAAACAAAACAAAATGGTGTTACTCAACACCACTCTTTCAAGCTTTCGAAGCCAATGTTTTCATCCACAACCTATTTTGACGAACAACGCAACCATAGTATAGATACAGACACTCTAAAAAATTCTAAGCTCCCCTCTGCCCGCGCGCCGCAATGCCTGCAATCGGCGGACCTCGTTCTCTCTCTCTCTCTCTAATCTTTCAGGACAAGCGTGCCTGCTTTCCTCCTTTCTTGCTTGCTGTCTCGCGTCTTCTGGCCTATCAACATAATAAAGACTTTCACGCACTTGGTCAGCGTCGCAGCCTAAGCCGTACCCTTTCTCCACTAGCTCATCAACTCCAACCTTGGCGACTCTGGCAAGCATCGATCAACTATTCAATCGATCAGTCGATCGTCGATGCAGGAGACGACAACCTACGCACTCCATGCGCAGCAGATAGCTGCTAAGAAAGGCAAGGACGTCAAACGTGCACAGGCACATGGCCTCTTTAAAGTTCAAGCCAATCTGATTAGATCTGACCTGACTGTGAATTGGTTCTGCTTTCAACTGAGCGCGCACCCCACTGAGCGCAGACGAGGCTCACGTTCACCTAAGGCAATCAATCCAACGCATGCATTTCTTTGCTGTTTGTTGGTTCGCATTCATTCAACCCTTAGTTCCAATGTCCCAGTCCTGTCCTCCGAACTTGAACTTGCAAACATGGCAAGACTCACAAGTTAACGAATGAATGAATGAACATAAATAGGAGATAGATACAATAGATACCTTCCACAGACCAGTACATGCTCATCATCTGCACAGAGACCGCGAGAGAGAGAGACAGAGAGAGCGCAGGTGCTAATACGCAGCGAAGATAGATAGATAGATAGAGAGAGAGAGAGAGAGGAGAGGAGATCTGGTAAAGTCGGCGGGACGCTGTGGACAATCAGACTCGGGAAGGTTGGAGAGGAGATGAACTTGGGAAAGGACTATGAGCGACTGCGCACGGTGGACGACGGCGTGGTGACGGGCAGCAGTGTGGTGCAAAAGGAGACGGAGCATGAGTGCATGAAGTTTCTGGCCGCCATGGAGGACGCAGAGCTGAAAGAGGAGCTGCAGGAAGAAGGATTTCTGGACGAGAGCGGAGCAGCGGCTATGCTGAGGAAGAAGACCATCTCGTATCTGCGCAGGGGACTCATGGCTCCGCTGGGGTCGTCGTACACGACCCTCGATGCCAGCAGACCGTGGCTCATCTACTGGATGACGCACGCGCTCACGCTGCTAGATGCCTTCCCTGAAGACCTTGTGTCCTCGATGCGCCAGGCGTTGGCGACGTGTCTGACGGAGAACAAGCAGGGGTTTGGCGGGGGGTTCATGCAGTTCGCGCACACAGCGACTACGTATGGGTCGGTGCTGGCGCTGTGCACGATGGCGGATGTGGACTCGCTGGGAATGGTGGATCGCGTGGCGCTATACAAGTTCTTCATGAGCGTAAAGGACCCTTCGACTGGCGCGTTCAAAGTGCAAAGGGACGGCGAAATGGACACGAGAGGGCTTTACACGGTGCTTGCGATCGCGTCCATTACCAACATCATGACCCCAGAGCTGGTGGAGGGCTGTGCCGAGTTTATAGGTCGGTGTCAGACCTATGAAGGTGGCATCGGTGGGGAGCCAGGGAACGAGGCTCACGGTGGCTATGCGTTCTGCGCGCTGGCAGCGTTGGCCATTCTCAATAGATTCGATGTTCTTGACGTTGATGCTTTTGTGTTTTGGACCGTGAATAGGCAGATGCGCCTGGAGGGAGGATTCCAAGGCCGAACAAACAAGCTCGTAGACTCGTGTTACTCGTTCTGGCAGGGTGCTATACCCGCAATCTTGCACAAATACCTGAATATCAAGGTACCTGTAGAATCTCAGGACCATTCTGGCGAGCAAATATATTCGCAGAAAGAGCTACAAATGTACATCTTGTCTTGCGCTCAGTTTCGTGAGGGTGGGTTTCGGGACAAGCCTGGGAAACCCAGAGATCAGTACCACACATGCTACTCACTGAGCGGGCTCTCCGTATCTCAGCATGCCAACTCTGAAAACCCCGTTGTCTGGGGCGCGAGCACCAACCAACTCAAAACCACCGACCCGGTCTACAACGTGGAGCAGACCAGGTTAGAGAAAGCAAGAAAGTTTTTCGCAATGCAGCCTCCAATTGGCGCGTTTGGCCCTATTTAGCCAGCACAATGTGTTTCGTTTCTCATATTTGACTGCACTCTCCAGATCCCTCTAACGTGAATTGCGCCACGCACGAAATTCAAGTAGGCAACCGAACAAAGGCTTTTAAGAAGAGAAGTTTGCTAAAGAAGTCGCGGCCAGCAAAAGCCTCGGCTTTCGATACCTCTTTTGCATTGCGATGATTTAATTAAATTTTGCGAAAGAAGAAGATATGTTCACATAGGCTCAAAGATGACACTTTGAAAGATGTCCGGCAGTTCGCTTACTTTGAGATTGATTTCCTGAAGCTTTTGAAGGACATGGTCGCGCTCCTCCTTGATTCTCCTCTTTTCGGCCAAAATGCTATTGAGCTCGAGGGTGGCGATCATCTGGTCCAGACAAAATTCAACCTGATCCCGGTTTCTCTCTTCATGGGCACTGTCAAGCTCCTTATCAAAATCGCTCTGCTGCTCTGCTACATCATTAAGGAGCTGCACGTGTTCTTCGCGAAGCATATCGGCGTCTTTTCTGGCAATCTCCTCCGACTCTTTCAGCTTCGCGAGCTCTACATGCACCGACGTAAGCTTGGCAGACGCTTGCTGAAGCTCGTCAGTCTTAGCGTCGAGCCGATTACGCGTTTGCAAATGGCTTGCGCTCTCTTCCAGCAACTTTGCCTCGTTAGAGCGCTGCAACGACGTTAACTGAGAAACCTGCTCCTCTAAACGAGAGCACCGGTCTTGCGAACTATCCAAGGCGTGTTTGCCACTCTGTACTTGAAGTTCGAGTTGGTGCAACTCAGATTTCAGCCTTGAGCCCGTCTCCTTGGCAGCGTTGTGAGCGCTTGTTTCTTCTGCCAACCGAATTTCGAGCCCCTTTCGCAACTCTACCTCGCGATCGAGATCTTGCACTAGTTGCTTGACTTTCGATCTCACCTTGTCTCGCAATACGCTGTCTGCAAGCCTGTTGCTGATACATCGGAACCGCTCTGGTCCCAAACCTTCGATCTTGGCGCTGTCCAGATCGCACTTCCCAAGAGTCTGCACAAACATCTCAAGATCATCACCTGAGAGCAATTCTATGTATCCTTGTACGTATGCTTCACTCGCGCTCGTGCTTTCGGATACAAGTCGAGGGCACAATATTTGAAAGAAATGTTGGCTGATCTCTTCGGCCGCCTGGCTGACGAATGCAGCCTTTGTGGGGTGATCGAGCGTTCCCTTCTGGGTGAACATGTCCAATGCCTGGGAGCGCACGATTTCGTGCCGGCGGAAGAGGTCCAGCCACTCATCGCATTGAGAAGCAGTCCGAGACATTTCGTCCGAGTAATAAGCAACGGCGGACTTGCCGATCCCGCGAAACGATTCCTCGGCAATATATTCAAATGTCTTACGAATGTCCGGAACCGCCCCGCCGTTGATCTCGGTAAGGCAGATTTCGAGAAAATTGATGAGCATGGCTCCGTTGATCACCTGCCCGCTCAGCTTCTTCGTGCTGGCCTTGGATTTGATCAGGGTGAAGACCTGTTCCATCTGATCGACAAACTCGGGACGTAGCTCTTCAGTAGCTAGGTTGTCGAGGTTCTGCAATTGTCTTTCGTCGGACACAGGTCGCACCAAGACCCTGCACTGGCGGTTTCGAAATATGCTCCGAATCTCCTGGCGGCCAATGTTGCTCGATTTTTTGGCTTTATCTTTGAGGGCATCCTCCAAGTAAGCTACGGGGTCGTTGTCGTACTCGTCCAAGTTGAGCGCAAAGTCCCGCAAGAGCCATAAAAGCGGAAACCCGACCTTGTTCGTTTTTGAGATCGATTGTGCCAGCTTTCCTACCATGTGCAATCGATCGATGGCACTTTCGTCGATGACGCCAGTAGAGTTGTAAACGAAGTAGGAGCTCAGCAGCAGCCCAAGAGTGAAGATCTTCGTGTCATAGGTCTCGTCCTGGTCCACGCTAGCCAGTCCTTCGGTGTCCAGCAAGATGTACTCCCCCAGTACGCACATCCAGATGCCCCGCGTGCAACTCGCCGTGGTGTTGCCAACCTTGAAATCCGCGTCGTGCCCAAGCCACTTTGCCAGCCTGTTCAGCAGCAAACTCTTTCCACTGCGATATAGCCCAGCCTGTGGTAGGCATCACATACCGCGCGAACAAGTTTGTCGCACATAAACGGCCCGTGCGGAAAACGTGCAAAATGATGTGAGATTCTTCGGTCCGCCAATCCGCCAATCCGCAAATCAACCAAGCAAATATCAACATTCTCACTTACAATGCAGACCACTCGCAGCTCGCGATCTCCTGCGCCTTTAAGAGCCTGGACTCCTTCTTCGCACGTGGCTAGCCCGCCATTCCCGTCTTGCTGCACCAGCTGCACGCATTTCGCGCGAGCATTTTCTTCAGGGAGCCCCATGCAAAGTGCAAGATATCTCCACTTTCTCACCTCGTTGCATACACTTCTGTGACTTGCAAATCTACGCGATTTGCGCCTGGACCACACTTGACGTCCTGGCTCCTGGCACAGTTTTCAATCTCAATCGGCAGCCACAATCACAACCCAATCGAGAACAAGTTCGTAACGAAACTTCGTCTCTCCATCAAATCTCCCAAGAGATATCGATAGACAGATAGATGGATCACTTTCCGCCTTGCTTGCCTGCTAGCTAGCTAGACTAGAGTTCGTCCCAAGCTCAACAGAAAGAGTGCGCGCAGATGCAGATAAACACCTGCACTTTGCCGGTCTTATTCGCTGCTCTTATCTACGAGGACTGTGACACTCGCCGCGCGTACCTACGCTGGCGTAACGCCAAGTCAGTTTGAATCTTTGCACCTACCGGTACCTAACAATCCGGATAGCATTCCTTCGAGAGCAGCAACTTCTCGAGAGAATAAAAACGTAGATCCCCGCACCAGTGAAGAGCGAACGAAAAAGAGCTTCTTTGAGAGCCCCGTACTGCTACCGGTTCCGGTATCGGTGCGTGTAGGATCCTCCCCGTGCGGCAAGTTCTTGAGAGAGCAAAAACGTAGTTCGCGAGTGAATAGCGAACGAAAAAGAGCTTCTTCGAGAGCCCCGCGCAGCGACCAAACTGCGATGACTGCTAAGTACGTGTTGTCACAGTGTCAATGTGTCAATCATTAAAAGTTTTACATCTTGATGATCGCGAGAAGGTACGTGGGCGCGTGCCTGTCGAGAATGACGAGAAAGTCACAAATTCAGAGTCAAGAAACGTTGGAGAATGGCTTGGACTACTTATAGCATACATGTTCTGGCAGGCATCTGCATTGTCGTTGTTGTCGCCGTCTTTTCACTCAAGTGTAGAATTTAGATTGCTCAGAATTCAGAACAGAAATCACAGTCGAGCTTGACAATAGATGGATGGATGGATGGATGGATGGAAACTCTTTCGTTGTAGTCGGCCCCTGCTCTCTCCAGCGTCCACAGTTTTGCACGCGGCCAGCTGGCAGCGACTGCGACTGGGGAGAGATGGGGAAAGGGCTATTTGTTAATGTTTGTTCCCGTTTGTGGTGGTTTATGGTCTCGTTTGTGGCGAGGCTTGTCGTGAAAGTAAGTACATTGTATCAGGTGGTGCAGTGAGCGCAAGCGCGCGACAATGGTTGACACTGTTGACGGACTGTGAGAGTACATTCACAGTCTTTCCAGAAGTCGGGCTCTCGCAAACAAAGTATACCAGCACAATCACATGTTGCCATTTTATACACCATGACAGGCTTCGCCACTTTTGTATCTTGAGGCAGAACAGGTTCCATCCCATCTCTCCATGCGCACTTTCGCAGTCGAGAACTAACTTGCGCATCAAGAGGAAACAACGACGGGGCACATCAGGTACGTCAGGCATCACGAGACGTGATCATTATTTGAGATACAGAGAGAACAAGAACCAAAGAAAGGACCCGCCCATTTGTCTCCCACTTTCGCAGTACCGCTCAAGTTCTCCCCCCTCTTCCCCCCCCTCCCCGTCAACCTTACCGGCAGGCACACACCGGTGCGTTTTCGCATGTCTCGTTTCGCAAGCTGGCTGGTAATAGCCGCGCATGGCGGACGCTGGATGTTGTGCGGCTACCTACTGGCTGTCGCCTGTCACTCACGAACTCGCTTCTCGCTTCCTTGAAAGACTCAATTTGGAGAAGAGAAGATAGAAAAGACAAAATGCAAAGCAAAGAAAAGAGAAACAAAGAAAGAAGGCAAGGTGTTTACCAACAGTGGCTTCCTTTGCCTTTGACAGAGAGTGTGAGTGCGTGAGTGTCTACCGCGGTAGAACACAAGATTGAAAGGAGAGCAAGTTTCTCTTTTTAAAATTGCTGGTTCATCATGGTCCATCAATTGAACTGTGTCGAGATTGCGAACACAAAGTTGATGTTGATTCTGGCCTCCAGCAGCGCACTTGGCTCTCGTGCTTGCCCTTGCAAAGCTCAGTTCATCATGATTCATTTCAAATGAACCAAGTTGACAAGAAGCCGGCGACCTCCTTTTTATGTTCGCTCTCTTGCAGTTGCTGTTGAGCTCGAGCTCTTGCAGAGAGTACAAGTGTAATGCTTGCCACTGCATCGACTGAGAAGGCGCTGCCGTGGTGTGTGCCACATGAGCATATGCTGCATATGCGCTGGAGAAGAAAGCGAAAGCGAAAAGCGTAGCGGAGCGAGAAGGAGGGCTACTAGGTCCTTGGAGTCGCCTGTGAGTTGGTGTCGTTTGGCGCGTTTCAAAGTCTGTCAAGGAAAGCAAGCCGTTCGGTTACTCGACGTGGCAACACACAAGTGAAGAATGCGAACGAGGTAAATGAAATAGTTCAGATGCCAGCGTCTGTCAATGGCATTCCGAACGAACTGGACACATAAGCTCATGGAAGGTATTGGTGGATGAATAACAGATGCTCACTGGCGCAAGGACAAAGGAGCAAGGACATCGCCACTCTCGGCGAGCAATCGAGACTCTCTCTCATTCTCACTCAAGAAGGCGATATCGTGGTGAGTGGGTGGCGAATTGCGAGCGTAGCTCCGACCTACAGCATCGATAGCCCGCAATAGGTCGAGCAATAGGTCGCGATAGGACCGTGAGAGCAGTAACAGCTCACACCAACTCGCGAGGAAAACGACAGGATTGATCAGAAGTTACAAACTAAAAAAGAAAAACGCGCACAAGAGCGCAAGAGATGAGTTCACAGTGATTGGCTTGGTTTGATTTGACTGCTGTAAAGAGGACGGAAAGATAGAAAGCGAAGCAAAGCCGAGATAGAAGAAGCTTTCACACCCGCCAGTGACCAGACCGTACTGCTCAACGTTCAATCTCACTCATCACCAGGAGAGAAAAAAGTGAGAGCGATGGGAGGGAGAGGGTGGGAGGGAAGGAGGGAGGGAGAAGAAGAGGGAGAGCGAGTGTGCGTGTGTGTGTGTGTGTGCTCGTTTCCTCTCCTCTCAGCAGCGCAACTTTACAACGACAAAACTCTCTCCTCCCTTTCTCCTTTTTCTCAACTCAAATTCCATTTCTCCCTCCTTCCCTCCCTCCCCCTGACGCTGACTCCTCGTGTGCAAAGTGCAATGCGGCGTAGTGCAGCGTAGTTCAGAGCAGCGAGGAGTGTGCGAGAGCGAGTTAGAGCAAAAGTACCGTCTCGTCTACCCAGTTGGCTGAGCTCGCCACCGCACAGGGTACAGACGTGTGTGCGTTGTAGTTGTTGTGCTCAGATTAGAGATCAGATAGATGCATGACTGTTTACTGACTTGATTATAAGAACATCAAGTCAAGGAGCGTGACTGCCTGCGTTGTGCTGCTCAGTACCGGCCCAGCTGCCAAACCAACTCATCGCTGATTTTAGTTATTTTAGTGCCGCCAACTGCAACTAATGCGTTGCATTGTGGCGCTCGCCGAGAAGATTGTCTCCTTTTTTCTTTTCTTTTTCCCTTTCTCATTGCTCATTGCTCATTGCTCATTGCTCGCAGGGTTACATTTAGTAGTTACGTTCGCTCTGAAGACTCTGTGAAGCGGTGTATCCTAGTACACCTCGCGGATGGATGATGGACGATAGATGATAGATGATAGATGATAGATGACGATAGATGGGTGGATTCTCACTGACAATACATGTCAATACTTCAACAATCAACTCGCAGTCAATCAAAGGAAAAGGTTAAAGTGTCTCTCTCTCTCTCTCTCTCTCTCACTTTCTCTCTCTCTCTCCTCGACTTGCTCGACGCGTGGAGGTGGATAAGGTAGATGCGGAGAATGCGGAGGTACTAGGTACGGGCGGAGTAGCGATGGAGTAGCACACCTGGGTAGTCGCGGGGAGAGGTAGGCGGCGTAGCGAGCGCAGTGCGTACGGTGCGCTTGGAGGAAACTGTAGCGTGTGGAGGTGGGCACTTAGGGCGCCCTCGGGTGGCTGGATGTGCACAGGAGAACAGGAGAAGGGGGCAGACAGCAGACCTTGATTCACTCACTCACTCACTCACTCACAGCACAGTGTGATAGGTGATTGTGATTGAGATTGGTTTTGGTTTGTTTGATTGAGTCGGCAGTCTCAGTCAGTCAGTCAGCCTCTCAGTCAGTCAGTCATCCATCGATCGGCTTGGCTTGCGCGGTTGCGAGCGGTGTTGTTGTCTACGAGTTGGTGCTTTGCGGGTCGCCTCGCGTTGTGTTGAACATATATTTCAAGAGCGGCCGTCATGTTGCAGAGACTGAGCAAGCGCTTCAAGGGCGGGAGCGGCAAGAAGGAGAGCAAAGGATGGAACGAAAAGTACACCATCGACGGGTTTCCTTACTACTACAACAATGAGACCGAGGAGATCACCTGGGAGAAGCCTGTGGAGCTCATGTCCAAGGACGAGCAGGAGATGATGAACGGAGAGTTTGTCTTCGTCCCTCACCCAACTCGCGTGTGGCAGCCTGCCAAGATCCTCAAGCAGTCCGGAGCCTCGTACGAGGTCAAGACCTACCCAGACGGCAAAAAGGCTACCGTACAAAAGGGCATCATGCAGGATGCCCTCACCGCTGGACGCGCGCAAAAGGTGGAGCTCTGGAACGTCAAGCTCAGCAGTTTGCGTATGCCAGAGGATGACTTGGTGATGCTCGACGACCAGAACGAAGGTCTCATCATCCACAACCTCGAGCAGCGCTACGGCGAGGACCAGCTCTACACCTGGGTTGGTGCATCCCGCTCGGTGCTCATCTCGGTCAACCCTTACAAGAACCTCCCTCTGTACGGCGAGGAGACCATCCAGCTCCACCGCAACCGCCCACCTAACAAGCCTCTCCCACCGCATGTGTTTGACATTGCGAATGACAGCTACGAGTCCATGCTCTTCGAGAACAAGAACCAGTCGGTCCTCATCTCCGGAGAGTCTGGTGCCGGAAAAACCGTGTGTACCAAGCAGGTTCTTGACTTTCTTGCTCACGTCGCCGGCTCCAGCAACAACCTCGAGGAGAAGATTCTCGTGTGCAACCCGCTTCTGGAGGCATTCGGAAACGCGCAGACCATCCGCAACAACAACTCGAGTCGTTTCGGAAAGTGGATCGAGGTGCACTTTGACAACATGGAGCGCGCAATTACAAGTGCGACCATCACCAACTACCTGCTCGAAAAGTCCCGCGTCGTTCGCCAACAGGCAAACTCCGCAGAGCGCAACTACCACATCTTCTACCAGCTCTGCAAGGACTCCTCCGCAAAGGCCAAGCTCGGCCTTGAGTCCCCTGAAAAGTACGCTTACCTCAATCAGAGTGGCACCTACACCGCCAAGGACATCGACGACGTCGAGGAGCACGCCTCCGTGCTCAAGGCTATGGATCTGCTCGAGTTCAGCTCAGAAGAGGTTGACTCTGTCATGTCCCTCACCGCTGGTGTGTTGAACCTCGGTAACGTCGAATTCAAAGAGAAGCAGATGGAGGGCCGCGTCACCGGTTCTCAGGTGGTTTCCGGCTCTGCTCTCTCTCGCGTAGCTGCTCACCTGGAGGTGTCTGAGAAGGAGCTCACTGCGGTGCTCACTTCGCGCTCCATCAGCGTCCGCGGCAAGCGCTCGGTGATTCCTCTGGACCCTACCAAGGCTCGCAACGGTGCCGACGCCCTCGCCATGGGCGTGTACTCGCGCCTCTTCTCGTGGCTCGTGACCCGTGTCAACGACGCGCTCGAGGGACCTACCGGAAAGTTCATTGGTATCCTTGATATTTTCGGGTTCGAAATCTTTGATAACAACAGCTTTGAGCAGCTCTGCATCAACTTTTGCAACGAGAAGCTTCAGCAGCAATTTAACCAGACCACCTTCAAAGAGGAGGAGGCTCTGTACGTCAAGGAGGGCATCAGCTTCAAGCACGTCGAGTTTATCGATAACCAGATCGTGCTCGACCTCATCGAGTCCCGCCCCAACGGAATCCTCCTCATGGTCGACGATGAGACCATCGTTCCTGAGGGCTCTGACGCCAAGTTCATGAACAAGGCAGAGACCTTGTACAAGTCGCACCCCAAGTTCCAGACTGACAAGAACCGCAAGCTCAAGGACTCGCTCAACTTTGAGATCGAGCACTACGCTGGAGTGGTCAACTACAATGCCGATGGATTTTTGGCAAAGAACTTGGACACCCTCTTCCAGGACATGTACGACCTTTGCAGCAGCTCTTCCAATGCCCAGATGCAAAATTTCTTTCCAAAGGAGGACGGCCGTCGCCAGCTCCAGTCCCTCGGCAAGCAGTTCCGTGGCCAGCTCAACGACCTCATGGACAGCTTGCACCAGACCGAGTCCCGCTACATTCGCTGCATCAAGCCAAACGCTGACCAGATCAAGGACCGTTTCGAGGCCGCCATGGTTCTCGACCAGCTCCGTTACTCTGGTGTCTTTGAGGCCGTGGACATTCGCCGTCAAGGTTACCCATTCCGCCTTACCTACGCTCAGTTTGCGTGCAGGTACGGATGCATCAACCGTGGGCACAGCTACAGGAACACCATGGACGACGTTGAAGACCTCTGCAAGGAGATCCTCAAGGTCTCCAAGCAGGATTTCGAGGACGTTCAGTTCGGCAAGACCCTCTTGCTGTACCGATCCAAGGAGTACAAGACTCTCCAGCTCCTCCGCAACCTTGCCCTCGAGACTCTTATCCCAAAGGCGCAGGCTGTAATGCGTGCTCACCTCGCTCGCGAGTTCCGCCGCCGCGCCAACGCTGCTCGCGACCAGATCGCCGCTGCTCTTCGCAAAGGAAACGACCTCGCCATGCTCGAGGAAGCCCTCGACGCTGTTGAGCCAACCATCGGCTCCCTGCGCAGCCTCTTCCCATACCAGCCAACCAACCTCAACAAGGCCAAGGCACACCGCAAGGGCCTCCTCCGCTGGCTGGAGCTCGAGAAGAAGCTTGAGAAGCTCGTGGACCAGGACCCAAACAAGGTCTACTATGCTTTGGCTGACGCTGTGGACGAGGGCACCAAGCTCCGCGCTGAGTTCGACTACCCTACCGATCGCCAGACCGAGCTGATCGAGACTGCAATCGATCTTCGTGCAAACTCCGACCTTGGAAAGATCGACGCTGAGGCGAAGGAGGTTCTCGAGGTGCTCGACCGCGAAGCCATGGAGGACGTCCTTGACCGCGCGAACGGCTTCAATCATTCCACTGATGTGTTGAAGGAGATTAAGCGCCTGCTCAAGCTCCCAATGATCGATTGGTTCAAGCTCGAGATCGAAAAGGCAAAGGAGCTCCGCGACGACAAGCGCCGCATCGCTTGCGAGATCGAGCTCAAGTCTCTTGTGCTGGACCAAGATGCTGCCAAGTACAGCAACTATGCGTCCTTCGCAACCATGAAGGACCCAGCTATGTACGCAAAGGGCGCTATGTTTGGCAAGAAGAAGATTGCAGAGAACATGCACGTCTTTACCAAGAAGCAGCAGAGCGCTTTGACTCAGCTTGCCCCAGCAGAGGATAAGGTTCTCAGCAAGCAGGTGGAGAAGACCGCTGTGCAGGCATCCAAGTGGATCCGCATGTACATGGGTGACGTCAAGCCAGGCAAGATCACTGCTGCTGATGCCGCCTGTGAGCTCCTCAACCTCGGCTACAACGCCGATGAGAAGCTCAAGGACGAGATCTACTTCCAGATCATCAAGCAGCTCCACGGCAACCCGCTGCCAGAGTCCATAGAGAAGGGCTTCGAGCTTTTGCTCCTCGCCATGTCCGTCTTCAGCCCCTCCGAGGAGGCAGAGAACTTTGTTGTCGTCTACATCCGCAACAACGCCCCGTCGGATCTTCCACACACCAAGTTCGAGTCGGCTCTGCACGAAGTGCAGTACGGCAAGAGCGGCAGTGTCCCAGCTGCGCACGATCTTGAGAACAAGATCGCCCAGCTCCGCGAGAACAACGGATCCCGCTACTCGCTCAAGAGGAAGGGCCGCGAGTAAGTGCCCTAGCCTCTTTGTGTTTTGTATTGCCACCAGCCGAGTTCGGGAGTCGTCCCGATGAACATCAGATTGATACAACCAAAATCCCAAAAACAATATGAAAACTGCTGCCTCCGTCGTGACAATTTTTGCGCAGCACCCAAGTAATTACCTCTTCGTATCGCGCCAAGCAATGTTGTTTTTTCTTCTTTTCCGGACTAACTGTTAATCCAATAATTCCATCACATCGTTGGCAGTATAACTATCTAATATTAATTGGTAATTGTACTGCTATGGAAATGCCTACCACGAATGCTTGGCACGAAACTTATTGTTAGGTTAAACTGCTTTGCACGTTGCATTCTACTTTCTACTACAGAGAGGAGTAGATCTGCCGTAAGGCAATTCTACCAGTCCGATTAGACGATTGAGTACGCCTGCCAAAGACTGCTACTCGAGTGCTTATGCACCTAGTAAGCCTGACTTAGGCAGGCGCAACTCATCGCAACTCTCGACTTGCGAAGACGAACTTGAAAGTCAACGAGTAAGCAAGCCTCAGCAGACGCAATTCTCAAGCACAAAGAAGACCGCGCACTTTGGCTTGTTTCAAGTTGTAAAATGGTGAAAAAAGAGCATAAAAAGGGAAAATTTATTCGCATTTGCAGTACAGGTTGAATGAAACGAAGATTCACAAGTGTAGGAAAGGGAAATCGATGACTTTTGCACACGCAATGGTTCACGATCGAAACAAAAACAGGTTTGTTGCAGCAAACCAAAAGTTTGCGTGCTTGAGAAATGAGTGGCGCATTGACGCGCGACTCAGAGTCAGAACAGAAGAAAATAAGATGGCGAATCGCTCAGATGTCACTCATGTCAATCAATGCTTCGCTGTCGAGAATTTTTCTCGGAAGATTTGGCTCTTGTCTCTCCGACTCCACTGCCCCCGCTGTTGCTGGATGCGTCGCCGTCGGGTATGCCGCGAGAAGGCTTGGACGATGACGCAGAGGAGCGGTCCGAAGGCGAGTCGTCTCGTTTTTCGGCCTGCTTGTCGTCTGTGTCATCAGAGTCGTTTTCACTGCTACCATCTCTGCGGTGATTTGTTGAAGGCGCTTGCGACGATGAAGATGAAGTTGTGGACGATTTTCTTTGGTCGCCTTCGGACGCTCCCTCTGCTGATGACTTGTCGTTTCTTCCACTGGAGCTGTCCTGCGAAGACGAGTACCCCTCCTCGTCAGCGCGGTAGTCAGCGTCCTCGTCGTTTCGGGCCATCGCACTGCGAGGCAAGAGTCCTTGCTCAACTCTCTTTCTGTCGTTTTCGTCAGGAAAGTTGAGGGTCAGGCTGTCGTCTGCCCCGTACACGGCAAGAAGCTTTTGGTCCACGGCCAGCCCTGCCTGGTGCTCATTTCGGAAACTGCCAAGGTGCCTGATCTTGCCTTTGATCCAGATCCGCGCAACCCACCTTTGATCTCTGGTGTGCCAGGACACGCCCCTGTATTGGCTTGTGCTGTCCTTGGTCTTGGGGCGCTTTCGTCGCTTTGGCAGTGTGCCGGGCACGATGTCGCTGTAGTCGCCACGCTTCCGCCGGGGCTTTTGCTCATCTGCTGTAGTGGGGATAAATACTCCATGGGGTCCCAGGAATCCGCCCTGAGCGACTTGGAAGCCTTGTGGAATTGCGGCGATTTGCTGAGTAAATTGGCCATTAGCTGGATTCAGTGCGATCATTTGCATACCCGGCTGGCTCTGCTGCAGGAATTGGACTTGCTGTGGAAATTGGATGATCTGCGGCTGCATGGTATACTGTTGTTGTGGTTGAGGCTGATTGCTTGGGATCTGGCCCATCTGCGGCTGTTGTGGCCAAGCGAACATTTGAACTGATTGCGTGTTTTGTTGCTGCTGATTTTGCTGCTGCGGCTGCGTGTTGAACTGACACAGCTGCACTTGCTGCGGTTGCGAGTTCATTCCTTTGTCGCTCGTTACCCAATACGGTTGCAAATTGCCGGTGTTTTGTTGGGCTGGCTGCAGCATATTGTTGCCCACCTGCTGCTGTGGCTGCATTTGAAATTGCTGCATTACCTGCTGCTGCTGTTGTTGTTGTTGCGGCTGCTGGAACATCTGCTGCTGGTTGCCCATAAACGGTGAGTTACCGATGTTGTCGGTGGGCATCTGCTGAAAGAGCTGCATTTGTGGAGATGGTTGCGAGGACGGCTGCTGCAATGCTTGGCCGAACTGAAGTTGCTGGTACGGAGACCGCTGCTGGTGCTTTTGGAACTGCCCTGGTCGTTGCTGTTGTTGTTGCTGCTGCCGCTGCTGTTGATGCTGGAGGGTGTCCATCTCTGTAGAGAACATTTTGAGTGATTGGAATCACTCCAAAATGTCTCGATCAAACCCACGATGGATGGTACTCGAGGGTTTGCAATTTGACGAGTATGACTCGCAAATGCGAACTCGTCGGACCGTCAGCACGCTCAATGCGACGGCTACTTGTCTTTAGAAACCTGCCTAATCGGGAGGGTCGGTAATCTTGCTCGCCGCGATGCGATCGCTCGCGGCGCCCTTCAACTCTTTCGCTTTCGCGCTTTGGCCCACCCCTTACACTGGGTACCTTGGCGCTCGATTCCGGTTTGACTCTTGTTTCACTTGATCGCTTCTTCGCTGCTCTCGCGCGCCTCACCAGACTTGTTTCCTAGCTCCTCTAGCGCGGGCCAGTCTGTCAGCACCTCCGACGCAGCACCGAGGCTTCGGCGCAGGTATCGGCGGGTGGCTGGTGACTGGGGTTAGAGGTAGGTGCGGTTGGTCGGTGTGGGAAACGCGCTCGGATGCAACGTGTCCTCGCTTGAGTGTGTGCTTCTAGAAGTGAACGGCTGATACACCGAGTAGCTCGGTGGCCGACGACTCGGAGGTACTTGTCAGTGTCCGTCTGGCTTCCTCCACTAACTGTGACCAACAAATGCAACCAGCTGCTTCTGCTTTCTTCCTTCGTGGCTCGAGCTTACTTGAGTGGTTGCAGGAGGAGGTCTGAGAGGGCAGCGTTCAATTTTTTCAACTTTTGACTTGGTTTTCTCACGTTCCCCTCCTCTTCCCATCGTCAATCCGTGCTTTCTTTCTTTCTTTCTCTCTGGTGCGCAGCTGGCAAGAGCTCTCTCTCTCTCTCTCTTCCTCACCCCTTCCATCTCTCTCTCTCTCTCTCTCTCTCTCTCTCTCATTCACTCTCTCTGTGTGTGCGTCCTTCTCTTTCTTGCACTTGCAAGACCCTCTCTCAACTGCTCTCTCAAGGGAACTCTCTGACTTGACTGCTGCCCCGGTCCGTAACTCGAGTTCTAGTGAAAAGAAGCAGGGCCTTGGTAAGAGCATCGCCCCATCCGACAGATTGCATCTGTTCTTTTCTGTGGAGAGGGTGCTTCGCTGCCGAATCGGGCTGCTCGGGTAGATGCCACCTGGTCGAAAGCTTAGTGTTGGGAGAGAGGAGCCACGTTTTGTCTTGAATCAAATGATTTCGCTGTGAAAAAATAAAATCAAGCCAAAAACTATGCACAAAATAGATGATTTCCTGCCATCTCCCACTCCCCTGTGCAGAACGCTCCAGGAGTGGGGAGGAAACAGCTCTTATGGCGCTGGAGTAGACACCTCCTAACACCTCTGGTCGACTGCGGAAGGGGGAAGGAGGGGGACGAAGCAAGGCCTCAAAGGCAGCTTGTTTGACTTGTGGCTCTCCTCTAGAAGGTCTCTCAATAGCTTGCTCTATCACAGCCTATCTGTAGGGAGAAAGAAGCTCAGATAGCAGCTTCTTGCTTCCTCTGTCTGTGGTTGGTTGCAAAATTGTTCATTCTTACACTTAACGATATATAGGTATTATAATGGCAGTGTCAAGTTGACTCAATCTCACCTAGAGTCTATCTAGCATAAAGTTTGACAAGTATCTTTAGAAGCAGTTCGTGACGAGCGAGACGGTAAATAGCAGAACAATCCTCCTCACAGGATCCCATAAAGATCATATAGCTTCTCAGTGAGAGCTGTGAACTGTGGCACATGGTGGGGGAAGTGAGAGGGAAGGTGAATCTGCACCGCTAGATAAAATGCTTAACAAACGTATAAGCCTCGAAATACACACAGTTTTGATGCATTACCTAAAAAGCTGCTCTTGAGCAATTCTTGAGGCCATGCTCGCTCCTTCAGTAAAAACAATATTATTCAAAAATGGTCTCGTCTTAAGGCCAGCTATGCTCGTGCTGAAGGCTGGGAGAAAGCAAGTGAGTAATACTGAGCTGGTAGGCAAGAACCACCTAGAAAGCGTGGAGGTTGACACCTGAATGGTTTGCGACATTGCAGACGGTCGAAATGAACGAAGGACAGAGCAAACTCCCAAGAGTCGACTACAACCAGTGACAACGCGCAGGATTCTCCTTACATGCGCCATGAGAGAACGTCCCGTAAGCCGAGATGCATGGCCTTATTGGAACGGAAGGAAGAGACTGAGAAAACGATTTTCTTCTCACACAGAGCGCCACAACTGCAAACGTGGTGTTCTTGCTGGTGTCTTTCTCTCCGCTAGTCCATGGAAGATGCAGCACTTTTAATTTGCTTGAAATATCGTTATTACCAGACTCCCCGATTCTTCTTATAATTTGTGAACCCTTCGAAAAAAAGGAAATAAGCACAGATGGGTTCTGAGTGATTCGCGTGATCGCAAGTCAAAAGACACACGGGTCTGATGCAGGCGCACCACTCCATTTGCCCATAAACAACCAAATTCATGACTACGCGAGGCCATAGCTCCAAGTTTTTCCGAGCATGTGAAATTGATGTGAGCTTGTATTTCTGCTAAACGTTGGAGCGTTTCTGTAAAGTTTTTTTTAAACCAAAAGATCAGTTCCCTCTGATAACTTATCGCTTTCTTTCCCACTTTCAAATTTAGCAGAAACGTCAATCCACTCTGCAAAATTCAGAGGAGGAAACTCACCAAGATCATCCAAGCTGGTCTGCAACTCTCAATGTGTAACAACAAAGTCTCTCACGCCAAGTTTCAGTATGTTTCTTACTCGACCACTAGCCCTCTTCGCTGCGAACGGGTTGGAAATGTCATCCCGCACAAATGTCAATGGCAGACACGAGACATGCGGATCCTTATTTTGTCTTCTGAATTTTGAATCCTGTATTTGTTGATTTCAATTTACAGTTAAATTGGAATTGGAAAAAAGGAAAAAAAACAGAGAAGGAAAAAATGCAAGAAACGAGGTTAAAAAGTTCTCCTCGTGGCCTCAGGTTTTAGGCCGGACCATCGGGGCTGGTAAGCACGACCGGAATAATGCACCTCCAACAGATTTATCCTTATAGGCTTCATTATACACAAAGTTATAAACATTCCCCAGCTTCCAGTAGGGTTGAGTTCCAGGGAATACGACGGAGTGCCGTTTAACACACTAACTTTCAAGTATTACAATCACTATTGCTAAAATGCAAAACTTTCTCTGTAGACAGACCTTAGCTATTGCGCTATTGTTTTGTGATAAATCACTGTGTAGAGAACACTTGTTTTTCGCAGTTGTTTCGGTCGGGTGGAGAGGAGCCTTAGTTGAACACTAAGGCTCAGGATTAGTTTCTGAAATAAGTAATGCTTTTTCCAGATAAGGTATTACAGTATTTTCTATCACAAAGAGTGCGCGACCTTCGAAGCTGATACGCATTCGAGTCGGCACGGAATTGGGTTGTAGAGTCTGTCCGTCAATCTAAATTCATAGCATCATCCACCAGGCTTGCTGGCTGTTATAGAAAATATCCAACCCCTTGGTAGAACTGCTCTGTTTTGTCACCTCTACTAAGCATTGGGCTATGCCGAGACGCGTACAACGGCTGACGAAATGGGGGAAGCTCCTTGAACGGGCAGGTAAAGCTGCTATTCAGTCGGATGTAGCGACTCCTCGTCGGTGCTGTAATTCTTGTTAGCCCCTCTTGTTGTCCACTGCTTTAGCTTGGTCAATCATCGTCACATCATCACGCTCTCCTAAAGGGCGCAGGGAGGGAGGAAAGGAAGAAGGAGCGTAGGCTTGTGGAGGTGTTCTGTAGGTGTCTGCACCGAAGCAGGACGACCTGTGTTACGGACGAGAAGGTGGAGATTACAGCTTCTTCTTGCTTGAATGTGAAGACCAAGCACCACAAGTCTCGCTCATTGTCACAGAATCTGCATTTCTTGATTTTTTGAGCTTCTGGACCACCAGGGCTGGGACAAGTTAATTTGCAGAATTCAGAACTCGGAAGAGAATCAAGAACATGGATTCTGCAAGCTCCGTGTCAGGAGTGAGGCGCGGGCGGTGAGAAAGGAGGAGGATTTTCAAAGGGACAAGACGGACCAATCAGATCAGACTATTTGTTTTGTTTTTTCCGTAGCATAGGATTCTATAAGAAAATTTTCACCCACTCGAAGCCCTAGCTTTAACATAGCTTTATCCGTACGATACTCTGCTCCAGCCTTTTCGCTGTGGGTGGTGTGGCTCAAGCTCTTTGCTCAAAAGATGCACTCCTTCTCGTCTTAATAACGATTAAGTTAGGACGTCTTTCTCCTGCTCTCTTATAGTGGTCTCAATAGGCGAGCTACCAGCTTCTCCCTTTTTGTCACAGAAGTGACAATTTTTTCCTTGAGCTAACTAGAAGTTGACAGGCCCCCTCTGCAGAAACCAGCCCCGCGTGCTTTCATCTTACGCATATCGGTTAGGACAAGAGGTACACCTGAATCTTTCGGAAAAGGGGAGAAACAAGTTATTATGGCTGCGAGTAGAAAAGCAGTATCACACCATTCCTCTCGAATTGTACAAAACACTGGATTCGTGAATGTTGATTCTCTCTCAAAATTGAAATCGAAAGGATCTGGCAGATCTGGCCAACGGAAGGAAAAAGAGGGAAGGAAAAAAGGGAAAAGGAGTGAGGCTGCGAAATCCAACACTTTGCAGGGTAAACTCTATTGGAAAAGAGCAACTCCACGACGCACCGCAAACACAGAGTGGAGGGGCAGTGGTGGTGATCGTCAGTGATGGACTTTTTAGTGCGGCGAAGGTCGTAGTGCGGTTCTGCGCGGAGGGCTAATTGGAACTGAGTGTTACAAAAATGCGGCCATGCGAAAAAGTTACTCGCTTCTTCGATTGGCTTCGTTCTGTCACGGGTGGAAACTTGGTAAGTCATAGATTTCCTCTTTACTTTTCGTCCGAGTTCCTGATGGGAAGGAACAATTGACACTTGGACCTTTAAGTATTGGATAAATATTGATCTGCACGGCCTCGTTCCGCGACGTTTCTTCAGTTGTTTCAAAAAACATTTCGAAACGATAAGTGGACACTTGTGGACACCGATCACCGCGCGAACGAATCTTTGTTCTTTCTTGAGGACGTCAAAAAGACGGCACAACATCAGCTCTCGAAGAGTCTGTCGATCTCATCCTCGACGATAAAAGCTACAAGCTCGATGGCGCAGAGCACAAGAGCTTGGCAAATTGCATGAATCGGCCTTAAATGGTGGAGGAAAAAATATCTCGATGTAATCAGGAAATAAAGTGCAACCTGGTGAGGCAAAATGACCAAATAATGTGTGTGCTTTGCATGAAACACAACTTTCTGAATTCTGAACTTTCTGTTCAGGTGCAAAAAGTGCGTGAAATGTTCGCTTGATCGAGAATTCTTTGGGCGAGACTTGCGAACAACATGGAGGTAACATGATCGAGCACTTTTCTTGAGTTGTACTCTTTTTCGTTTTGATGTGTTCCCTCAGGCTCGGGTGTGCAGGCCTGAACCGTGGGGTGATAGAGCGCTTTTGAATGCTCAGCAAATGGGACACGCCACGGCTGGTAAACAGAAACTTTATCTCGAATTCGATGATCTTGAACGCCTTGCCGGGCATGAGACTCCTCCCTACCTTTCTCTCTCCGTCAAGGTCCTAGCTTTTGAGAAGCATCCATTTTTTTTCTTCTCTTACCTCTGAAAAAATGAGACATTTGCTAACCCCCCAGCAAGTGGAAACTGTACGTGGTACGGCAAAGGCACGTCCAAAAAATCTATTGCGGAACTGCAAACGCAAGGAGTAAGCCTGCCGGAGGCTCTCAAGCACGAAGAAGACCGCCGAAGGCGGGCACACTTTGGCTTGTAACCAGCGAAACAATTTTTCGAGACGACCTCCTCCCCGGGGGAGTCAGTCCACCCAGAGATATTGAATTCGGAAGGAGACGTTTCCAAGCACTTAAAGAAATTCCAGGCAGTTTGTCTCATTGGAGGGTTTGCAAGAACCTGTTATGGAGTTTCAGTTCAAACAAGATGCAAGGTATGTTTTTTAAAAGAAGCGAACAGATTCCAGTTCAAAGTCAAACCAAAAAGGTGAAGAGCCGTCAGACCTTCGTCTGGATCGTAGCACTCCTCTCTAGAACGGATCGCCAAATCCTTCCGACCAGATTCAGCAAGCTTTGTGTTCGCCCGAATGAAGATGTATTATCTCTGTCAGACGTGGAAAACCTTCCCCTACTCGAACATGAAATGAGGTCTGTCCTGCGTGGTGGTGCAGGAGGACTGCGCCCTTGTGATCATATTCTCCACGGAAGCGGGCAAGACGCGCAGCGTGTCCGAGTTCCTGAGTTGCATTTTGGAAACTATTCGTAGCTCTGAAGGGGAGATGAACGCTCAGTTTATTGTTAGCGGCACGGGCAAACAGCACGAGGGCGGTCCTGAGAGCCTGTGCAATTTCTGTTGAAAATGTTACCCCTTGTCGCCCAGCCAAGAACCCACGTTTTGGTCCAGGTCCCAGCAGCTAAGATACGACAAGTCTGACACAAATAGAATGAAGCTGATGCTCCTGGTTCGCTATTCCGTGTTTGCATTTCTGAAGGTGAAGAAGGAATTTGAGAACACTATCACGCCTTACCTTGGCCTCCGTTTCACGTGCTCATTTTGTCTTTGCTGCGGATATATGATCTTCAAGTAGGCGTGCCGACAGAGGACCATATTAGGTTAAGCAGTTGAGCAGTGGATGAGCCGCAAACTTTGCTTCCTCTACGTTTTGAAAGAATGCAGCTCAACATTGAATCCAAACGGAAAACGGTCCCTGTGTTCTACTTCAAGAGTCAAAAGTTGTCTTCTACGCAAAGAAAACGCTTGAATGCCTGAAACGATAAGAGCCCTCCGCGTGTTTGTGCTGAATGCGCCTGTTTCAGACGTTGAAAAAGAGCGGCACCAGTTTGTCTAACGAAACGGTCGCTCGGTCCTGATGTCGTCTTTTTATTTAATGCTCAATGTTGCTCTTCTTCCGCCGAACCAGGTTTGTAAAAAGGATGACGCCAGGGCAATTCTATCGTACTGTCCATATCTATGACGAAAGATACCTTTTTATACCTTGCTTGTCCGAGTTCCACGCCAACCATCAAATAGGCCCCGTGCATGCCAACAGCAAGTAGATATGCTGCGAGACGCACAGTGGGTTCTCAACTTAGAGTTGAGTCGACAAATATTGACCCAACTATTGGAGAGAACCAAGGAGAAGGCAATACCCGAACGCGTCTTGACATAATTGACGGTTGAATGGTCTGCTGAGTCGCAGTTTGTTTGTGTGACCTGAGCTGGGACCCGACGGCGCGTTTGACTAAAACAGCCGGCCAAGGTACAATGGTCCACGAGAACGCTCGTGTTTGGGACAGTGCTCGTCACATGCGAGTTTTGTACGCTGGAGACGAGGAGAACCGAGGAGAACGGGAAGAGTGAAACACTCGGACCTTCAGATCCTTAGCAAAACTTTTGGATTCGGCACAACACAGCACTTCGCTCTCAAGAGACAGCTCTTTGAGGGTATTATCCCCATTTCGAATGATAAGAAAGCGTGCAAGTTTGTTCGATTGCTTGTTTGCATTGGAAAGGGTGGGTATTATCCGCGAACAGCTCTTTGTTCTCTGAGAAGGAAGCATTCACGAAAGTGAAGAAAGAAGCATTCTCACAGACGAAGAACTCCTTGTTCTTCTGAGAACCCATCTCTTGTTCTGCTGAGAACCCAATCATGTCTTTACAAAGAGTGAATCCCGTCGTATTCGTTCGCAATTGAGCGACTTGAGGGCATTGACAGTGAATGCATTGCGATGGTTCAAAAACAAACAAACATTTGATGTCTATCGGGCATGGAAGAACGAATGTGGTGCAAAGAGTAATGTGTGGTGGCGCCGTTAGCTTTCTAGTTTGGAAGAACCCGAGGTATGCAGCAAAGCAACTGCGCTGTGTGGCACCCGTCAAATGCCCGCGAATCAACGCCAAAGTGAAGTACTGAGCTACTGCGAGCAAATGCAAACTCCAAGCGCACGCAAGCAAAGATATCTTCTGGCGCACGGCGAGCTCAAGTTTTGAAAAGTGAGTCTCTGATTGAACCAACAGAAACAACAGACAAAACAAAGTGGCACGGGAAACATTTTCAAGATTGGTTGTGAAAATATACATTGTACCATTATATATGTACGCTCACTCGGTCCCGCGAGGGAGGCGTGATTGATCAAAAGGGGGCAGGTGTGAAATACTATGTGGGTGGGGGTTTGGGGGTTTGGTGAAGGAGGTTGTATACAGCTTCCAAAAAAAGCAAAACGTCAAAATCAAAATCAAGGCAGGGTGCCACAAGTCAGGAACTCTTTTAGCGGCGCAGAAGAGCGTGCTTGCACTATCAGTCTGGTGCCATTCCTGAGCCGCGCTCGACTCAGAGTTACAGGAACCATCATCGCTATCTTCAAACTATGTCAGAACCGGTGATCATCTATTCGCCTTTCTGTTCCTCTTCTTCTTCCTCGTAATCAGCAGAATTTGGGCTGCCGTCGACCATGCGGTCGGCGTCCGGGCCGTTGCCCTCATTCTTTGCGCTTTCTGTCTCGCTCGATTTGGCGTTGGTGGACCCCTCGGGGGTTGCGGGCGAGAGAGGCTCTTGCCCGTTTGCTACTCTCTCCCTATCAGCGGGATCTGGAAAGTTGAGGAGAAGATCTGCTCCGTTGCCGTACACAGCAAGGAGTTTCTTGTCAACGGCAAGTGCCGCTTGATGCTGGCACCTAAAGCTTCCGAGATGGCGAATTTTCCCGCAGATCCACAACCTTGCAATCCACCGCTGGTCGCGCTTGTGCCAGGACACCCCACGGTACACGCTGCTGCAGTCCTTCATCTTTGGGCGCTTGCGTCTGGATGGAAGAGTACCTGGGATAATGTCCACCTGTTCGACCCTCTTGCGTTTTGCAGAGCCTTCACTCATCGATCGGACGTCGTTGGCGAGACCTGCCATATGCAAGAGCTGAGGTTCCATGCGCACGCCTGCAAACTGGTTGTAAAGCATAGCTTGGCGCGCCATGTTTGCAGTGGCATTGTCCAAATGAAGGCTGTTAGCTGCTGCCATGTTGCTCATCGCCCCGAAACCGGCATTTACGTTCACTCCATAAAGATTGCCGCCTGGGAGAAGGTGTTGCAGGCTGTTTTCCTGTTTGGCCATCCCGAGCTGTGCTTGCAGGGCAGCAGCGTTAGCGCCGCCGCTTTGAAGCAAGTATTGTCGCATCATAGCTTCTTGCAAGTTAATGCTCGGCGCATTGGCTTTTCCCATCAAACCCTGCATGGCGCCGTTCAAATTCTGCTCCCCGCGAGCGGCAGGCTGGCCAAACGCGTTCTTCGAGTTGTTAAGCAAGTGCAGCGACAGCGAGGGGTGCGTTGCGCCTTTGGTGACGAAGCTGGCCTGGCCAAAACCAGCGCTCTTGTCGGTCATGTTGAGCCCCGCACTCATCACATTCTTCATGCGCTGCTGGTCCAGGAGCGACTGCAACGTTTGTGCGTGCATCTTGGCGACAGTTTTAGTTTACTTTTGTCACTCTTCACAGGTTCCTTTTCTGTGTGACTGCCAAGACTGCTCTTCACTCGCAACCTTGCCGCAGTTTGGGTTTGGTGATTGCTGCAACTCAACTTTCCCTTCTCATTTCCATCTCCAATCTGCTGTGTCTTTCCAGCTGTAAGCGCCTTCTCATTCCACACTTGCCGACCTCACCGCCGCTGCTACCCACAACGCTAATACCTTCCTTAGCCGCATACATACACACCTGCCTACTTACCTGCTTGCTTAGTTACCTTCCTACCTCCCGCCTGCCTTCCCACACGCTTTTTTTTTTTTTTTCGAGTGGGCCACGGTGCTATTGTTTTGGGCAGACGGGTGGTATGATTGGCGTTCTGTGAGTTGTGATTCAGGGAGGGGGGGGAGATGTGTGAGAGGTGCATTTCTTTTAACAGTAAGGTTCATGCACGGAATATAGATAGATGCCTATGCCCTCAGTCATTCCAGCCCCTCACAATCTCGAAGATAGCGCCAGATAGTAAATATTATAAGACCGTATGCTTACCTCACCATTCCTCTTCAGCGTTCTCACAAAGCGTCCCTAGCGGCACAGTAGATGGGGATAGCGCCCTCTCAACCGCAACTCGCATCCTGAGAGAAGTGCCAAGTATGCCGAGGGTATAGCGCAAACGCTAGCAGAAGGCTACGCAGGTCAGTCTCTCAAAGTCAGCGGAGGAAGAGGAAGGGGCGCGAGGAGAAGGCAAGATTGTCAAAGGGGGTGGAAGAAAGAAGAAAGAAAAGTTAGTAGAGTGGCAAAAGTGCGCGAGAAAAATAGAGAATAGTGAATAGAGAAAACAGAAAAATAGAAAACAGAAAACAGAAGAGTAAACAGGAAAAGGAGTAACTCGAAAGAGTGACTTTGCAGTAAAGCACAGTTCGTGAGTTCGAGAGAGAGAGAGAGAGACAGAGAGAGAAATGGCTTGCAATGTACGGCTCACTGTCAATAACTGACAGTCCGAGGTCTCCATTTCTCTGTCTCGGAGCACAGTTCAGGCACCGGCGCCTCCGAGTCACAGACCGAGGGAAACAGTGTTTACGACGGCTACGGCCAACAACATGTCTTGTTTAATTTGTTCCAGTGACTACGTGCATGCACGCTCGCAGCGAAGCAAAGAGCAACGCGTTGTACCGGTCCCGAGTGGTACCCAGTACTCGGTCATAAAGCTGTGCCGAGGGGCCATTCATGCAATCATTCATTCTATTCATTCCGAGAAATGAGAGTCGTCGAACTGAAGACTTGAGAACGTGAGATGCTCCGTGAATCGACGATCATCCACCCTCACCCAAACCGAAAAAAGTTGTTGGCTGAAGGGGCGAGCGCGATTCCTCTTTCTCTATGTCGCTGCCACGTTTTGAGCCGCGTTTTGCCAGCCGAATGCGTTGCAATGTCCTACAGGTTTGCGCACATTGCGAAGACTAAGCCTGTTCAACAATCTCGTCACCTCTGGGGTCTCCCCTCTTGCTGCTGTCTAGAGCGATTTGGTTTGGGTCCGTTTACTCGAATTCTGAATTCTGAATTCTGAATTCTGAACGTTCTGAATTCTGACTTGTGAATTAATTATCATTGCGGTACTCACTATTCGTAGTGCAGTGGCGCCGATATTCGAGAATGTTCGCTTTTCCTGGGTTGCTGCTGAGAAAGGCAAACAAAATCTAGTTTGGAAGAGAGACCATTTTCAAGAAAGCTACTACAACTTACAGGCCACTTCAACTCACCGCCCGCGCTTTCAGTCTGTCTGAAACCTTCAGAACAAATTTCGGGCCATTCGGGCCTGGCCTTCTATAGAAATTCAGAATTAACTAATTCAGAATTAACTATTCAGACTGAAGTCCGAGATTATCGGGGTCTTCTCCATGTACACTTTGTAGAGGTACGAAAGCCTCGTCTGAATCTTGAGAAACTGGGGGCAAGACGTCTTGTTCTGCACGACCAAACCCTCCCTGGCCCCCAGTGGAAATCGATCCAAGTTTATCGAACTTGTAGTGGCCTGCACGCTCATTCAACCCATTCAACTGTAGAAACATAGCGCATTTCCCTCCCTCCTTCTTTCGTCCCTTCTTCCATGCCTACTTCCTTCTTTCCTGCCTTCTTCAACCTCCTCCCTCGCGTTCTTTTTTCTCGAGCCAGCCGAGAGATATAGACAGAGAGGGCAACAAGGAGGGTGGTGAGAGGGACCTCCGGACTTGAACTTCAGAGTCGCACGATGGGAAGATAAAGAAAAGAGCGAGTTTCTGCGATAGAGTGAATCAGAGAATGAGAGAGAGTGACTCCGAGAGAGAAGGGCCAACCGAAACTTTTTCTCTAGCCTAATTTCTTGATTGTTTGAAAGGGACGTACTAATACCAGGCACTCATGCCCGTAGTAGATAGATGGATCGCACTGTTATAACTAATCAGTACACGAATGATTGTTTGACTGACTGTGGATGACACAGACAGGACCCCGCACAAAACAAGCCATACTGACAGACTGGGACTCTCTACTACTAGAGCTAATTTGGAAAAAGGAAAGGCTGTCGCTTACTGCGCGTCTAGTCGGGCTTAGCTGTCCAACCGTCATTTCGGCCAGTCTCCACCAACGCAGTTAACCGACAGTTAATTAAAGGCCGGGTGACTATAGCTATTTGGAGGAGTATTGGAAAGCGAGTATTGAGTGCCACATTGTAAAAGAAGTGTCTGTGTAGTTTTGTGAGAAAGCCAGTGTGAGGCAACTTTATTGAGGCAAAGCGGGTTGCGGGTTGCACAGAGCGACCCACTCAGAGGAGAATTGACGTCTCAAATCTCTGACTGGAGAGGAGGAAAAGAGTAGCTGTAGAAAAGGTTCCAAACTCAAATCGTCCGTTAGCTCTCGGCTTTCTGTCAGCCGAGTTGGGGGGGTTACGAGTTGGTGCATTTTTGCTCCGGAAACAAACCCGTGTTGGCTCGCAGTTTTCGCAGAGTCATCCGGGATAGTTAAGAGGCACTTGCAACCTTGGACGCCTCTGGCCAAGTCTCGCCTCGTATCCGATTCATTGCGCAGCCGTCGGTGTCTTTGTTTTTCCTTTTCTTTCACTATCGCAGCTAGCGAAAGTTTGGTTTACTCGCTTTCTCATTCCTTCTTTTCTTTGCTAACACGCGGGTCTGCCCATGCAACTCAGTGACCGAACGCAGAGCAATTGCTGAAAGTGAACAGTCTGGAAGCCCGCTTGCAGTATGTACAGGCTGGAGAGGACGATCGGTACTCACGCAATCATCGCATATCATCACTATCACTAACCTGCCAGTGCCGAGTGCAAGCCCGTGAGACTTTGGTGACGACGGTTCCATGCGGTGACATACTACGTACCAGAATCTTTCTGAAGTAAGTGCTTATCCTGGTTGACAAGCAACGTACTGACTGTGAGAAAAGGCAACCCAGGTTTGCAAATCAATCCACGCACACGCATCGACCTGCTTGAGGTGAAGATCGCAGCCTTAGAAGAATGAATGGCATGCGTTTCAATAATTTCTCATCCCGTGAACGGCGTTGTTTTCCGGGCTCTGAACGCTAAATTCTGAGGTTGTGCCTCACGATAAATTCGAAGGGGTCCACCACAACCCCGTGGAGCAGCCCTTCAAACGGCTCTGAATCCACGAACGTACTTGCGGGTGCTAGCTCTTCCTTTGGAAGCGCCTGTAGCTCGGCTGCATGTCAACCTCGAACTGTGATTGCGAAAAGGGCCTCTGCTTGAGCAGTGAGACAAGAGATTCGCAGGCGAGCAAGACACTTCTTTTCAGCGATCCAAATAGCTCTTTCTTTCCATTTTTAAAGACAAAACATTTGCTCAACCGAAAATCCCATGTGAAAAGAGAGATAGCGAAAGAGAGAATTGGAGAAAGAGAGAAGTAGAGAGAAGCCAACGACTTTGCACCCCTCACTCAAGCATGCGAGCAAGCACGGTAACGAAGAAGCCACCACCCCACTTACAATCTCGCTGCCCGTCTCACTGCCAGTAAATAAAAGAAGTCGGGGGACAGCAACCGGGATAGTGTCAGCGCGACTCAAACCTTCGCGGGTAGCGGTTGTGGAGAAAGAGAGAACGAGAGAGAGAGAGAGAGAGAGAGAGAGAGTTCTCAGTCGCAGCAACCGCAAGCCGGGTGGGAATAAGCTAAGCTAATTCGAGAGATGCCCTGACACCGACTGAGAATCAAAGCTTGGCCAACAACTTGAGGTGGGAAACAAACAAACAAACAGAGAAACAGACAAAACAACATAAAAGAACAGTCAGAACAACAGATCAATGAGGCGAGTCCTGTTTGCAAGCATTTGCAAGCAAGCAAGCACGACAGGGGCCCTAACTAAGACTGGTTTTCCTGCCAGAGCGACTGAGAAAATGAGAGAACGTGAGAATGAGCGACATGCCACTTACCGTCCACGCCATGCGCTGTTCCTGAAGGCACGAAATCGCGCTCCAATTATCTCTCTCCTATCTCTCGTGGAAGACACATGAAAATGAAAAATGAAAAATGAAAAGTCAAAATGCCCCAAACATCTCCAAACGCTCTTCCGCAGATAAGCTCATCCGCACATCGAAAAGATCCCAGGAAAGGGAAGGAAACAATGCAGGAAGAAAGAAGAAAGGAAGAAAGCGCTCACTCACAGTTCAGCCAGGTTACCGTTGAGCCACCGAAGTACTATTTAAGTGTCTATCAATCACTACCCGTGGCTAACGCGCTGGGAAGCCAGCCTGAAAAGTATGTTACTGAAATGGTAGACCTTCTTTAAATTGACTGTGAGTACTGTGAGTGATGAAATAATGAATTCTGTTCTGAAGTTCTGAATGATGGATTCAGAATTTGGAACCGAACAGTGGTTACTGATTGAGTGGGTGAGTGAGTGAGTGCATCCTTGCGGTTGTGCATCTCTGATTTCCCCATCACCCACCCACCCACTTAAAAAAAAAAGAAAAAGAAAGAAAGTCTCCATCAGAATGTTAAACGAACGAGTGAAACAAAGAATCATACAAGTTCGAAGTAAAGAGAAACGTCAGCGGAACAGTTTTTCTTGCAACGAAACATACTTTATTTTCTATTTTTCACACCAATACTGAGCAAAGTTGTAACTTACTGCAAATTCGACCTCGCCTCCCCCGCGAGATGGACGGTGAGAGCGAGTGCGAGAGCGAGTGTGAGTGCGAGACGAGAGGAGAGGAGAGGAGACTAGACTTGGCTTTCGCGAGAAGTTTCGCTGTCCAAAACTGAATCGGACAGTGGCGAAATGAATGAGTAGAGCAACTGACTAGCAACGCTGCCCTTTGTCAGTTTGTACTGAGCAGGGAACTACCATACCAAATATGTTTGACCTTGGCCCTCGTTCCAAATATTTCGCGACGACTGTGAGAGAGATCGACAACCAATTTTATTCTCTGTTAGTGTTCAAGCAAAGGACAACTTTGCTTTTCACGATAGAAAGTAAGAGAAAGGCAATTCGAATTATTATTTGAGACTCTGAGAAGAAACTGCGCAACTTACAGAAGTTTCTCCAGAGTTGAGGAGTGCGAATCAAATCTCGGAGAAAGCAATTTGTATTTGTCTCCTCTCACTCAAAATCTCACTGACAGTGCACCGACTGGAAGTCCTCTCTCTCCGTCACCATCAATCTCCTCACATGCAAAAGCGCAAAGGGAAGCAGCTATGCATTATACAAGCACTTTTACACATTCATTGACCTTTATTTGGCCATAGACACGTAATAGCGCAAAGAGTAATAGCTCGAAGATCTCACAAGATCTCTGGTCAGTTTCAATTAACTTCAAAATTCAACACTCTCTCCCTCTATCTCCCTCTCTTAATGCCTTCTTATCTAGCTAGCTAGGGACTAGTAGCTCAGGTTTAGAATGGTTTAAAGCTGGAATGAGAGGTGATGACTGACCTCCACAGTTCTCCTTAACTGTGAGAGCGTCGCCGTTGAGATGAGTCGACATCTCCCACTCACATCTCTCTCTTCCGCGACTTCCGCGCTTGGTAGTAGCTAGCTAAATACTGAGTAGCCCAACAAGCCCAGCAACCGGCGGTTAATTCATCCCAACAAACCCAACTTCTCATGTTGTGTGTTTTCTAACCTTTTTTGTTTTGAAATGAACAGTTTCTAAAATCAAAAATTGGTAATTTGTAATTTTTAAACTTCAGTCATTGACGACTTGGCTCTTGCCCCTTTTTTGTAAACCCTAGACCATATTCAAGTTTCGATCGCCTTTGACAAAGTTGGGCGAAGGAAGAAATGTAATTTTGATCAAAACTTGGTGAAACTTACTGTTCGTGGAGGACATCGTGGACAACGTACAAAACGGGGAGATGACAGAGCTCGACCGGCCGTTGCCACTGTCGCTAAAATTGAACCGCGATCTGACATGAACTGGCAGCACGAGAGTACTCTACCACATTCTTTCTGTTGAAGAGGAGGAGCGCGTCGTTTTCAGATTTTCAATTTTTCAGTTTTTCAGTCAGATGAATTGCGCTGCGCTATGCCGTCCATGTCGATTCCGTCAATCCCGGACCCCCCTCACCCCAACTGGCCAACGTTTTGCTTCTCTCGTCGAAGATTGCGGGGGCTGGCCGGCTCAGAACTCGCTGTCAGTGTCAGAGTCAGTGTCAACGGAGCACATTTTCACCGACATGGAGGCAATCCAGATGGCAAGAGAGCATGAGCGATCGGGCTCGGGGCGTGAGTAATTTTAAGTATCGCTAATGGACGAGAACATCCCGCACTTGCGTGCACGACGAGACAGTCGATCGCATAGACGAGGCCTCCCATCTGCTATATCTCATCGCGGCTGCAGCGACAGTGACAATGGCAACGACAGTGAGCAACTTGAAGCGACTGTGAGCCACAATACTCAGTTACACAGATACAGGAGGGCGAGAGAGCGTTCCAACAACTTGAGAATGTCCCATCAACCAACTCATGTCGAGTCAAATTTGCACTATGCCCTTGTCTGAATTCTCGGACGCATTTTTCTTGTTTTTCTTGTTGAAACGTCAACTTGAGCGAAGGCGCTCACCACTCACAACTGGCCAATCAAATACTTTGCCACTGAGAAGGAGCAGCGAGGTGTTGTGTACTTGCGTGTAAATCTGTCCCACTGATGCCCGCAGTGCAAGTCGTCGCCATGTCCCGTTCGCTCTGTCACTTTTTGCCGTTGGAAAGGAGAAGAAGATAGATAGAAAACTTGTCAAGAATAAAAGATGATCGATGATTGACTGACTGTCACAAAGATCGCGGTGGCGGGGTGCGTTGCAACCCTGCGCCAGTGAACGAATGTGAAGGAAAAGGAAAGGGAAAAAACGAGTCGAAGGTATAGGTACGACATTCACTGTCAACTAGTTTTCTAACTGCCAATGAACTGCGCTGCACTGACTTGTATACAATACAACAGGGGTTAAAAAATGCGACTCTTTCCAACACCTCGGCATCTTTATCGGCGAAAAGGAACGCGTTTGCTCGGGGAACTCGTCCGACAGAACGTCAGAGAGGAGAGAGAGGAGAGAGAGGAGTCACAGGACAGGTGGCCATTAGGAGGCCGACATCTTGCACAGTTGGGAGCGACCAGTATCAGCAAGCGCAAACCCGGTCGTCCAGCAGCGCCTCGTGCGTAATGCCCTTGGACAAAATCGGTAAACAGGAGAGAGGCTAGAAATGTTACCGTTTGTAATTGTGATTGCCAGGCTGCCAATGCCAAGTGTGTTGACTCAGGCTCGCAAGAGAGAGAGAGAAAAAGAGAGAGATTGAGGGAGGGAGGGAGACAACCGCAGCAGTTGTTGTGCTGGTGCTGACTGTGAGGGACGAAAGTTACTGTCTTGAAAAATGAAGAATAGAGAATGAATCCCTGTACACGACTGTGTCTGGCTCCATTGAGGAAGAGCGGAAGGGAGCTTCACTGTCTCACTGTCTCACTGTGTTGCGAGTTGATGGAGCCGTTGTCCCAGGCAACTTGTCCAATCGAAAGATCCAACAGTTGGTTGGACAGAAGAAAGAAGAAAAGAAAGATTTTGAGACGGATTTCGACATTGCGGAGTGCCCGGAGACGTATCGCTGCAACCCCACCCATCTCCTGCTCCTCACAACAGCTCAACGCAGTGCCACGAAGATGTCAACCATCAACTTGGCCCCCAGTCCAGCACGGCCACGCCGGGCGTCGTATTTCCCCTCTTTTGACGCTCTGAGACCCACCGCAAACGAGATTCTCTTTTTTCTCTTTGTCCCCGATGGCGCCTCCTGGTAGAATGTTGAAGGAAATAATCAGGTTGCAAGCGCACGTCAAGGGCAAGCAATGTCGTCAACTTTAAAAAAAAGCGCAAGTTGGCAAACGAAAGCCTCAGGTGAGGAGAAGGTAAAAAGAAGAAGGCACTGTCTGGCTCTCTCGAACAAAGGGTCGTTGGAGCAATCGATGTAAGCCAGATATCTCACAACCCCCGTCAGATGCAAACATCAACAGGTCTTCCTCCAAGTAAGACTTGTAGTTGTCGCAAACGAAAGACCAGACTTGCAGAAGCTTGCTGACACTTGCATTGGATGTGAGAGGTCATGACAAAGCTGCACAGAGATATTGAATGACGGGAGGTGACCCGCTATCGCAGTGTTGTCGGCAAGTTGGTGAGGAGAAAAATGAAAACGTCTCACCGCCGCAGGTCATCACTGACACCCCCTCCACGCTCGCAAGAGAGAATTTTTTTGCCTTTGCAATAGTCATTGACTCGAGCACGAGATAGGAGACTTGATATTCGCCAGTTTGTTGAGGTTGAACGCAGGTCGACTTGCGTGAGATCTTGAGAACCGTTTGAGCTCGGGTCCTTGTAGAAAGGAATGCTTCGAGTATTCCTGAATCACACTTCGCTCGGGAACGACTTCCGAGCCCATCCGCGGAAGGAGCCTGCTGTTTAATTTTTGGTTGTTCGCTTCGGCAGTGCAACATGAAGCCAGGAAGAGTCGATGCTAATCTAACCTCAAAGAACGTCACATCATCGCCAAGCTTTGCTCCGTTCTAAACCTGGCCGCCTGGCAACAAGACTCGCTCAATATAGGTGTCTAGATCATGTCGAATGTTCACTTTTACTATAATAGATATCATCAATCAATTAACCGAGGTCGAACCTACATCAAGGACGGAGTCCTCCAGAAATAACAGAGAGCGGCGGTAGCCCGAACGCAACTCTCTGGCGGTCGATAGGGTTTGGGAAGTTCAGTAACAAGTCAGAGTCAAGTCCATATACAGAAAGGAGTTTGTTGTCCACTGCGAGAGCAGCCTGCTCCTCAGAACGAAAGTTCCCAAGGTGACGAATTTTGCCTTTGATCCATATCCTTGCGATCCATCGTTGATCTCTTTTGTGCCAGGACACGCCGCGATAATTGCTGCTGCAGTCCTTTGTTTTTGGCCGCTTTCGACGCTTCGGAAGGGTGCCGGGCACAATGTCGCTATCGTCGGTTCGCTTTCGTTTGCTCTTGGGTTCCTCGACCATCGAGAAGCCCACCTGCGGAGTCATAACAACCTGCATGCCTCCAGGGCCAACTTGGACAAGGTGCCCGCTCGCGGCACCTGAAGGCAGAAATGCCGCAGGATCCATGCCCCCTTGTGTACTTCTCCCAAGGCTAGTTTCCCAGGTGGCTTGCGGCTGAACGAACACCGGCATAGATTGCATCATGGGTTTTTGCAGAGAGCTAGTGCTGCCGTTCATGTTGTTTGGCATGCCCAAGGACGCCTGCACGGCCAGCTGATTTTGTTGGTCCATGAACTGCTGCTCTGCGCTTCTCATACTCTGCGCAGGAAAAGTGTTCAACGCCTGATACCCGGCTCCAATCTGATTGCCTTGCTGAAACTGATTGCCTTGGAAGTATACTTGCTGGTTAGGTTGCGCGTACGCCTGCATTTGATGGGAGAACGGGCCGGTCATTGGCATAGAGGGGAACTGCATTTGCATTTGCATTTGCGAAGGCATGCTTGCATTGGGCGTGTATTCGACCATCAAACTCTGCGACATTGGCATCCTCATGCCAGTACTACTACTAATATGTCCAGGAGTAAGCAGCGAGCCATCCGGTTGCCGTATTGGACTGAAAGATATTTGGCCGTGCGTCACGCCGGCCCCGCCTTGCGCGGCCCCGCCTTGCGCTCCCCTGTGTAACCCGTCTACAATGTGTGCTTGCTCATTTGGTAGCTTGCGCTCTCCCGATGCCCCAATGCCGTCTCTTGACTCTAACATTTACATGCGCTGCGGTGAGCAAACGCGCACAAATGCACGAATGCCTTCACTTGCTCTAGTCTTTCCCAGGTCCCCGGACCTCTGTCTGTCTCGCAAAGGAAGGCTTCTGCGCGCTGGAGGGGCTCCTGTGCTGCCTGGCCGTTGTTGTGTTGTTCAGACGGACGAATGAATGCAGCGATCCCGCCAAACTTGAACGAGGTTTGCGTTGTCCTTCCTTCCTTCCTTCCTCCGTTGCCGATGAGCTTTGAAAATATTCCCGACCCGTATCAGCAATTGTGGGAATGGAAAATAGACTCTGCCGGGGCAGTCGATGATCGATGAGCGCTTACCGTGGGTTTGTGTGAATGAGGCAGGCGCTCCACCTCTCCACCTCGACGCCTTGAAGCCTTGCCCAGCAGCTCCGAGCTTCGGTCACTGTTTGTCTTCTCAAGAGTTACTCAAAATATTCGCGATTCGTATCGCGAATCTTCTCACTCTCTCTCTCTCTCTCTCTCTGTCGGTGTGACTTTGTGTGAGTCTCTGTGCGCGTTTAGAAAATGCACTGTGCAGATGCCCTCCGTCGCTGATTGCCTGATTGCCAGTCTGCCTCTCGGACGGATCGGAGGAGAAGCCAATGACTGAACTCTTTCGAGAGCAAATGGGGTTGGTCCAAAACGCCGATGGCTCGGAGCTCTCCCGCCACCTCCACACCACCGCCAATAACAACAACAACAACTACAACAACAAGAGCAAATTTCAGGCCTACGTTCGCAGCCCAAAGCTCACAGTTCACAGTTCACAAAATGCAAGATGGAAAATGCGTTTTGACGGCCTTCCTCCCCCCAACTGCGACTCGCACTCGCAACTTGTTGAGACTGTTGAGACTGTTGTGACTGTTGTGACTGGAGTGACTGGTGTGCCCAACAGCAGCAAGCGCCCACCGACCAAACCGACCAAACACCGAGGGCCAAGTCCGAGACCGAGTAAGCGTTAGCACTTTCCGCTCCGAATTAGCTCAGCTTAGTTGCAAAAGTCCGCAAAGCGAGGAGCCAAAGTAGCCAAAGTAGCCAAAGAACGGGAGAATAAGGAATTGCAGGAGTGGGAAGAGAGGGAAGAGTGGGAGGAGCCAGCATAGAGTGGTGCTTCACACAGCGCGAGTTGAGGAGGCTATACTGAGGAGCGGGACGCAAGTATTTGAGCTGACAGAGCTACCGCAAGCTGGCTGGCACAGCTCTGCTCTTTCAGCTCTTTCCCCCTCTCTCTCGGGCTCTCTCTCTCTCTCTCTCTCTCTCTTTTTCTCTTTCTTTCTCTTTCTCTCTCACTCTATCCCTGTGTGAGTGTCTCTCTATGTCTCTCTGTCTCTCAAAGTTATCTCTCAAAGTTATTTCTCTTTCCTCGGTTTCTGCGACGGCCAAGCAGCAATTGCTGTGTTGCTATGTTGCGGTATTGGTGGTGTTGTTGGTTTTGTTGTTCTGTTATCTTCTGAAATCTGTTGGTTGGAACCGGCCATCTTTCTTCCTCCGCAGTTAGTGCTGAGTGAGTGAGTTAGTGAGTGGGGAAGTGAGTGGATGGAACTGCGTTTGAGGAGGATTTCCAAACGACGGAAGGAAAGGAAAAAAGAAAAGGAAAGAATAAATGAATGAATGAATGAATGAATGAATGGAAATGGAAATGGAAATGGAAATGGAAATGTGTTATTTGGAAGGCGGGAAACGATCCCCTGTGTGCTGCTGGGGAACAGTGCTTGTCACTTGTACCGCAACCTCTCCTTCCTCTTCCCCCCCGTCCTTCCTCCTCCCGCTGGCCCGGCGTCACCTCAGTTCGCCTAGCACGCCTGCGCCTTTCCAATTTTACTAGGCATCGGCTAGCTGTGCGGTTGAGAGTGTTGCAGTTTCTTACTTCTCCCCTCCTATTTCGTTGGTGCGCGATTTGCAGAATTCAGACCTCGCAAGCCCCGACTGAACGGCGGAAGCGGCTACGGCTGCGCTCAGCTGCGGCGCTAAGCTCGGAGGAAGAAAGACGGGTGGGAGACAGAAGCAAGAGGGGGAGAGAGAGAGAGAGAGACAGAGAGAGAGAGAGGAGAATGACAGAAAGTGAAGTACCCGGTAATAGTGCAGTAGAGCTACCTACTCGACATGTGCACACGACCTTCTTTCTCCTCCTCCTCCTCCTTTTGAAATTATTTTTGCAAGCGAATGAATGGATGGATTGACGGTGAGAAGAGTGCTTTTCTTCCGTCTTCAATCTTCCTGCGGAACTGAGGAGGGCAATCAGAATAAAAGAATCAAAACAGAGCTCAGAGTTCACAGTCAAGTATAAATATTTCTCTTCTATTTTATAGTTTGAAAAATAGAATTCTTCGCTCAAAAATCTCCGCTGAGAGTGGTTGCAACCAAGTGGTTCTGTTTTCCTGTGTGTTGCATCACCGTACGCGTTTCCCATAATTGTCAGTATAGCGTCTCAACCATAACGTTGAGCTACCAGTGGATAAGATGTACCAACGCCAAGGTTTCCCACGATAAACCCTAGCAGCGAGGTAGCTCATGAGGCAATTGCCTTCCTTCTTTCTCCACTGCTCATTGACGATTGCGAGCCAGATACATTAATATTACATATTCGACAGGCTAGTGCTCCGCGGAGGACTACACAATACGTATATGAAACTTAGGCGAAAATCTTCGAGAGTTCTTCTTCCCGCCAGCAGCAAAAGCGGAGACGTGCAATTCTATTACTACCGTATCCACCATCATTACTACCGAGCAATTTCGTGCAAGGAGAACGTGAGCAGGCTTACCACGTTCCCGTACTGTCCCTCACTATCTTCACACCCGCAGAGCCTCCTCCTCCCAGCCCCTTCGCTCACAGGCGGTCTCTTGGGTCGCTACTCGGAGGCGAAAGGAGGACTTCAAGGCGCCTCCTCTCTCGTGCGCGACTCTTCAATCATCTTCAATCGTCCATTGTGAAACCTTGCAACCTACGGATTCCGGAGAATAGACTGGAGAAGGAAGGGGCCTGTGTAGCGGGAGAAGGACGGGGGACGAGTATCAAGGGGCTAGAGAGAACTGTAACGGGCTCAGCCTGCTCTGACTTGAATTATCCGAGACTCTACCTGGTCAGCTCTCTCGAAGGAAGCTGTCCCTCACGGAAGTCACAGCAAACAGTTCTGGAAATAAGCTGAGGAAAGAAGCCGAGCGAAAGGGCCCGTGTCTTCATTTCATTTCATTTCATCTGTCATTCATGTGAGATTTGTTCCCGACTTCTTCTCAACTACATTGTTTGTTGTTTGCACACATCATCACATACAGGCCCGCCTTTGTAGCGTACTACAAAGCGAGGCATAGAGGATTGACTGAACTGTTTATTGATTGATTAATTGACATTGACATTGAATGAATGCTGTTCTCCGAGAAATAGATTCAAGACCGAGCCCTGGATTCACTTCTATTAATTTCTATAAAAACGTTGAAAATTATTGCCCAGAATAAAACAAATCAGGGTGAATTTGTCCGGGCACCAACGCCGAGACTTTGCACATTTTGCGAGTCTTAGTATTTTCGGCATGCTCCAAGGTACAGATGGAAGACTCCCACAGCTAAGACATCCGGTAGTACTGCATGATTTTCNTATGTATGGAAATGGAAATGGAAATGGAAATGGAAATGTGTTATTTGGAAGGCGGGAAACGATCCCCTGTGTGCTGCTGGGGAACAGTGCTTGTCACTTGTACCGCAACCTCTCCTTCCTCTTCCCCCCCGTCCTTCCTCCTCCCGCTGGCCCGGCGTCACCTCAGTTCGCCTAGCACGCCTGCGCCTTTCCAATTTTACTAGGCATCGGCTAGCTGTGCGGTTGAGAGTGTTGCAGTTTCTTACTTCTCCCCTCCTATTTCGTTGGTGCGCGATTTGCAGAATTCAGACCTCGCAAGCCCCGACTGAACGGCGGAAGCGGCTACGGCTGCGCTCAGCTGCGGCGCTAAGCTCGGAGGAAGAAAGACGGGTGGGAGACAGAAGCAAGAAGGGGGGAGAGAGAGAGAGAGAGAGAGAGAGAGAGAGGAGAATGACAGAAAGTCAAGTACCCGGTAATAGTGCAGTAGAGCTACCTACTCGACATGTGCACACGACCTTCTTTCTCCTCCTCCTCCTCTCTGTTTGAAGTTATTTTTGCAAGCGAATGAATGGATGGATTGACGGTGAGAAGAGTGCTTTTCTTCCGTCTTCAATCTTCCTGCGGAACTGAGGAGGGCAATCAGAATAAAAGAATCAAAACAGAGCTCAGAGTTCACAGTCAAGTATAAATATTTCTCTTCTATTTTATAGTTTGAAAAATAGAATTCTTCGCTCAAAAATCTACGCTGAGAGTGGTTGCAACCAAGTGGTCCTGTTTCCTGTGTGTTGCATCACCGTACGCGTTTCCCATAATTGTCAGTATAGCGTCTCAACCATAACGTTGAGCTACCAGTGGATAAGATGTACCAAGGCCGAGGTTTCCCACGCTAAACCCTAGCAGCGAGGTAGCTCATGAGGCAATTGCCTTCCTTCTTTCTCCACTGCTCATTGACGATTGCGAGCCAGATACATTAATATTACATATTCGACAGGCTAGTGCTCCGCGGAGGACTAAACAATACGTAGATGAAACTTAGGCGAAAATCTTCGAGAGTTCTTCTTCCCGCCAGCAGCAAAAGCGGAGACGTGCAATTCTATTACTACCGTATCCACCATCATTACTACCGAGCAATTTCGTGCAAGGAGAACGTGAGCAGGCTTACCACGTTCCCGTACTGTCCCTCACTATCTTCACACCCGCAGAGCCTCCTCCTCCCAGCCCCTTCGCTCACAGGCGGTCTCTTGGGTCGCTACTCGGAGGCGAAAGGAGGACTTCAAGGCGCCTCCTCTCTCGTGCGCGACTCTTCAATCGTCCATTGTGAAACCTTGCAACCTACGGATTCCGGAGAATAGACTGGAGAAGGAAGGGGCCTGTGTAGCGGGAGAAGGACGGGGGACGAGTATCAAGGGGCTAGAGAGAACTGTAACGGGCTCAGCCTGCTCTGACTTGAATTATCCGAGACTCTACCTGGTCAGCTCTCTCGAAGGAAGCTGTCCCTCACGGAAGTCACAGCAAACAGTTCTGGAAATAAGCTGAGGAAAGAAGCCGAGCGAAAGGGCCCGTGTCTTCATTTCATTTCATTTCATTTCATTTCATTTCATTTCATTTCATCTGTCATTCATGTGAGATTTGTTTCCGACTTCTTCTCAACTACATTGTTTGTTGTTTGCACACATCATCACATACAGGCCCGCCTTTGTAGCGTACTACAAAGCGAGGCATAGAGGATTGACTGAACTGTTTATTGATTGATTAATTGACATTGACATTGAATGAATGCTGTTCTCCGAGAAATAGATTCAAGACCGAGCCCTGAATTCACTTCTATTAATTTCTATAAAAACGTTGAAAATTATTGCCCAGAACAAAACAAATCAGGGTGAATTTGTCCGGGCACCAACGCCGACGAGACTTTGCACATTTTGCGAGTCTTAGTATTTTCGGCATGCTCCAAGGTACAGATGGAAGACTCCCACAGCTAAGGCATCCGGTAGTACTGCATGATTTTCATTAGCCCCGCCGTTCACTTTGGCTTTTGCCCCCTACTTCCTCCTCCCCTTGCTAATCTCTCTTCTTGCGGACAGCAGGCCCTATATAGAATTACTAAAGGCATTACTGAGCCAGGTGTTCATGCCTTACCCAGTGCCGTACTCCTCAAGTAAGCTTGGCCGCTGCTCCTCTCATAATTTGTGTACGAGAAGTACCGACACCACTACAACTCTTCTCCTTTCTGTCCAAGAGTCTGCGACTCTCGAAATTCCCTCACAGGCAAGCGGCCTTGCTACATCCGAGAAGCAAGGAATTGTCTCCGATATTAATTCACATTAGTCTCCCACCGCACCGCCTCTTCGACAGAGAGTCTCAATCTATGCCTCATACCAAATACTCATTGCCCGGACGAAGTACTTTAGCTAGTACTTTTTGAGAAGTGTTTGCGTTCGAGTCGGAACAGAGCAGCATGCGTCAACAAGTTCTCTTACCCCTCAGCTCAAGTGCCAGTACTGAGTACTGAGTGAGTACTGAGTACCACGTTCGACTACTCCGCAACCCGCTTGTGCCTCTCCGACCAAGATTTACTGTTTGATTTCAAGATGCAGAATCAGACGAAACAAAGCAACTTCTGTCAATTAAAATTTTAAACTTGGATGCGTCCGACCGATGCGCTCTTACACACTTCAATTTGGCCACCAAGTTCATTATCAATCAATGTTCTGTTCAATGAATAGGAAGAATGAATTGACAGAATTATTCAGAATTCAGTAAATCCAAAACTGCAAGACTCGGAGGGGTCAAGACAAAAGATTTTGAGCCACCCAGGAATCTCCTCTCGCGCTGCTTCTCCACCTTTCTCCCGTCTCTGCAACCATCCCTCACGATCCCTACTAAGCATATCGCCTATCACCCTTCCCTTTCCCAGTACTATGATTTGTGGTAGAAGCAGGTGGCAGGGGCGCCGTAGCACACATCAAGAAGGTTGCGTAGCAAGTGCAGAGGCGGCGAAAGCGTATCGAGTCCACAAAACTATGAGTTACTAGAAGCAAAGAGCGCTGAGACGGGTGCTACTCAAAGTAGCAAGATACCATGCAGATCAGCTAGATATCACATAGCATCTGCTGGGAATCGGTGGAACAGCTTGAGGAACACGTAGGCAGGCTTATCTCGTCGCTAAGGACACCCCCTCGTTCGTTTGTTCTCCGTTGCACCAAACGCTTTTTTCTTTCTTTCTTTCTTTCCTTTTGCTCTTCCTCCCTGTCCATCTTGATCAATTTATCTTCCTATCTGCGAAATCCCTCTCTCAGAAAAAAGACATCGTTCAGGAGTTGGAAATGAGAGCCACGCTGGCGCTGGAACAACCGACTTCTCATCCTTTCCTCATGCGGCGTCTCACACAATCTTCGTTCACAGCAAATTCCGCGTCCTCCTCTCCACAGAAGTTTCGCTTCTCACACTACTTCGCGCAGACCGAAGCTAGCATTAAATTAGGATTCGTGTAGAACTCTGGTCCCACGCGACATTCGCCTATCCGGGGCTATTGCAAAGCTAGAGGAAACGCTGACTGCAACGACAGAAACTTTCGTCTCCGCAGCTGGCCGGTGCTATTGATTTTGATAGTGCGAAAGTTACGGTCTTGTTGGAGGCGAGTCATTGGCCCTACAGTCGGTTGCAACTGAGACTCTGAGGACTCTGAGGGGAGAGCAACTTGACCACTTGAGAGGGGAGCAGAGCGATTCGTTTGATTCTGAGGTTCAACCCCGGAAGCACACCTATTGCCCCTCACGCACAGTACTCACATGTCAGTAAAGCGCGCACACGCTATTTGTTTCAACAGAGACGGGGAGAGAGCTACTTACTTGAGCGAACGGGAGGGGGTCCGCAACTCCGATCTCCATTTCCGCGAATTTTCCAAATTCCACAATTAAAACAGCGTATTTATAAGTACTATTAATCAGTACAATCTGAACAGCATGCAATGTGACCCATCAAACCATATTTTAAACCCATCAAATCATAAATGAGAAGGATAGCTGACTGCCTTTTCCATTCTCTCCAGATTCCGTCTTGCTAGCTGATACCGGTAACGGTAAGGTAGAAGAAAGCCTTGTTCCTTGAAAAAGAGGAGAGAGAAATAGAGAGAGGGTGGTATAGTACAGCATTACTCAGTACCTCCCTCTTCTCGCTCCTTCCGCCTTCTTGTTGACAACCAGAATTCAGAACAGGATTTTGAATCTCTCTCTCCTCTCTCTCCGCTCGAACTTGCGACCAAACAAAAAAGCGACACTAGCGTCACCTCGGCGTCGAATTCTTTCGAACCCTGGCTGCGACAAGCCACTCGAGCATTCGCTACTCGTGGCTATCCCAGGAGGAGGAAGGAGCGTGGGAGGGAGGAGGAAAGGAGGAGAGGAAGAAAGGAGGAAAAGAGGGAGGCGGGGCGGAGGAGGTACCGGTAGTGTGAGGAGAAGAAGCAGTGAGGAGAGTGCTTTCTCTCGGCCCTCTCTACATCTCTCTACCCTCACAACCCACGAAAAGAAGCTCTGCTCCGCGCTGGAGAGCAGGACTGGATGCAAGGGTCCAGAGGGAAAGAACCAAAGAACCAAATAATGCAAGACCTGCATTGCAATTTCTGGTTCGCAGCTTGCACTTGGGACGCCCCTTTCGATAGGGGCCGGTGCTATCCAATGCTAACTGTTCCTCGGGAACTGTGGGTGCTTAGCTTCCTGTGGATAGCCCTACACAGTTGCGCCTTTCATGAACACTAGCAGTCAACTACGAGGAACAGCCCCAAGGGGGTAAGCTTCGTCGTCGATGAACGGCTAGCAGTTTTAACTTAGGTGCTCTTGGTGAGAAGAAAGAAACGAAGAGCGATCGATGTTCCCATTCCTCTCCTTTTCTTTTGGTGTCTTTCTACAATTTTTATTCTCATAAAATAAACAAATAATAAATTATTCAGTTACCATCTGTCAAAATCAACTTCAAATCTTTAATTAAATCAGCGAAACCAACACGCCATACTTGCTGGGAAAATTCGCCGAACTAGTCTCACAGAGCCGGAAACGCGCAAGTCACTCAGCACTCAGAACTACACTTTGCTCTTCTTCTCTTTTTTTTCCCCTTGACCTGGTTCTTCCCTACCTCTAGCTAGAGCGTTGCAGGCGAAAAAGAAAGATGACAGACTGAATGAATCCAGACTCCGCCCCTCCTCCGCCCCGACCTGGAGGGCTGCTACCAACAGGTAACAAACTCTCACTTTCGCTAAAGTGTACCTACGCAAAACAATATCAAGTCACTAGGCTGGCTGTTGCACTCACTATACTATTGCTAGGTCTCTTTCTTTCTATTCTTTCCATTTCCATTGAAACTGTGAAAATGTAAAATTAACTTTTTGATGTTGATTGTGATTGACTGTTCAAAAAGTTGAGCAAGAGAAATGGACATAACTTTAAATACGTGGAACGAAATGGAGAAGATACGCGAGAGAAGAAAGAAAGTAGCTCACAATTAATTTAAGTAATGATGAAGAGTGAGTCTGTGACCGATCAAATTCGCCCATAGGAGCGGAGTTGCGCACGCAGGTTTCTTGGGGTTGCAAAAGGAAACCGGAATCCCCTTTGGACGGCTGACAGTGTTCTCATTGTACACGATTTGATTGAATGTTGTTCATTCATCAACGAAGAAATATGAAGAGTGCGCACGATATGCTTCCCCAACTCTGTGCGACTTGTGCGAAATTCACGGCGACGTTACATCGCGCGATTCTTTCGTTCTCACAGTTCTCACGCTCAAATTAGGTCGACTTGCACTAGAGAGAGGGTGGAGGCCAGATTTCACCATCTTTCACCACTTCGAAGAAAGAAGAAAGAAGAAACAAAACGTTCGAGGGGACAACCGTTTTCGAATTGGAATAGTCAATTGTGCTTGTTGTTGATAGTTTGGTAGATACAGAGGAAAAGCCCGCGAATTGGAGAAAGATCGATCCATCGATGGATGGATGGAACTAGGATTTCGAATTTCTTCAGAAACAGAATTCATGAAAACAGAATATGTTGGTTGTAGTTTTATTTGCCCACCCTCCTCCCCGAGCACTTCGAGAGCATCTGGTCATTCAGTTCAAGAGTCTTCGTCATCATCGCCAGAGTCGGTGGGTATCTCCTCAGCGGCTGCTGCTGCGTCCGCCATATCCTCCGGCTCTTCCTCCACGCCCTCCACCTTGAGCTCTTGGCAAGGATCAAATTTGTTGGCCTTGTTGCATTTTTCGTGGTGTTCATTCACGATGACTTCCCAGTAATGGCCGTACTTGCCGTAGGCCCTGTCGCCGATGCGAAGCTCATATTCTGCTGGCCGCTCGTGGATTAAAACAACATGTTCGTACACGATCTGCACAAGATCGGCCATCTTCTCGCGCTTCCACTTGAGCCCGTGGTTACCGATACCAGGCGAAACGTTGCCTTCAATGAACTGCAGGTTCAGGTTCGCGTCGAGCATAAAGTCTAAGCCCACAAGCTGAAACGAACCAGACCAGCGCTTGTAGTACGGCCTACCAGCATCAAACACGAGTCTCGAAATCTTGGCCAGCTGGATCTCCACATCGCCACACGCCTCACAGTAATTGTTCTCCTTCAAGTACTGAATAAACTGTGGGAAGTCCCACATCGCACTATCAGGTGAAAAATCTTCGCGGTTCATTTGCACGTGGTAATTGGTAAGCACGTCGTCGCGGGCTGTTGAGGAAGGCTTGTATTCTGCCAAAGAACGGCGCACATAACCAGGGTTGAAGTACACAATGTACGGCTTCGTACTGACCACAGCCAGGTACGCACGCATATCAAACTTGCGGTTGATGATGAGAAAAGGCTGCTCGATGTACTCCTGTGCAACGTAGTTCATAGCATTCTCCTCGCAAGCGCCAAACTCATCCCTGGTCTTGGAGAGGTCATCCACCACAGAGATACCCATCCCCTTTGAACCTTCTCCACTCTTGCAACTTTTAAGAATCCACATTTTGCCTTTGTCCGGGTTTTGAAAAAACTTTTTGCACTCCGTTGGGCGATTCATGTCGTAACTGCGCGGCTGAATGTGAAGTGACTCGAAGGTGCACTTAAACTTGCGTACGTGGTTTCGCAGTGTTGCGAGCTGTGTCTTCTTCTTTGATCCGATGCGTCCCAACGACGCCACCATGTCATAGTACTGCTTTCCCTCCTTGAGTTGGCGAAAAACAACGCGCGGCTGGCCTTTCAGCACGAGGGCTGCCTTCTTCAGATCCGTCTCTTCCACCCAGCCGAGGGCCTTGTGTGCCTTCTGAAGCACTGCGAGATCGAACACCTTCCGTGGCTGATACACGGTAAACTTGGCCGAGTCACGCCTGGTCTGAACGGGCATGCTCTTGTAACACGCCTCGTCCTTACTGGAGAGCTTCAATCGAGACGCTGCTTGTGCCTTCTCAAATTCCTCGCGCGTTCCGAACCTCCTCTTCACGCTCAGCATGTCTGAGCCGGACACGTCGAAGCCAGGTTCCAGCTTCTCTCGTTCGCGCTTGGACAACGCCAAAGGGCCAGGTTTCGCCTTGTTGGCCCGAACGCCCGCTTTGGAAACCACTGGAGACACTCTCAGGGTTTGGGTGGAGCCTTGGCCGCTTTTGCCAAGCATGGCAACGATCACGATCAGGGTGACGAGAACACCAGCATACGTGAGGACCTTTTGCCTGAACACCTGATTCTTCTCAAACTTGGCGTACATCTCAGTCGCCTGCACCTGTGCAGAGATCAACACTGCGTCCAACTTTTGCTTCCATTCTGGACCGCTCTTGCCTTTCGAATCAGTTTTCCTGCTGCTGCTCTTCTTGGACTTCTTACTACTGGAAGAGGAAGATTTGCTCTTCTTCTCTTTCGTCTTGCCCGAAGATCCGCCCTCGGAGCCCATCTTAGCTTCTTCTTCTGTCCCCTGGTCCCCTGATCCCTGTACCTCTCGACCCCGACTTCAAAATTATCGATCTTTTCGAATGAGAAAACGTGAAGAAGTATCTGTACTCGATGTCCAGTCCTCCACAATGCACTTTTTACAGCCAATACAGAGCCACACGCTCCACAACGCTAGTGAGCTGCAAACCACACAAACCACACAAATCACACGGCAACAGAAATGACAAGCCGTCCGCAAATTGCAACACTGCAACACTGCAATACTGCAAAACACACACAAACACTCACACAAACCTAACCAATCCTTGCCTCCTTGCCTGCCTCTCGCTCTCTTCGTCCGTCCAATGCAGCGTACGGCCTAGCCCTGATTAGATCAGGCTTACCAATGCAACACTCTCAAAGACTTGAGTGTCCGCGCGGACACACTTGCGTCCTCCCTGATGTTTGGTTGCTTTGGTTGTTTTGGTTGTTTTCTCTGTTTTCTCACAGAGACAAAAACAGAGACAGAAAAAGAGGTACCCTCCCGTCGTCTACCGCAATTGATAGTGTCGCTAGCACCTCCTCCTGGACCAATTAAGGGTTATCTATGAGATGGTAAGATACCTTCCACCACCACCGTCTCCAAAGTCTCCGAGAGGAGAGTGGCGGGCTGCAGGACCAGCATTTTACAGGTGTTTGATGTATTATGGAGTTGTATTAGGTGCTACTGTGACGTGGGATGGCGTCAGCTGGCCGTGGGGCAGGGGGGTAGAGGACTGCTATGGTAAAGGGTAGAGGATGAAGGAGACAGCGCGAGCGGTTTGCGTTCCGCAGCAAGCTGGAATTGGCAGTTAGACAGGGCAGGTAACAGTAGCAGTAAGGCTCAGAATTGAGGAAGAGAACACTCGTTTGTTCGTTTGTCTACCTTTTTGTCGCGACCCATCGTATTCGTTCGTTTGTGAGTTTCTGTGTTTTCCACGTTCGTTGTCTTGCGCAATGCAATGACACGAACAAAATTCACCACAAATCAGAATTTGGAATTCAGAATTCAGAATTCAGAATTCAGAATTCAGAATTCAGAATAAACCATCATTATTTCTACAGGGACAGAACAGAGAACACGATGTATGAATGAATCTCTTTCCAATTCAAATTATGTACACAAATTCTATCCAATTGCGTTTTCGCGAACGCTTCGATCTCATCTCACGTGCACGGCGACATGAGATGAGCGACTATGAGATAATGAGAAGAGATGAGATGAATGAAATGAAAAGAAATGAAAAGAAATGAGATGAGATGAGAAGACGAACGAATACAAAAGACGGATTGGAATGAATGTGCAATGTATCAAGTGACTATCTGACCATGACAGTCTGCACTGGTAAGATCATCATGAGATGTTGTGCGAGGGGCTACGGGGCTACTCGAGGCCGTGAGCAGGCGTACCAGAGGTGGCGATGTAATGCGATCTTCTATCATCTTCTCCTATCCGTCCATCGTGTTGCTTCGTGCGTCTCCGAAGCCTCGATACAGCGATACAGCGATACAACGATACATCGTTTCAACGATAGAGAGAGAGAGAGAAAAGAGAGGCTCCATCCTGTCATTGTCCTCTCCAGTATCTATCTGTGCATCTACGCACAGGCGCAAACTCTCTTCAGCCTCAGTGCGGGCGTCCGAGTTGGGGGCTCACCGTGGAGAACGCCGAGTACGTACGAGACAGTGAAGCAGACAAGATGGACGAGCTGGGAGGCACGTTGTGCGTTCGCGTGGTGCTGCAAAATGTGACCGGCCGCAGAAAGAGCGGCAAGACATTGGCTATCCCGGATGTCCGGATGGCCGAGACGGCGGGAAACCTCAAAAGCTTGCTCCTGGAGGTGCCCGAACTGTGCCACTTGTCCTCGAACTGTCACTTGGAGACCGTCTCGGCGGAGGAGTTCAAGCAGAAGACCTCACTGAAGAAAAAGAAGGCCAAACACAAGGGAAAGCTGAGCAGCGCAAAGCTCTACGAAAGCGCCTGCGTGCTGCCCGCGCACCTGGAGCTGGGCACGAGCGAGGCGCTTCTGCGCGGCGACTATGTAATGCTCGTCCCCGACCTCTTTGACATGCACACGGCATGGGAGCACGTCGAGCACTTTGTAAACGTACTCAGGTCTCCACCCGTGCCTCTGATCAACGTCGGCGAAGAAGCCGCAGAGGCAGCTGCAGCTGCTACTTCACAGGTGGAAAGCAGCGACGACATTGGAAATGGAGCCAACGAATCGGGGGCTGCAGATCCCTCCAAACAATCGCAGGCTTCTAAATCAGATGATGGCCAGAGCCAGCTCAGTGAGCAGCAGCAACAAGAAGAAATGCTCGCCAACCTCCCAACACAGTCGCTACCTGTCCCAGTGCGCCTTGCAGCTTTCCGCGCGGGCAAGGCCCAGGAAGCCGATGGTGTCTGGACCCATGGCTGCAAGAGCATCCCTACGAGCCTTGGAAGCTGCCTTGAAAGCATTCGACCAAGTAGGTGGAACCCTCCACCGCCTCCTCGTAAGCTTCAAGGGGACCTCCTGTACCTGGAGATCGAAACCCTAGACAGCCGGCTGCTTTTCATCACTGGAAATCGTCAGGGCTTCTTCATCAACTCGTCCAGCGCGAGGGCCTTCAATCCACAGCCATGTTCGAACCCATGCAGTGCGAAAACGCTTGTAGAGTTGCTCTGCGCTGCGTGCGCCCACTTCCCAGCGTCGTACGACAATCTCCTCGAACGCGCCGCAGACCGCGTCAAGGTACTGGCCAAGGAGTCTGGGCTCACCGACTTTGACCTTGCCTCCTGCGGAAGATCAGTCGCGGACGACTTTGCCGCCGCACTAGCAGGGGTCGCTACCAGATCGACGTGGCAATGGAACGTTGATCCGAACGCTCTCGAACACCAGCCGGACTCTGATCGCGCGTTCAGAGCCATCTATGACCGCTTCGGACTTGCCAACCAGGCCGGAAACCCGCGCGATTGGAACGAAGACTACCAGAGCTGCCTGGAGCTACCTTGCAAGACAATTGAGGACAGGGTTATTCGCAGCCGGCTCTTGGAGCGTCTTCACACAGACTTTATTGAAAATGCCAAAGCTGGCGCTACTGCCATTGTGGAGGGCGCAATTCAACCGCTCAACCCTCTCGATCCTGAAGACTCCCACGTTTACGTCTTCAATTCGGCGTTTTTCTCGATGGCGAGGCTGGCTCATGCCGGAGACAGCTCCAGGTTCCGCGAGCCATCGCCAGGCAAGAGGTCTTTCGAGACTGGGAACGCAGGTGATGACCTCCCGGCGTCTCCTGTGGCAACCTATTCATCTTCCAATCAAGACCTGCGTTGCGTACAAGCGATGAACGAAAGCCTAGAGTCGTTGCGATATTCCAACGAGCCATCTGACAGCGAGGAAACGGACGCAGAAAGCGCCGAAGGCGAGGCCCAGCCAGGAAACGAAACCGCCAGGAGGCAAAACTACTTGCACACCCTAAACACGGTCATCGTGGACTACCTCGGCAAGCGAGTTATTGCGCAAACCATTGTCCCGGGCATTCTCCAGAACGAACAGACAGCCACGCTTTTGTACGGGTCAGTCAATCTAGGCCAATCCATTGCCTGTGATCCGGAATTCGACGAAATGGTCAAGCAAGTGGTGGCTCCACTTAGCGTTGGACCAAGCAAGGTTACGCAACTCTCCGATCCGGAGGCCCAGACCGTGGTTCTCCATGCACCTGTAGGATGCAAAGGCCTTCGTGGCTCGGACGGGCGCCTGTACGCTCTTGACTTGATGCGTCTCGGTGCGATTGATCTCAACTTTTACAGAAACCTCGACTCTTGTGCCTTCGACGAGGCAGAGTACGTGGCCTCTCTCCGCCCAGAACTTATCAGCAACTACAGTCGCTTCATGCAAGTAAAGTGGCAGACAGAACGCAAGCAGGTTGCTCAAGCTGTTATCCAGAGCTTTCGTGACAAGAAGCCCGCCATAGAAAGCGAAGCGCAAGCACCGACTAGCGGTGCCGAGCAAGGCGAGGAAAAGAGCGAATGGGACGAGGCGACTCGCAAAGAGATCGAAAACGCTGTCCGCCTGGCGATTGAAGAGGTCAAGGAGCCCGAAAGACTGACGTTAGACCCAAACGTCTTCTCCTGCTACCAAAAGGCAGAGCATCGCTCCGAGAAAATTGTTCGCGATCTGCAGCTGCTATCGACCTTCTTGACCGAAACGCAGATCCCTCGCCTGGTGAGCGACCTTCGCCACCGGCTTTTGAGCATCGTCGACGGCCAGACCCTGGTGGAAGCAATGCACAATTACGGAATTAATTTGCGCTACATGGGTGAACTGGCGTCGCAGGCATCTGCGGCCGACTTTACTTCGGTGAAGACTACTCAGACGGAGGACGGCGAGCTCGCAATACCTGTAGCCCCGGTCCCACAGTGCATCCCGGAGCTCATTGAAGTGGAAATGGTCGCGCGCGCCGCAAAGTGGATGTTTCGCCGCGCAGTCAAAAGGGCTCAAGAGATGGAGCTCGTCAGAGCAACCAATCCGCCAGCTGCAATCATTGCAAACCTGCTCAACGCTGTGTTCACAACAGTCCCTGCGTCGCAGTGGGATAAGGCCGCAGACGGCATCTCGTCGCGAGGCATGGAAGCCAACATGGACGCTGCTATTGAATGGCTATTGAATGGCTCGTGCGGTGGAGCAGCGCAAGCAAACTCGGGCTACTCTTTGCTCTCGCACATGCTCACCGTAAAGTGTGCCCTGCGCCAGCACGTTCAAAGCCACTTTCAGTACTCTCTGAGCCTCTGGTTCTCCCGGTTTGACCCTAGTGCACACCACAACTCCTCGGAGGCTCCAGAAACAAAGGTGCAAGGATCACACGAGAAAGGCGTCGGCGGAGACCGCGTTCCGCAGCCGCAGGACGCAGCATCCGCTGGAGCGAAACCGTCTCCGCTGCCTCTTCTACGAAGAACCTGCCAGCTCCTCGGGTTTGCAATCCATGCCAAGGATTACGCGCTCGATGCCGAGGGCCGGAGCGGCTTGGCATTCCAGTCCTCAGACATCGTGAGTCTGGTACCCATCGTCAAGTCCTGCAAGCCTTCGTGGTGTCTGGCGGAGGTGCGCGACCTGCTGGAGGCGTCCAAGCTGCATTTGCAGCTGCAGAACAAAGCCGAACTGCAAAAGGCGTACCAGCTCGCGAACGAGGCGCTCACGCTCGTATGTCAAATCGCCGGCCCCGCACACCGCAACGCAGCTTCCTGCTGCGCAACCATCGCCACCGTCATGCAGAGCGCCAACGACATGTCGCACGCTTTGGAGCTCCAAAACCGCTGCCTGGCGCTCCTCACATTGCTCGGCGACCAGGACAGTGCCGCCGTGGCACAGAGCTACAGCAACCTCGCGCTCATGTATCAGCCTGACGGCGCGTTGGACAAGGCTGCCATGTGCCTTCGCCGTGCGATTTACCTCCACGAGCTCATGGCCGGTGACCTCAGCGGCGAGCTTCCGTCCCTGTACCAGCGGCTTGCCACCGTGTACGCCAGTGCGGGCAATTTGAGGCTCGCTAATGACGCCATTCAGGAGGCCATCCGTAGGGCCGGCAACGATCAGGTGAACAAGGCCAGGTATCTTCGCACTGCGGCGCACATTGTCGTGGGGTCGGGGAACGCTTGGGTCGCGGTGCAATGCGAGCGGTCGGCTTACGCGATTCTCAAGCAGTTGCTGGGGCAGCACGACCCGCGCACGCAGGAGTGCCTGCAGTCTGTGGAGAGGTTCACGCGAGCGAGCGTGGAAGCTGCCAGGGCGCAGCAGCGGTGACGGTTCAGACTTAATTTTTATATATATTTAACTGAGAGGTCGCTGTCCAATGTTGGTTCGTTGTATACTATACCAATCAAATTGTTCCGCGTTTCGTCGGTCGCCGTCTTCAGCTGGCTGCTTACAGTCCTGTTCAACCTTTTGAAATCAATCCTTGTTTGTCCGCCCTCGCATCGGCCGATCGTTGAGCTGCCATACTCTGCCTGTGGGTTCTGCGATATGAGCATCGCACTTGCTCGTGTGTGTAAGCTCATCTCGCGCGTGTAGATTCAAAAGCCGCACAACCAAAACAAAGAGTTGACCGCCCGGCGTTGAGATATGGAAACAGGTGTTTGTCGAACTGGAAAGAACAAGACCGACTATCTTGTGCACATGACCATCTGGAACCGATCGAGACACCGCGCTTGTAAACCCCTCAGCCACCGTTCGATCTCGAGCCCGTTGCCTCTCCACTTCCGACGACATGCAACATGCAACATCCAAAAAGACAACCAAAATCAAAATCAACCAAAACCAAAACCAAAACTAAAACCGACAAGAACAAAAACAAGAACAAAGACAAACAACAAACAACAGAAACAGAATTGAATAGAAACGAAATAAATTGATTCGCAACAAACGCCGCCACGCACAATCTATCTAGATCTCATCTACCTCTATCTCCGCACTCATCTCCTCCCTTCTTCTCCTTTCCCATTTCCCAATTCCCATTCTCATTCCGTCCTTCTTCCACTGGTGTTTCACTGGTGTTTCACTGGTGTTTTACTCCTGCTGGCCGCGCTTGACCATGGTCTGGGACACCACGGACATAGTGTCCGTGTAGCGGTCCATACACATGGCCAGGCACTTCTGGTCGCGCGAGGACAGCTCGGAGCCCGGCTTGGCGATGCACTTCTGGAAGCACTTCTCGCTGATCTTCGTGAACAGTTCCTGCAGCGCCGCCGCCTGCACCTCTCCCCGCACCTGCGCGAGGATCTGCTCCTGCTGCGCCGCGGACACCTCCTGCGCCATCTTCCTTCTTCCTTCTTCCTTCTTCCTTCCTCTTCCTTAGCACTCCTTACCGGGAATGCCACCCCTTCTTTGTCCTGCGCGCTGTGTGCTGTGTGCTGTGGGGAAGAACGTTCGCGGAACGTTCCTGGTGATGTGTGCTGCGGGGATGCGCGCTGTGTATATATTATCTGTGTTGGTTTGCTGTGTATTCTGTGTGTCGATTTCGGGCTTAGGTGGGCGCTACCCGTGCGGTTAGGGAGTGGATAGTGGTTGGGGTAGGATGGGGTAGGACTGCTGGCTACCGGGGGGAGACGCGGGGAGTAGCGGAATGAGTAGGAGAGATGTTGTGGTGTGGGTTAGGAGAAAGGGTAGGGGAGGAAAGGTAGCCGGGGATAGGTGGCTGTCAAAGGGTGGGCTTGAATGCGTTCCGCAGACGCGGAGGGGGTTGACTTGTTCTTTTGGATTGAAATTTTGGATTTTGGGATTTGTTCGTGGTTATTTTGTGTTGGAGATACCTGTGCGATTGACTTTCATGAACAGCACCGTCATATCAATCAATTTAAATAAATAAAAGTGATGCTATAACGAAGGGTTTCTAAACTAGCAACAAGATGTAGTAGGGCACAAGAATTGGGTTCTCCAGACTAGAACCCGCTGGAGAATAAGACTCTTCATCGCGCTAGAGCATGTTGAAGTCCCGCAGCTCGGTAATCATAACGCAATAACTTTCTTTCAAACAATATCAAAAATCAAAACTATGAGAGCTGCGGTGTGGGAATTGATATTTCACTGACAGTGAAGGCAATTGCCACCTTGCAATCATCTTGCAATTACAGAAGAAAAAACTGAAATTGGGTTCCGCGAGAGTCGAGCGTGTGCTAATTGTTTCATAGGTCACTTCATAGGCTTGGAGGGCTTCCAGAAGACGGGAACAAGCGAACGTTCTCTGAGTTTTTTTTCGTTTGGATTGATTCTCACAGTATCGCAAAGTAAAACAAAAAGTTGCGAAGGATCTCTCTCTGCCTTTTCTCTCTTCGACTTGAGCTGATTGTAAATAATTTGGACTGTTTGAATGGGAAAAACTCAATGGTACGTTTGACTGAAGGATTGACTGACTGATCGATCGATTGATTGTGGCCAAACACAAGCAAAACGAGACTTCCATTCTGTTTCTGCGAAGATGGTTGATCGGAACGGCGAAAAACAAAATTGTGGTGATGCGCACGGACGAGTGGAAGAAAGTCTTGATTGAACGCGCGAAGGAAGAAGTTGTGCATTCCATGACTGCTCAATCTTGACAGACGACGAAAGAGAGACCAAGAAACAACGCAAAAGCGAACGCGTTTACCTACACACTGTACTGTCTGAATGACTGGAAATTCACATTGCAGAAAGGCGGGGAACGGTAGCAGCAAATCCAGGCGTGCACGGCTACACCAAGAGCTCGGTCACGCGGCCAGCAGCGATGGTAACTCCATTCTGCCGCAGCATAATCCGTGCCAATGGCCTGTAATCCTCGTATCTCTCCACGCAAATAGGCACCTCGGTGCGAATGTCCATGCTGGCAGTTTGGTTTTTTCGAATGAAGCGAGGATTCAGCTTCGCTTCTTTGCCTTGGCCCTCCTCTACTGAGACAAGCTTTGTGATGGTGGCGGGCACGTTGAGGCTCTGAATGTGCAAGGTCACCTTGGTCCCGTTCAAAAGCGGCACTGCCAACTCATTGAAAGTGGTGACTTGGACGGTGAATGCGGAGAGGACTGGAACCGGCTGACTCTTGTCACAGATGATGCTGGAAACACCGATCATCGTATCTTCTATCCCTGTGAGGCCAATGTCCACGTTTTCCCCAGCTTTCGCGTACTTTGCGGGGATGATTCCCTTGCCCTTGTGTCGCTGGATCGCCTTGACTCGAGCAACTTGATTGTTCGGCGCGACAACTACCATTTGCCCCTCCTTGATCACTCCGGCTTCGATCTTGCCGCTGGCGGTAATGGGACCAAGCACGATGGTTTTGAAGACGTCCGCGACAACCATACGCAGCGGCTTTTCTACCGATCTTTTCGCGCCCTCTACGGAATCGATGACTTGGCAGAGCGAAGGACCCTTGTACCAGTCCGCCTTGCCGCGCTCCAATCTCTCTACGAGATTCTCGCCGAGCAACCCGCTCACCGGCACGAAAATCAGGTCCTGCTCGGAATAGCCGCCACGGATGAGAAAATCCTTGAGATTCTCTACAATCTCCACAAACCTTGCCTTGGACCAGTTGCACATATCCATCTTATTCACAGCCACTATGAGACGGCGAATCCCACAATATCGGACGAGAAGAGCGTGTTCCTTCGTTTGACCGTTCCTCTCAAAAGTGCTCTCAAACTCGCCAGGATTTGCCGGCACAACCAGGATGGCAACGTCGCCCTGAACCGCGCCGGTAATCATGTTCGGGATGAAATCGCGGTGTCCAGGAGCATCCAGCAAAGTAACGGTTCTGTGCTCCGTCTCAAAATACTTTACTCCTACGTCAACTGTCACACCTCTTTCCCTCTCTTCTTCGTGCTCGTCCAACACCCAAGCGTACGCAAAACTCGCCTTTCCCAGCTCCTTGCTCTGCTTTTCAAACTTGTGCATCTCGCGCTGTGTGACGAACTTTAATTTGTACAAGACGTGACCCATCAACGTCGACTTGCCAGCGTCGACGTGGCCCACAACTACAAGATTCACGTTGGGCTTCGCGTCGGGCTCCGGAACCTCCTCAATGCCTTGCTCCTTCAGAGTCTTGTTGGTGTACTGGATGTGCGGCCGGGGCGTTCCGGCCTTGTACGACTTTTGCGGGGCAGAGCGAAACAGAGCGGTGCCGTCGCCTCCCTGGACTGCACTCTTGTTGTTGTTGTTGGCCTTGGAGCCTTTTGCTTTCCCCTTTGATTTTACAGCTTGGCCAGTTTGTGCCTCTTTAGCAGGTGCCGGCTTTGCTGTCGTGACCGGCTGTGCGGGCTTTGGCGCGGACGAATCTATACTAATGACTACGGGTTTGGAAGCGCTGCTCTCGGATGCTGCGGTCGCGGACTCCAGAGATAATTGCTCCAATAACTGATCCACCGCCTTGTTCACATCGCCATTTGTAGCAATCAAGCTTGACCGAATTTTGTCCTTGCTCGCGCCTTCCACAAGCTGGCTGATTTCCAGCACCTTGCGCGTAATGTCGCCCTGATCTTGGCTCGGCGCCGCTCCTTTGTTGGCACCGCCAGATTTTTTGTTGTTCCCCTTCTTCTTCTGATTTTGCCCTTTGGACTGCGGCTTTATCTTGGGCATGAAGGCTGCTTCTTCTACAAAGCTCGGCGCAGGAGCCGCCATCGGTTGCTGCTCCACGTGGGCCGGAGCTTGCGCTTTCGAGCTCTGTTGGCTCCCGTATTGTGCCATCATGGCCTCCTCCTCGGCGGCCGCATATTCTTCATCATAATACTCCTGCACTCGACATCGTTTCACAAGTCAACTCATTGTCAGCGACCTCCCTCTCCCGTCCCTCCGCACGATCAATCACTAGATCCCGACTTTTCGACTCGGCCAAGGTTGAACTCACATCATCATAGTAATCGTCGTCATCGTAAAGATCGTCATCGTCATACGCTCTGTGTATCCGCCGCATTCTGCGCAAACCTTTCTACTTTCTCTTCCAACTACCAACAACCAACAACCACAAAATACTTAGAACGAAGAACAAACGGGACTTTGACCAAGCGCAACCAAAGCCAAGCCGATGCCACGGTCTACGGTCTCGCTCTTGCGCACAGCTCTCGCTAACCCTGCAGTTGGCAGCACTGAGTGATCGTTTCTCAGCCAAGTCAAGTACCTCTACCTCGCGTACCTCGCGTTTGTAGCCCCTGTTGCGTCTCTCCTTTTGTTCGCTGGGAACACTTTCTTTGCTCGTTCCTTTGTTCGTGTGTTTCGTTCGCGCGGACGATGTGGTTGATGTGGACGATGTGGACGACAGAAAGAGAGAGAGAGAGAGAGAGAGAGAGAAACACGAATCTCTTGTGTCTGAGTGAGATCGATGAGACTCATTGTCGTCGAGCGAGGAGTAGTGAGGGTATAACGTGCGCTGTAGGATTGGGTCGATGGGTTCAAGTTGTGCTGGAAGATGAAAAATATAAATTATGATTATGAAGATGGAAGATGGAAAATATAAAGATGGAAGATGGGAGATGGGAGATCGAAGATGGAAGATGGAAAATATAAAGATGAAAATAAAAGCTGAAAGATGGAACATGGGCCATGGAACATGATTGTGGATTGTCGATTGTGGATTCTGTAACATGGAATTTAGTTTTGATGGTGTGTTTCCAGGCGATGAACCACTCTACGACCTCGACGACCACGTCATGATTCAATGCCAGAGTATGAGCGGAGAGCGGTGCAGAGTCGTGATTGATTGACAGTGAATGAATGAATTAGTGGGCGAACGTCTTCCCAGTTTCGTACCCTCCGTTCTGGCGAACTTGATCCACATGGTGGAGAATCAGGCGCTTCTCGTTTTGCAGAGGGATCGCAATGACCACGTCGCATGACGTTCCGTGCGCCTTGTGTACACGTACCTCTTTTCGGGTGGGTACTCACTGTGAGCTTTCACGCGCATTGTCAGCGGACGGGGCCGGTCCTTCATCCTGGCTTGGTTCTATGTCTGTCTACACTGTGCTGTGCAAGAGAATGGGCGATGTATGTCGTGACGCCGACTAACAGCAGTAAGGAAAGTCATGGGAGTGAATAGTCTTTGTGTTCGTGGAACACAGGCGGAACAAACACGTACCGGTACAAGAGTGAAGAAGATCTAGATGAGGCGGGGCCTAGCAACCTCAAATCGCGACTGGGGAAATAGCCGCGTGTTCGTGAGTTCACAGCCCACACAAGCCAAGGGAATACACCAGGAAAATTTATAGAAAGAAGGAAAGAAAGAAAGAAAGAAAAAGTGAGAAATGGGTGCATGTATATATGATGATGGTTATGCGACGTGGACGCTATCATGATCGAGTGACTGTAAAAAAACGGTCGTTTTGGAATTACTTGGCCTGAGGATGCTGGGAGATGAACTTGACAGCATCTTCCACGGTGAGGATCTTCTCTGCCTGGTCGTCAGGGATCTCGATGACAAACTCCTCCTCGAAGGCCATAACGAGCTCGACGGTGTCCAAGGAGTCGAGGCCAAGGTCGTTGATGAAGTGAGCCTTGCCGCTGACCTTGTCTTTTGGGACCTTCTCAAAGTTTTTCACCACATCCATCACACGATCTGTAACCTCGTTCTCTGGCAAAAAGGTGCCAAGGAATCTGCGCTGAGTAGTCCATGCCGCGCGGCCAATTTTGCTCTGAGCCGCGACCGCGGAGAAGCCTTGCCGTGTGCCAGCTGCGAGTACAGCTTTGCTTCCGCTAGCGAAAAGAAGTCTGTTCATCTTTGCTCCGAATTAAACCTTGCGCCGTTCTCTCCAAAACCTGCATTGTTTTTTTTCAAAATCAAAATAAACCACACACACGTCGACAGCGGGCAAGCACCACCACGTACGAGACACCACAATTATTCGTCAGATCAACAAGTCAACTTGAAACAATTTCCCACTGCCACAGTCCAGTCTCAATTCCTCCTTCCCGGAGCAAGCCACAGTCGACATCTATTCGACAACACAAGTATCCTCTCGCAGACGAACCTCTCCTCAACGAAAGCTTCTCACCTCGCCCCGTACAGAAATCTCTCTTTCCATGACTTACCTTCTCCTTGCGCGGACACTTTTGACTCTGTTCTAGACTTGAGCTACCTAATTCGATCCTCGCTAAAATTCGACAGGAGCCACTTTGTGTTTTTGAGTTTTCAGAGTTATAAAATATTTGCCTCGATAGACGCTCTGACAAGGATAGCGTAGAGCAATTACCCCTTTTTTTCACTAGTCGGAGAAGGTTGCCCTCGATGAACGCTCGGGAGACCGAGCTGGTACGAGTGTTAACCATCGAAATGCAGTCTCGTGTGACCTAACACGACCTAACCCGCGGAACGCTTTGGGCAAAGACTTTCCTTTTGTTCTGGATGGAACTGGACGATCAAGGAGAAATGGGAGGACAAGGAGAACTGGGAGATAATATGGGAGATCTTGGGAGGCTTTGTGGTTTCATTGGGATCATTCGATTCTGCGGATCAGTACCAAACAAACGCTGCAATAATTGTAGCAAACGCAGAGGATAAGACGAAAAGAATTGGATTCACGGTTCAAAGAGAAGGAAATCTATCGTTTCATTTTAGTTTCCAGGACATGAAATGTACAGTTCGAAAAAATTAAAAGACTAGAGAACTAAAAAACTCAGTTAAAACCAAAGGATCAATCTACATATGTATGCCTCGGCACAAGTAGGTCTGATGAACTCGGCGCGCAGAGATTTCACAAAATTAAGAGGTAAAATTCTTGGCGCGCCACACGAGGGCCATGAGGGAGCCAGATCTAAACACAACGAAAATAGCAAGCAAAATTACGACGTAGAGCCACGCAAGGTCCTCCTCCACGTCGTTGGAATCCAACAGCTCACGGCAAGCCTCCACGCGCCCTGCTCCTCCGGGACTGTCGCCGTAGCATCTGTCGCCACCAAACTCTGAAATCATGCCGAGCGAGAGGCCAAATTTCAGACTGCAAAGGTACTGCACCCAGCGGATGGAGATCGGGATCTGCTCAAGGCGAATGAAGAAGCCGGTAAAAAGGAGCTGTGGCACAAATGCGAGGGGGGCCAGTTCCTGGGCTTGCTTGACGTTGCTCACCAGTGCGCCAATGAGAAATGCGTAAGAGGCACTGACAATCTGAAGGAGGAACAGCTCGAGAACCAGTATGATGAACGGTGCACTAAAGTCGACTAGCCAGTAAAGAATGATGACGACCAAAATGGAAGTGATGAAATAAAGCGGCAGTTCCACAATCAGCTTGGACAAAAAGTATGGCGAGCTGGAGTACGAGCCAGTCGAATACTCGCGCAAAAACACGACGCGCTCCATCGGAAATGTCAACAGCGGGGGCTGGCTTGCGCCAAACATGGCCGTAATGAATCCGTTCGTGAGGGCTCCGAAATGGGACTGTAGGAGGTAGTTGTCCCCGTTGACGTTTCCACTATCGTAAAAGATCCAGCCATAGAGCAGATTAAGGAAGATTGTGATGCCAAAGCGCCCGAAAAGCGCGCCCGTGTCACGAAAAACATTGCGGAACTCGCGCACCGAAAGCATGTGCAGCTGGGTGATCACTGTCGAAGTGCGCTCCGAATTGAATTGCTGAGTAGGCTCGCCGAGGTTGCTGGTCGCTCTGTCGTCAAGGCTTTCGGCATCCCCAGCGTTGTCCGCATTAAAGTGTGGGAGCTCCTCAGGGGTTCGTGTCTGAGCCAGCACCATAATAAAGTCCGCAGGATTTGTTCGATCTGGGAGCGGGAAGCCAAGCTTGCCGAGAGTCTCGGGCATCGTGGAGACGCTACCGTTGTAAATAACCTGACCTTTGGCAAGCACGAGGGTCTTGTCAAAGACGGAGAAGATCTCGCTGGAAGGCTGATGGATGGTGCATAGGACAGCGCATCCGCTGCGCGAGAGAGCCTTCAGAATGGAAACAACCTGAAATGCGCTGAAGGAATCCAGGCCAGAGGTTGGCTCGTCCAGGAACAGAATCTGCGGGTTGGTGACAAGCTCCACACCAATGCTCACGCGCTTCTTCTCTCCACCGCTGAGCCCCCTCACCAGCTCTGAGCCGCACATGGTGTCCTGAACGTGCTCGAGGCCCAGAGACTTTAGCAGCTCGTTGACGATCGTATCACGCTCCTCGTCCGTCACGCTCCGCGGCAGGCGCAGCTTTGCAGAAAACTCCAAAGCCTCGCGAGCGGTTGCAGTGGCGAAGAGGGAGTCTTCTTGCATCACGTAGGCGATGTTCCTTCGAAACAAAGACGGGGAAACATCTTGATCATTGACGTACATGTTTCCGGTAATCTTCTTCTTCCGAGAGCTCACGATCCTCGCGGCGAGAGTATTCAGGAGCGACGATTTGCCCGCTCCGGAAGGCCCCATAAGAGCGCACACCTCGTTATAGTTGACCTTTCCGGACACGCTTTTCAAAATCTGCTTCTGGCCGATGGTCAGGCACACGTTCTCCCATCGCAGCGTAGCGTGCTTTCTGGTCTTCGCCAGTGCCGAAAAGTTTGGCACAAAGTCCAGCTTGCCAAACACGCCACCGTCCACCGTCTCATCTCCGCCTTTGCCTGCATTCTGCTCCGAAGGCCCGCCCATCGACTCATGCCCGATCATCCTGTCTTCCTCTCCAACGAAAACACCACCGAACACGGAATAGACGTTACGTCCGGGAGCCAAACAACTCACCCACGTGACCAACTCGCAAACGAGCAATCTCGAAGATTTCAAGTTATCTTCGTCTCTATCTTCACACCTCTCTCGCTCTCTTTACTACAGCTCCTCGCGTTCTCTGCGCCTACACTCCGCGTTTGGGGTCTGCCAGGCGTGACTAACTGCTCTTCCACTGTTTGCTTTGCATCAAAAACAATCAGTCAACAATCAATCAAAAGTACAGGAAATTGCTTACTACAAAGAACCGTAACGTGCAGTATGGTAAAGGCTAGGAAGCGGTAGCGCAGAGACATACTCGGTGGAGAGAGGGAAGCACGAAAAGTCGGACCGTTTGGGCTGGACGGTGTGAGGGCGACGGAGAGATTTGGCGTCCACTAGCCAGTACGGTGGGGAATGCGCGTAAAGGCGGATGTGAGGTGAGGACGGTTCTTGGGAGGGGAGGCAGCAATCAGCTGCGGGGAACCACCCGTCTTCCTCTCAACTAGTCTTACGGCTCGAAATAGGAAAACGTGAGAAACATGTAACTTTCACCCATTCCACAGCGTCAACAACGCACAAAGAACTGCTTAGTGCCACCTATCAAGGCATAGGAGTTGCGGGGAGCAAGCATCTTTTTTGGTCGAAGCGTCCCTAATACCTAACCACCCGTAATAATAGCAAAGCGCACGTGATCTGGGCTTAATGCACCTTACAATAGTCCTAGCCCATTAGATAGAGATGGCTGCCTTTCTTAAGCATAGACCTATAGAGTGGATTAAGAGTCCAAGAATGTAAATCAGCGAGGGAAGAACCAATGAATTTTAAAGTTTTCCTGTTAAGTACTTCGTCTTGAATTTCCGTTCCGATCGATTTATTTTTTCCAAATAATTTCTTTTTCTTTTTTTGACACTATCTTTCTTGGACACTGAACATGCTCAATTGAACGAAAACAATCAACACTGCGAAACAGCAAGAAAGCTGGCCGACTTTGCTTCCATGTTCATCCGCGTTCCATCGCAGACACGGACTGCAGCAATGGAGTGTGCGGAGTACTATTTGCCGGTACTTGTGTCCTACCGGGCGCATTTCCCCCTTCTGAATTCTGAAATTTGTTGTATGAATTCTGTATTCTGGAAACTTAAACCGTTCCACGAACACCGCGACAGGAGACTTCCTCTCATCGCTCTACGAACGCGCGCGTTGTGCGTTGTGCGGTGTGCGGTGTGCGCTGTGCGCTGTGCGGAGTTCAACAAATTGTTGCCGCGAGATTTGATTGAATTTCGACGTTTTTAATTTTTATTGGAACAACGAAATAACAAGGGTCGTGGGGTCTTAAAAAAAAAAAAAAGGGGTCTGGGGGGTAATACTTGCAAGATGACTTGCAGAATTCAGTTCAACGAACATGTTCATTTCAGGAACAGAGCAGAGCAGAAGATTGACTAATTATTTCATTGTCACAAATTGAACTTGAGATCGAACGACTCCAGAAGAAGAAGAAGAAGAAGAAGACGAGGAAGGCAGTTTGCTGTCGTCGAGGTCGCGAAGTAAGCTTGTTGCGATCTTGTCGATCATCGTAAGAGTCGAGTTTCGCAAATGGAATAGGATCTCAATGTGTCAGTTCCAAAGATCAGTTCAGAATTCAGAATCAGACTGTTTCCGAGATGTGCGAGACACTTGCGCAACAGTCGAGTCAGCCGAGCTCAAAAAGCAAGCAATGCATTTTGCTTGCCGCAACGACTTTGCAGTTCATGTCGCTCTTTTTGCGCGATTGTGTGTATCGCGAGCCACGTGCTCGTCTAGCCGGTCGATACTCTTCGTCGGCAAAGACCACCACCACTCGAGTACAAGTACGTGAACTTGTGACTTGGGCGGTCAATTGCGCGCTGGCTTCGGGAAGTGCGGTTCTCAGTACTCACTATCCTATCCTCGACTCACTCGGCCCTAGATTCTCGAGCAATCTCGCGGACGCTGACAGTGGGTTGCAAGAGTTGCAACCTCTTTGCACCCCGCAAGCTCTGCCATAGCCGTTTCGAGCGAGCACTACTAGTACCGTGACCGTAGTACCAGGAAGAGAACATCGACCAAGAAGAGGACGAACTAGACGCGAAGTTTCAAGATTAAGTGAATGTGAATGCGAATGTGGAGATCGGAGATTGGGTTCCTGGCCCTCGCAGAGAAAAGAGGAGAGGAGAACTTCGCACTTTTCGGTGAAGAGTGCCAGTGTCAAGCTCTCCCCTTGTCGCTAGTCGCAGCAGCAGCGGCTCAAATCAATGGCAAGATCTCTTAAACCCAAGCAAAAGCGTGAATGAGACGAAAGCGATTGCACGATACCACCCCACGCGAAGAAGCAGCAAGTAGTGGTTGCGAACTGACTGAGAAGCTGGCGTTCGGCACCGACCAGGCGATGCTGAACGGGTAGGCGAGGGAGAAAAAGTGAAACAGTGAATGTTGTGTTTTTGTTAATTATATAACCGCACCAAGTCAGTCAAGATTGTTGTGTGCGGGAACGGAAATTCGAAATTTTACAATGCTCAAATGCGGCTACTGCGCTGGCCTGGACCCTGACTCATCTAATATGGCATGTCTTTGCCGCCGACGTAAGACTGCACAACGGAGGACTGTGGTCCATTGTTCATTGCCGCCTGGCGGTCTGCAGCACGGCGCTTCTTCATGACGGTTCCAACAGCAGCCCCGAGGAGAACCACGGAGCCTCCGATTCCAGCAACAATGGCTGGGTTGAAGCCAGAGTCAGACTCAGAGTCAGTGGTCGAATCGTCGGTGGTTCCATCGTCAATGAGAACTGGAGGGTACTCAACGTCGTTCTCAACACCGTCCTTGTTCTCAGGACTGTCCTCGAAGCTCGGCGCAGGGGTGGCGTCAGTCTCGAGAGATGCCCAGTTGGTGTAGCAGCGGTTGTTGTTGAGGTTGCAGTATTGGTATGCCCTGGCACCGCGGCCGCGGCAGTACAAGGTGGTGGTGGTTGACTTGAGGCAATCAGGGTCAGTGGCCCCGCAGTTGCAGTCGCAGCCATCATCAGTATTGTACCAAGATTCTGGGCAAGTCCATGTTGCCGCGTTGGCAGCAGTAGGAGAAGGAGTTGGCGAAGCCCCAGTGGTTGGACTTGGGGTTGGCGCGTTGCCTGCCTTTGGCGCGTACAAGAGCTTGTTTGGGGAAGCAGAGTCAAGACCGGTGACCTTGTTGTTGCTGGTGGTAGACATGAGCTCGGCGCGGGCAGATGCGAGGTTTTTGTTGTGCTTTTCGAGGAGGATTGCTGCGACTCCAGCGACGTGTGGAGTGGCCATGCTCGTTCCGGAGATGGTCTTGGTGGCGGTGGTGCTACCAATCCATGTGGAAGTAATGGCGGTCCCTGGAGCAAAGATGTCCACACAGCTTCCGTAGTTGGAGTAGCTTGCGATGACATCGTTTCTGTCAGTGGCACCAACGGTGATGACACCTCCCTTTCCACCGGCGCGAGCTGGGGACACGTTGCAGGCGTTCTGTGCTTCGTTCCCTGCAGCGACCACGACGATCATTGAGCCTGCAGCGGATGCGACGGCGTTGTCAAGAGCTGTGCTGGCGCCACCTCCAAGAGACATGGAAATGACACCAGTTCCAGTCGACTTGCTGACTGCGTACTGCACGCCCTTGATGACGTTGGCGTTGGTTCCACCGTTCGTACCGAGGACCTTCACACCGTACACCTTTGCGCCCTTGGCAATGCCGTAGCTGGTCCCAGTGGAAGTTCCGGAGCAGTGAGTTCCATGACCATTGGAGTCAGTGGCACCTTCACCGCTGTAGTCGACTGCAAAGGTCGCGCGACCACCAAAGTCGGTGTGCGCAGCGTTGATACCAGTATCGACAATGAACACGTCGATGCCGCTGCCAGTGTACTGCAAATTAAGGTTTGCATTATCGAGTGGCAGGCTGGCCTGGTCGATGCGATCCAAGCCCCAGGAAAGTGGAGCAAAGGTATCCACGTACATGTCCTGCTCAACTGCGAGATTCTGGAGCTCTCCGGTGACCTTCGAGGCGATGTTATCAAGGACATACTTTGCGAAGTCGTTGCTTCCAGTGAAGGAAACGGTGCACGCCTCGAGCACAGGAATGTCCTCCGCTGCCCTGACGCGGAGAGATCCGCTGGAAAATTCGGCACGGAGCTCCTCAATCGCAGCAGCGATGCTTGAGCAGGTCTCTGGGGTGGTCAGTGCGCTGAGGAGGTGCTCGTCTTCCACGAGGAGGCCGCGGCGGGATGACGAGGCTGCATTGGAGACGATCTCCGCATTTCCAGCAGCAGCCAAGAGCGCTGCGGACCAAGCTGCAAAGCCAAGCTTCATTTTCTCAAGACTTTTTCCTTTCTCGAACCGAGGATCGGGATTGTGAAATTGATCAAAGGTGCCACAAGAACTTTTGCTTGTGCCACTTCGGGTCTGATCTCGTTTGGTATTTGCTCAGATTTCGGGTTTGCCGTTGATGGCAGACCGGTGACCCGTTCGCCCTACAGCCCAACTCTCCTGAGGTGCATTCGCCTCTCACAGAGATTCCATCTCATTCCATCTCATCTCACTCTCTCACTCCTGCATTTCTCATCAGCGCCTAGACTAGTTTTACCAGAATTCAGAACACATACCACCTCTCCAAACCATCTAAAACCCGCATAACCTCCGGGAACGTGCCCAACTTGGCTCGCTACCCTGGATAAGCTGTTGCGGTAGAGCACACACTTCAATAAGAGCAGCACCAATTGGCTCGGAGCCAGGCACAGTACTGTGTACTAGTTCTCTCCCTATTGCGACGAAAGGAGAAGGAAAGCAAGCAGTTCATTTCAAAGCAAATTAGTGCAAACGAAACCCAGCTTTCTTTCTCTCTTGCATTCATTTCAGAGGCCCGCTGACATCAAGCCCATCGTCCCCCCCTTTTCCCCTCCCTCCTCTTACACGTGTCGCGCGGCGAGATGTGTGAGTTAGTGCGTGCGTGATTGAGTGAGTGAGTGAGTGAGTGAGAGAGCGAGAGAGTGAGTGAGTGAAGAATCCCGAATATGAGTGGATCCGTCAGTAGCTTTGGAGAGGGGAAAGAGGGAGTCATACCAATCTTCACTCGTTCATTCAGTCTATTCAGTCATTCATTCCCCGTCCTCCTCGAAGAATGACGCTAGGCAAGACAGACCGTCGTTACGAGCGCAAGCGTCTGCATTCCTTCTGTTATTCTTTTATTCGTGCCGGGGAGTGGCGTGCGTGCATTTCTTGCCATTCCACCCCTTAAGCCTCGCGATCGAACAGAAGGAGTTTGGGCTATAAGGGCGCTACAAGCTGCAACCGCAATGGGATTCACTGCACGCAAACATGCTCACCGCTCTCGTGACCACCTCGCTGTGCTCCAAAGATAGTGCATGTGCATCTCATGTTTGATGGCCACACCAAACAGCAGAAAAAGAAAGAAGAAAACAACAAACAATGAAATCTAGCTGTGCACATTTTACACATCCCACTTGTCCTCCGCTTGGGGCTCGATCATCTTGGACCGTACTTACACTCAGCACTTTGGCAAGAGCGTTTGGTCCGGGCAAAAGTGGCAAGTCGCGCATGGCGTCCTTGACAGTCGAAACTGACTCACATGGAGTGTGGAAGCGGCTGAGGCCAGCGGCCAGTGGCCGGCAGGTGGGTGACCTTGTTCACCTGAGACTGTTCAGACGATGCGAAAGTCTTGGACAACATGGGCGCCAAGCTTTGCACAAGGGCAAGGGAGCGATGCATCTTCCCCCACATAAAGTTTGTATCGGCGTGCCAGTTACTAGTTGGGCAAATTCACTTGCTTTGATCAAACGATGGCTCTTCTTCCGAATCCGTCAATGACAAGTTAGCACGTCGTCTGGCCACTGGCACTGGCTTGCCATCGGGTCGATTTGATATTATAAATCTATAAAACAATAAGAGATGTGAAATTATTCCATTTTCAACCTTTCAGGTGCCTACTAATGCTTTCACCCACATTCAAGCAGGACAAGGCAGTGCAAGAGTCCATACCTCTTCGTCACTAGCACAAATGTCGACGACCGATGGGCGATGGGCGATGGGCGATAGGCGATGCAAGAAAAGCATCCAAGACAAAGACTTGGGTCTAGTAGAGAAAGTCTTCTAGCTAGAGCCAAGAGTCCCGTTCGATTCGGAACCATGTGAGCGCAGATCAGACAGCTTCCTTCAATCAAACAGTCTAAACCTGAGACACACTTCATCAACGAATACAATGAATACACATAAGTCAGAAAGGTGACTTTGAAGTGCTTCCAGGTCCGGAAAATGGGCTTGTGCCAATTTTGCTCTCAACCCTACCCACGCTACCGCGCGGCTACCGCCTCGCTCTAGTCCCCCCGGGTCCCTACACGTTTCGGCTGGCGGAAGGGTAGGCAACTATTGCATCGCCAATTTCCAACTAGCACACACTCTCGGAAAAAAGTCGCTCTAAGAAGAATAATTACTAAATTCTTTAGAATAGATTGCCCTCGAACGATGGATCAATCAGTAACCTGGCTCTATTAAACCTAGGTGTTTTGTGCACGTGGAGGAACTCATTACATTGAATAGGAAATGTGGAAGCGCACTTTAAGTCACTAATTCACAATCAGTCAATCAGTCAATCAGCGCTTTCTCTGGAGTTGGTCGTTCTCGACAAGAACGATCTGATTGACAGTGAATCAATCCATCAACCTAATCAACCAATCAATTACCGGTAATCCAAACAAACCAAAGAATCAATCAATCAAGCATCAATCAAAAGACTTTAATAAAAGCTTTGCCTGGTTTTTTTCCAAGTTGGTCAGAAATACTGCACCCAAAAAGGGTCAATTTTCGTGCCGTAGAGTATAGAGCATAGACCCGAAGGGCCCGGTGAAAACGCCACCCATTGACACGAACTCCACCAACTTGCAGTAAGCTTTTAACCTATTCTCGGAGATCTTCAGACCCAAGCATTGCTCTTGATCGATGGCATGGGCAGTCAAGCTCTTTTGCCATGGACATACCGTCAAAAGCGCACTCTACAATGTCCGAGTCCACTCCGTAAGTATATCACTCACAGTCACAAGTAGGTACAGCAACACCGGCAACCAGCCCTGACAGGTCCTGCAAAGATGCGGTTGTGTCCCGCCACGGTCGCTGCCGGACCAAATGAGGTCACAATGCAAAAGTCAAGCATTCAGAATTCAGAAAGCAAGAGTAAATCAATAGCCAGCAGAATGCTGCCAGGTTTTAGAAACCGTGAACTCTCACTGCGCCACCTCTCTCTCGCTCTCGCTCTCCCCTTCGCCCAATCTTGAAACATTTCTTGAACACAAAATTGTGCGCGCGCCGACTTCTCGACACAAGAACTTGTTACTTGCCGCTGGGTAATGCTCCAACTGCTCTGCGTAGTGTCGGGCCCGGGTACTGTGAGTACAAGTGCGCATGTGCTCTTGCAAGTTGTGTTCTACGATATCCGCGCCTTCTCTCGGCGCTGAGAGCTCTCTGCGAACAACGTCGAGCAAACGAGCTCCCACTTGCAATGAATAACTTGGTACGTGTACGCGGGTATAAGTAAGCACTTGCAAAGGCAGGAGAAGGGAAGGGGGGAAGGGGGGGAATCTCGGCATCGCCTGTGGCAAATGACAAAGTGGCCTTTGTGGGCTCAAACAGCTCTTCGTGGATTTTGTGGACGCAGAACCTCGCTCCAGGCGATGAGCCCGTAAGCTAGTTAAAACGCCTTGCACATTCACTCGCCAATCTCTCTTGAAAAAATAGTAAGCAATAGACTAAGAAAACAAGCTCTCACTTGCAGGGCCTGCCCGCCAAAGGCGTATACCAGAGGAGTCGGCCATTTCGGGCGGCCCGAATCGATGTGACCGTACTCAGAGTCAGTCCTCGGGTTGAGCGAAAAGGGGGGATATTGAGCAGCGAGATGTGAGATTTGCGCTTGCTTGGACCGATGACAATGTAATCACCACCTTTTCGACTCCTCACAAAGGTGCTCCTGCACGTGCTGACCACTGGCATGAAGGGTTGGCAACTTGGATTTTAAATATTTTATTTCGAAACCGTGAAGCGCCGGGAACGGGCCGCAGTTTTGTGCACCACCTGCTCTTGTGCTTCATGAATATTGTATAACAGAAGCTGCACGACGGCGAGCCGTGATTGCGCGATTTGGAGGACACAGGAGACAGAAAACTGTAGGCACAAAGCTGCGTGGACGCCATGAAGCCAGCTTTTCGACCCTTGTCACCGCGAACCTGATCTGACTCGTTCTCACAGTCAGTACTCGTGAACTGCGAGTACACTCAACGTGTAGTCCTCGAGGACTGCTCGAACACGGGTGCTTCGCACAGTTGTTCTTTTTAGATCCGCGCTCATTGCAACATTCATTTCAAGGACAACATCTTGAAACGTACTATTTGATCGAACAAAACAAGCTAAAATAGTTTTACTTTATTTATTTGTACTGTCAAAATTAAAGCATCTCATCCCATCATCTCACCAAAGCCCAAAACGGACTAGCAGCTAGTGTACTCGAGTACACTTACGTACGTACACATTCAAATACATCAGAAAGAAGGGTCCTCGTTGCAACTCGCAGCGCGCCATGCCGGTACCCTAGTTCTGATTATTGTTGCCAGTACGTTAGTATGACCACTGCGATTGTCCTATCCTCTTCAATGCACTCCGACATGAACATGAACATGAACATATGAACATGAACATGAACATATGAACATGAACATGAACAGAGAGAGGCCAATGCGCTCACTGTGTCCATCTACGTCCATGTCTGCGAAGAGGGCGTTGGTTGACGTGCAGCAAAGCCACAGAAAGAGCAGCGTCGTTGTGGAAGAGCTGGACGTTCCAGTCAAGCTCATCGGCCTTCAATGACAAGGACTTGCTCCATCTTGGTTGGGATCAAGTTATCAAGTTGGCTTCAGCCAAGGCTCGCCAAGTGACTGACTGGGAAGTCGACGCTGGCAAAAGCGATAAAGCTGAAAGTATCAACCAAGAGTAGATTGAATCGGATCAGCCGGTTGACAGGCCATCGAACGCGCAGATTGCACAGTGTGTTTTAGGGGTTTGCGGTTTGCGGTAAATGGCGCCGCTGACCACGCTGACGCGGTCTGCCGACGGCGTGTTTACTCTTCGCCTGCACAATGGACCACCTGCGCGAGATGGCCACTTGGAGAATCGTATGAGCCCCAAGCTCATTGAAGAGATCCACGCGCAATTGGACAACGTGCTCGCGAGCGAAGGGCCCTGTGCGCTGGTCGTAACAGCATGCGAAAACAATCGCTTCTTCAGCAACGGCCATGAGCTGAGATGGCTCCAAGAGCCTGAGGATGCAAGCCAAGGTATCCCAGGGCCAGCAGCTTTTGTGAGGAGCTTTTATGCTCTCCTCGCGAGGTTTATGACCTTGCCAGTCATCACTGTCGCAGCGATTAACGGGCACGCATTTGCGGGAGGCTGCCTTCTTGCACTGGCACAAGATTTGCGCGTTATGATTGACGAAGAACGAAAATTTATTTGTATGAATGAGATTGACATGATGGCTAGCTTAACGGAAAAGCAAGCGAGGGATGCAGGCGTTAAGCCAGGCGCAATTCCTGGAGCAGATGCAAGTATGATGGCCGTGGTGCTGGCAAAACTCGGCCCACAACTTGCAAGGGAAGTGATGCTTGGAGGAACGCGATACACCGGAAAAGAAGCCCTCAAAGCTGGTCTAGTTGACGCCGTTGGCAGCACACAACGAGACGTTGAGCGGCTCGCGCAGGAGATTGCTGCCAATTCTGCAAAACGAGGCGTGCCTTGGAACCGGCAAACCGTTGGAGTCCTTAAGACTGAACTTGTAAGGCAGCACCTTCCAACCTTACTTGCGAAGTCGTCTTCGAAATTGTAAGACCATCCTTTGGGTTGGGTCAAGGCTCATCGACTTTTACTATTTTGTCGACGATTCAACAATATTACCAGCTGCACTTGGACGGCCAAGTTTGGCATAGGATCGATGATCTCTGAGCCGTTCGCATTTTATTTTTCTCATGTGTTACTTTTTATTTTCCAAAAAAAAAAAGCAAAAGCAATCTTTAAAGTTTTAAATATTTGTTTAAAAAGGTTGCTTTAAAGCTCGTCCTTTTCAGAGGACGAAGCCTTTCTCCTCCTGCGCCGGCGTCTCTTAGAACCAGAAGATTTTGCGGCCTCTTTCTTCTTCTCCTCTTCCAACAACTCCATCTCCCGCTTAAGCGCGGCTTTCTGCGCTTCCTTTTCCCGTTCCTCTTCTGCACGGATTTCCGCAAGAAAATCGTCTTCATCTTCGTCTTCGTCAATCTCCTCCATTTGCCTGCTCGGAAGCGCTGCGCAGTCAACGTCCGCCAAGCGAGGTCTCTCCTCAATAACCATAGGCGATTTAGCAAAATTATTCGCGACCGACCGAAGAAACGAGTCCAACTTCTCTCCGGAAAATCCCGCAAGCATCTTGAAAGCGACCTTCTTCTTGGGTTGGTACACCACTAGCGCCGGCAGACCGCCAACCTCAACACTGAACTCTTGTGCAAAATCTTCGTAGCAAGTGCCATCTACCCACATGAATCTGAACTTCGATTTGCCCTCTGGTGTCTGCAAAGACTTGGCGCGCGCTGCCTGGAAGAGCTCCTTTTGAGTCTCGAGTTCCGCGTTGAGCTGATGCCCGTCAAAAAAGGCAATTACACACATAAGTTGAGGTGTCTGTGCGGAGTCAGGACACAAAAGCTCCCACTTCTTCGATGAGCTGAGATGAGCGAGTGGGGTTGAAACATCGTCAAAAGAGTACGCGGCGTTTGAAGGGTTACTCTTTTCCTCCATTTCTTCGTCATTCAAGTTTAAGGACAGTGACGGGCCGTTCATCTTGAGCCAGTTGCTTGCGTATTCTCCATTGCTTTGAAGCGCAACCTGTAGAGCAAATGATAAGATCGATTCGAAACTGAATTTTCCAAAGCGAGCCTTGTCGTACATGGCGACTACCATTTGCTTGCCCTGCGCTGCGTCGTTGCTCTCTTCAGTAATCAGAGTGATCATCAAAGGCAGTGGCAAGGAAGGCGGAATGCCGTATTGCTCTTGTAGTTCTGATGGGTCCGGGTTTGCACGGTATCCGACCGTAATTAATCCTTGCAGTGCTGCCGCAACAGCGTTGAGCATTTGAGGCGGTTCCTTTTGCTTGCTAAAAAGAATTAACGGGATGGTGTTTGACTGGAAAGACATCCCCAAGAATGCCTCTCTAATGCTTGGGTTGAGCGGGAGCGTGACGTCAGGAATTGTTGACAGAGCCGTGGACCGGGCCTGCGCCAGACTTTCCGCAGCAGAGAATTTCCGATCGGGAAGCTCGCCATCAACGATTGTGCGAAATTCCGCAGTATAGTACTCCCAAGGAGAAATTGAGTCCTTGTCTGATGGCAAGTCCTTGCAGACGGACTGGTACAACTTTGAATCCTGAGCATCAAGGCCAGCATCTTTGTCGCAATAAACCACGTAGCCGCCTACCCCAAAAGACTTGTCCTTGAACTTTTTCCAATCGCCCGGCTCTTCGCCTCCTTCTGCCGCCCGACGCACAGCAAGTACAACAGGCATTTTGCTCTGCTCCACAAGCAATTCGTACGACTCGCTGTCGCTCAATACTCCGCGCATCACGTCTTTGGCTCTCTGGCGCTCCTTGCTTTCATCTTTTCCATTTGACGGCTCCACGACTTGGTCAAGTGGACCGACGCCGGCGCTGTGCTCCTCCAAAAATGACAGCAGACCGTCGAGGGTCGCTTTGGATAGCTCAGATTTCCGCATCTGCTCCCAACGGTTGGCGCTCTTGGAATAAACCAACAGAGACGGCACGTCCTGGATACCTCCAAACGCTTCGGACACTGCGCTTTGCTCAGCCAGCTCAAAAGACGAGAACTGGACGAGATCTAGCTTTCCCGCCGCGACCCTGGACAGAGCAGCGAAAAGCGGGGAGGCTGCTTTCTTCGCGCTGAAGAGAATTGCCCCGCGCCCAGAACTCTCAGCATTCTTGCTCCAAGCTGTCCAGTTCTGTCCCGTCACGCTACTAATCGGCGCTCCTTTGATGATTTCGTCCTGCAAAAATTTCTTTAGGGCTCGCGGGCTCTGGGACATCGAGTACGTGACAAAATTCCTGAAGAAGGCACCCTTCTTGTACGCATTGGGCATCCCCGGCTCCACGTACATGCGCACTGCCGGGATACCCATTTGCGCCCCAGCGGCCAGGACGAACTCCTTGTTCTCTTCCTTGAGCGCATCAACCTTCAGGAACGTGGCCAGCCCGGCGGACATCTCCTCCGCCATCTTCACGATGCTCTCCACCAACTCGCACTGCTCGCATCCTTGAGACGCCGTCAACATCACCACGAAAGGCTTCTTCGATCGCAGCACCACATCTTCAACATTGGAAACTTCCTTCAGTCCCGCACTTCCTCCGCTGTCCTCATCTTCATCTTCATCTTCATCTCCATTTTCATTTCCATTTCCATCTTTCATGTTTCTCTTCATCAACTTTAACATCTTTGTTCTCCAACTTGAGTTTCTCTTTCATGTCCAAGTCCAACCCACTCTCTACATCTACATCCTTCACTCCGCTCTGCGCCGCATCCGCCTGTCCCACCGCGGAATCGTCCCCCACACCTAGCACGGAAACCGACGCGAGGACCGCCGCCCACAGCGCGGACCCCCACACCAGCGACCGCCGCATCGCTGCTCCCTCTCTCTCTCTCTCTCTCTCTCTCTCAAACAAACAAACAAACAAACTCTCTCTCTCTCTCTCTCTCTCTCTTGCTGCGGGGACACGCGCCGCGCTTTGTGAATATAGCCGAGCCCCTCACAACAACTTGCGCCTTCGGGGATTCTTCTTACTAGAAGTGTGCTTTCTTTGGGGAAGGAAAGAAGGGAAAGAAAACGTTGTGCCAGGTTGTCTCCTTTTTTTTT